>JAUCBN010000026.1:17975000-18560000 GCA_035048815.1 Abelmoschus esculentus
ATGTCTTACCTCTCCGATGCCGGATGATGCTCCGGTGATGAGGACCACTTTTCCCTCTACATTTTCAGGGAAGAGTGATCTTAGAGTATATCTGATAAGCTTGAAGATGAGATATGGTGGCAAGAAAAAGACAAGGAAAAGGATGGTTACAAGAGGAACTAGGATGCTGAGGAGCTGGTGAGTGAAATCCATGGCTCAGTTTGCAGATTGCGGTGGATTGCTGGATGTAGCGATTGTGTTTTCTATTAGATTACTAAATAAAGAGGCCGTAGCATCAGTGTCAGTATTTTCCTTCCTCCGTTATCACGGACAAAACGGCACCACGCTGTCTTTGTTCATAAAGATATCGACTTGTTTAGTTCCTTCGATCGGCAATAATTTTTGGACGATAAAAACAATGACCCAGATTGAATTTATCGACTACTTCCTCACTGCATGCAAGTCTAAGTGAAATCTCCGTCAAAGTTTTGAACTTTATATAGCTTGACACTAAAACAAAACCAGAGTTTAACTGTAGATAAAATTTAAACAAAGTTTTCTTTTTTATGAAAGGATAGATAGGGAAAAGTGGTGGTGTAATGTTTGGCAAGAGAGAAAATCGAGGTGGATAAGAATTGAGATAAGATAAGCCCCAACAAAAAGAAAAACCCAGGAAACTGTTATAAGGGGAAGCGGATAGGATTAGGGATGGGCACATAATCCGAATTTGAAAGGTTTTGATCCGATCTGATCTGATTTGGATCAGATTTTTTAGTAAAAAGTTTAGGTTCAGGTCAGGTCGGGTCAGTTTTTTTTAAGGGTGATCTCGGGTTGAGTCAGGTTTGGGTTTAGAGTGAAAAATTCGACCCGACCCGACCCGGAACTAATAATATAATTTTCCATATATATTTTAGGGATATTTACAATAATGACCCCTCTTTATATATTTTTTATACAATTAGATTACTAAAATTAATTTTTTTATAATTAGGTCATTAAAATTAAATATTTTTACAATTAGATTCCTAAATTTTATTTTTTTACAGTTTAGTCCCTAAAAATTATTTTTTTTAATAATTCAGGTCGGGTCGGATCAGATTTTTTCACCCTAAACTCGGGTCGGATCGAGCGACCGGTGGAGGATATAATTTTTCGGATCGAGTGTGGATGGGTCAAATATCTGACCCGACCCGACCCGTACCCATCCCTAGATAGGATAAGGTGAGGTCCTTACTCCTTAACTCATTTTCTTGTACACAACATGCAAATCCAAATTCTGAACTGGAAAATTGTAAGGCTAAGGATTTCAGGCCTCTCATTTCATTTCTTCTTCCCTAATACCTCAACCTCGTCACCTCTGCCTCTATGTTTGTCTTGTTTTGATTTTTCTTCGTTTTGTTCCATACTGCCTGTGTGGTTAAATTTTGGAAGGATGTAATTTGACAACAACACATGCAGCTGATTAAGTTGGGGTGTTATCTCTGTTCATTCGAATTTTGATACTTATCGAAATTTTTATTAATTTATTTTTTAACAAAGTACATATTATACAAATAAAATATTCGAATTATTTAGAAATAATAACATTTTAAACACTTATTCGATGTTTTGTTGGTATACCTTGGTTTTCCAATCAAAGTTAAACGACAGATGGAGTCTAGCACCTCGGGACAAAGCATCTTGAACAACCAAAACGTCCGATACCAAGATGGTTCTGTCAAGTACGTATCCCCACGGCAAGCGCTAGCCACAATTGACTTCGCACACCCTTCTGCTGTTTGGCCAGGAAAGAAACCCGTTTGTATCTGCACATAAAATATTAACAAGACAACAACTAATTTATATGTTATCCGGATTTAAGAGATGATATAAGATCAAAATATTTATGTAGATCAAATTCGGAAGAGTGTCGAATACTAATACGAATAGTTTGAGAAAGAAATACTTAAAAAGTATGGTAATGGTATACCTCGGATGTATATGACTGTTGTAGGACCATGTCTGTATAAATTAAGCCAGGGGTAACGATTGTAATTCCAATATCTGATTCAAATTCAACCCTCAAAGCCTCATGAAAGCTGATGAGAGCTGCCTTTGCTGCCTGACCGTGACATTGAAGATGTTACAAGTAACAAAATAATAATAAAAAAGTTATATAATTTGGTATAAAAGAGATTCTTTACACTGTAGAAGCAGTGTTTTGGCAAAGTCATCCATCCAGCAATGGAAGCAATCACAATGATTCTCCCTTTGTTCTTCCTCAGGTGTGGAACTGCGAAATGAGCACCATATACCGAACCCCAGAAATTTGTGCTCTATGACGAACAAAACAAAATTCGACTCGAAAAAAAATAAAAAAAAATATTTATGTTGGGTGTAAAAAGATAGAAGTTGAAATGGAAACGTACCATAAGACGATCAAAATCTGAAATTCTGGTTACATCTTGAAACATGCTAAGCTGAACAATCGCAGCGTTGCTCACCAAGTGATCCACTGTTTGTATGGAACGAAATTAAGCCATGGAATTAACATCTAAACTAAATTAAGCTATAAAGTTCATGGAAATAGATATATACTTACAGCGTCCGAAGTGGTTGATAGCTTTGTCGACAAAGCTTTTACAGTCGTCCGGTTTTGAAACATCGGCAGGAATGATCAGAACATCCGGTGAACCTAGCCGGCGAGAGTTGTCGGCAACTTGGCTAAGACGATCTTCTCTCCTGGCCACAAGGGCTAAACGAGCTCCTTTCCTAGCATACTCGTATGCCAGATGCTAGAACAAAACAATGAACCAAGGGGAATAAAGTAATAAACTGAACCAATTGAATATATTTACATCGGATACGAATCGAATATGAATAACATAGTTTACCTCTCCAATACCGGACGATGCACCGGTAATGAGCACGACTTTTCCGGCCACATTTTCTGAGCATAAGGATCTGAAAAGATATCTAATAAGCTTGAAGATGAGATATGGTGGTAAGAAAAAGAGTAGGAAAATGATGGTTAAAAGAGGGAAGATAATGCTGAGGAGCTGGTGAATGAACTCCATGCTTGATGCTTCAGCTTGATGGTTATAGTGACTGTAAAATACTTATTATTTTTTCTCAAGATATTCACTAAACAAGCCGCTTAGCCTCTATTTATAAGTAATAAAAATTTTCTTCAAGGAAATATAAAATTTGAAAAACATTTATAAAAAATTATGAAAATTTTCGAGTTTATTTTTCACGTTTATATATATATTTTGTTTTACTTTTTTATGTTTATTTTCACATTAGAGAACATGTTTATCTGTGTATTTTTCTTATTGTTTTTAATGAAATCTGATGTTTCATTAAAAAATCTCATTAATATTTAATACTATTATTAATTGATGTGATGTTTTACCATTAACTTATGATATTATCTTATCTTAAAATTAGGTTTATATTATTATTGTGAACGAAAAAAATTAGTTAACTTAGTAAGGTGAGAAATTAAAATTTTTAAATATTAATAAATATTTAGATTTTAATATTATAAATAAAAAAATTAAATTAAAACAATATTTTTATAATATATATTTTTATAAAATCTAATTTAAATTAATCAATTAATAAATAAAATACAAACGATTAAACCGATTATTTTTATGATTTTTCCTTGTCTGAAAAATCCACTTCCTCCCAATTATTCAATTAATATGCTTTTCTAGTCCTATCCTAATTAAATTATAAAACGTCTCTAGTACGTGGATTGTTAGTTAATCTGTCTTAATCTCCAAAGAGTAGATGATTATAGTGTGTTAATTAAGCTTATAGACATAATTAAATTATTGGTTGGGAGGAAGACTTTAGTTTTGAAGGAGAGGAATCCAACCATATATATATATATATATATTCGTATATTATATAAAATTTTAAAATTTTTATATTTTTTGCTCACTAAATAAAATATATAAAATCTTAGATAAACGGTAAAAAATAAAAAAAAATAATACTTTAAAATATATTAAAAAAGTTTAGTAATTTATTCTTCATTCAACCGTCTAAAAGAGATGGAAAAATAAGTGCGTATTACAGTATAAATGGATCTTTATCTATTTGTATACAATAGAAAATTACGAGTTTTACATATTTCTGGAACGTTAGATAAATCAAATGAATGATCGAGATTATTTTTTTTACATGATAATTTTATATACTCTATTGTTACTCTCAGTCATTTAATTTATCATTCTAATAATTCAAAAATAAATAAAACTTAAAAACTTAAATACGTGTGTAAATCCTCTACCCCTGATTATACCTCATTTTATGTCTTACTTTTAAATTTTTTTAAAAATTAAATTCTAAACTCTAACCCTAATTTTCACATCCTAAACACTATACTCTAAAAATATATTTTACCCCTAATTCACGAAAGTTTAACAATAACTCATAATTCTAAACTATAAATTTACTGTTTTAAAATAAGACACCAATGAAAATATAATAAAGATAGATTATTTATACCTCTCACACATATATATATATATATATATAAAGATTTTTTTAAGTAAAAGGGTTAATTACGTCTTTGATCGTCTTTCTTCACATCCACTTTTGACTTTAATACATAAAAAATTATAACTCTAAAATCTCATAATTTATGTTTTAATTTTGTATTCTTCTCAAATAAAGAAAGTTTTTGAGTATCTTTTTATAATTTTTAATGGGTAAAATTATGATTTTTTAGATATAAAAAATTTGTAAGTTTGTTTTTCTTATCAAGATTCTCGATTAAAACCTCTCTATATCTAAAAAAATACAACACAATATAAAAAAATCATATAATCTTATTTTATCACGATCCTCGATAACATAAAAATTAGGGGTTAAGAACCATAACACAATACAAAAATACGAAAATACATTAAATTTAAACCCTTAAACCAGTATAAATAAAATAAATCATCTTTTTTTTTCCTTAAAATTTTTTTTATGGCATAAAGTGGTATGGTTTGGCATGCATATCCCTAAGCATACGATGATTACGTGGATGATAATTTTGGACAGGCTTCCTACGAGGGTACGGTTGGCTCGAATGGGGATAGTTGATGAGGAAGGTTGTATTTTATGTAATGGTTCAGTTGAATCCAGAGACCATTTATTCTTTGATTGTCCATTTTCCAAGCAGTTTTGGAGATTGAGTCTATGTTGCTGCGGCATACGTTTGGAGGTCTTGAACTGGCCTGAGGAGCTCTCCTGGGTGGTGTCCAGGTTCAAAGGAAGGTCAATTGTCGCTTTGATCGGTCGACTTGCATGGCAGGCTTTTCTATATTTGATATGGGAAGAACGTAACCGTAGGATTTTTCGAGGAGTACAAAGGTCCTGTACTCAATTGTTTGATTGTCTAAAAGATATTATACCCATTCGTTTACATCATAAAAATATTAAAATACGAAATGTGCATGGCGATTTATTAGTTGTTTGGGGGATTGGTTTATAAATGAATAACAGTTTTTACTGTTTTTTTGGATTAATGAATTATAAAGCTTATCTAAAAAAAATCTTTTTATTTTTAATTTTAACTATCAATTTATATTTATTTAACTGTTTAATATTAAAAAAATAATTATATAACTAAATAATATCTCTATAAATTAGATAAACAATATTCAATAAAATCCCAAAGAAACTCACTGAAACCATGTTCAAGTGTGATCAGTCTCTTTGGAAAATGAACTTACAAGAAAGATACATAAAGGAACAACTAGGAAGGCAGCAATCTTCAACAACTCCTCCACATCCTTTGAAATAACTCCAATCCTCGACCAATCACCACTGTAACTGAAAACAACACAATTTAACAATAACAAGCTAAGGTTCACTACACTCATGTTACATGCATATATATATATATATATTCGTATACGACACTCATCTGAACCCGAATAACAGAGATGGTTAATCTTACCCTGCATCAATGAATCCGAGTCCTAATAAACCAACCAGAGACCTTGCAAGAACCGTGTTGGACACCGGGAGTGGGAACTTGGGAAGCTGGTTGTTTCTTGAACTTGGACCGACATCATCGTTCCTTTTGCTCAGTTTGGTCATAAAGCTTGAGACATTTCTTGTCGAGGGAAGATGGGGAGAATGGAGAATGGGATGGGGATGGAAGGTGAAGGTTTTCGGTATGATCCACATTTTCATCTCACCACTGATCCAATGAGATAACCCAGTACTACTACCTTATCCAGAGGAAAGGGAGGTCATATATGTCATTTCACAAAATTTACACCATGATCTGCCATGAGGACGCAACATCTACACCATCACTTCACTTGTCCAGTTTTCCCTGTCTATCCAAATCCATTTCCACTTCCCTGTTACCTTTGGTTCTGACTTCTTATCTTATTAACAAAAGCCAAGTAGCAAAACTTTGGTCTCATCAATGGCTTCCTATCTGAATTTAACGCCCATATCTTTTAGTTTACCCTTTTCCTGTTCAAACCCGACGTCCTCCGCTCGACTCGTTTGTGGCTCAGTCCGACTCCCCCAACTCAACAAGGTTGGGAAAGCATTGAAACTCAGTTCCACCCGTAGCATTTCTGGGTCCCCTTCATTTGGTTCCCAAAAGCTTTGCACTTCTAACCCAGCACCCCAAAGGCTTCAAGCTCTCACTGTCTTTGCTGCTAAAGGCTACAAAATGAAAACCCACAAGGTAAAAATTTTCAATTTTGTAGTCGGTCGTTTCTTGTTTTTATCTGTGGACAATATGAGAATTTGTTTTGCTGCATTCAGCTGAAATTTGGGTCAAAAGAGTCCACCTTTTTTTAGATGTTGTTTTAGGATTCTCGAAAGTTAGAAATTCTATAAGCATATTCGGTTATTTGCATCCAAAAAAGGTTAGAAATTTGTCTTGACAATCAAAATTACAGCTTAAAATTTGGGAACTGTGCTGTTCTGATGGATTTGGTGGTCTTATGGTATATTAGGCTTCTGCAAAGCGGTTTCGGGTGACAGGAAGAGGGAAAATAGTTAGGAGAAGAGCTGGGAAGCAGCATTTGTTGGCTAAGAAGAACACCAAGCGTAAATTGCGTCTCTCCAAAATGGTTTGTGCCCCCCTTCAAACTGAAGTTGTTCATTTGCTTGTGCTTTGTTATTGGTGAATATTTGAGCTTTTAGACAGTCCAAAAAAAGTGGGTGCTAAGTTAGTAATTGCTCTAAATTCATGCTGCATTCGGTCTTTAGTTAGGAGCCTAGGAGGTGTGGTTCGGACCCGAAATTATGCCCTTAATTTTGGTGGATCCATGGTCCACCTCCTCTGCCTAATTGGCTCGTTTCTTTGGCATTAGTGGGAACTTAGTGGTTTGGCTAATGCAGTTTTCCTAGATTAGTTTGGATTGGTAAATGAACTGTGCCTTGGTATGTCAATATTTTCTATCACATAATCCCCAAATCACCTTTTTTTAATTCATTTTTCCAATGAGAAAAACATCCTGAAGGATCAGCTGCATTGGTACATATCTATCTCTTGTACTGGCAAAGGATTTATGCATCCTGCATACCGAAATAATGGAACTGTGGTCTCAACGGTGGATCATGGTTATTTTTGGTTATCAATTGTTAGTTGAGTATGGTGAGAACTGAGATCGAATGCAGAATATGTGATAATATTGACCTTAAGGAATGATCAAAGGTATTCAAAAGTAACATGCACTGTGACCAATAAAATGTTTTGCTTAAATGCTGAGCCGATAGCGTGATTCAATGTTTCTTCCTAGAAAGTAGGAACCCATATAGTGATAACCAGGGTGTAGATTTTGCGTGTCCACTTTTATCTATTACTGTATTTCAAGGTGAAGTCCTAGTTATTTGTTGTTATCCATTGTTCTTGTGAGTAATGGAAGGATGACAGGCAGGTTGCACTTTTTTTTTTCATTCTGTTGAATTGGTTTTGTGAGGAAATTCTATGTTGAAGGGCTAAGGTATTCAATACCTTAGATTTAATTGCAAGTAACCTACATCATATGATCATGATCAGTCTTAACATTTGTCTCCACTGACACTGCTTAATTAATTGATCGAAACATGATTAGTCGAGTCTTCACTGGACCTCAAGTACAAATATCTATGCTGTATATCGAAGCATACATAATTAAAACATAACCATTGCGAGAGTTTACTCATACGCTACAGTTAAACCGAGAGGACTACCTCAAATGCATAGTTTAACATCATGGACTTGCATCCTTGGTGTTGGTTGTCCATGCTTCAAGATGCCTTGGGACATACGAGAAAATCGATCCATTACCTTGGTTTAAACAGACCGTTTAAGTTGTTTAGATAATTTGACATTAAACACATATTGCTTGACTTGTAAGTTTTAATCTTCAGGTCTATGTTTCGGTATAAAGACTTGTTTTTTATAGTGTATTTGTTGTAATATCTATTTGCAGCATGAAGTTAGCCGGAGTGATTACGACAATGTGATCGGTGCAATGCCATATCTCAAAGTGAACAGAAATGCCAAGTGAAAGGTAATCTCAACTTGTCATGTGACGATTCAAATTCGTTTTCTACTGATTTTCTCAATATCATGTTAGAGAAAGTTTGTTGATTTAGCTTTTAATCTCCGATACAGTTACCGGTACAGTTATCGGCCATGAATTGTTTCCAAGTTTAAATTTATTCCTTTACCGATCTTGTTACAAATTCGATTTCAGTTTATGCATTACATAACATTTTATGTACATTGAATGCCTATGCTTTGGGGTTAAAGTTTTAGCAATCCAAATTTTCTTCAGTAAAGGGTAAATTACATATCTTCACTGGATTTCCTTGTTACTCCCATTTCAGTCACTGAAATATGAAAAAATTTAATTTATTAATTGTGCTTTAAACATCAAACTTTTCTTTTATCCCTCTGTTTTCTCTACTATTATCTGATGATGTGATTTAGTTTAATGATTTTTCGGTCACAAAGGCAACTCAGATTCCGATCAACGCTTCTGTCGTCATTGCCGATCATTAGACTCAAAAGACTCAAGATTTTCGGGTCGGTCTTTTCAAAATTTAAAAAGAGAGGACAATAGAACGAACAGAACAAGAGTAGTTTGAAAACTTAATGATTAAATTAAAAAAAATTAAACATTAATAACCAAAATAAGAGCTAAAAGAAAGATTAGTGATGAATTATACCGTCAGACGACCTAAAGATGACCTTCAGAAATCCATCCTCTGAAAATAGACCAGACAGCCAAGAAATGCTGGAGGAAATTGCACAGTACCTTCTCAGTGACACTCAATTTACCACAATCTTCAATGAGAAATCCCTCATGTCAAAGGTCAATTCTCTCTGTTGTCTTTTGCAAAAGGATGGTACGAGTGCGACAGGCACAAGGGAAACTTGTGATGGATTTGATGGCTAAAAATTGCAGCTAAAAAAACATACAGAAGTCCCTGGTCGCAAGCAGACGCGGGGAATGTCAAGAAAGGACTCATTTGGGGAGTTGTTGCTTCATCTTCCCAGAATTGCTTCACTCCCAAAGTTCTTGTTTAACATTTCAGAAGATGGGGAAGGAAGCTAATAGCCTAATATGATAGTTTTCTTGTTTATCAACTGCATAAAATGATAGAGTTTCACAATCTCCCTCATGTTGGCAGGTACTGTGATAGATGTCTAACTTATTAAATTTAAGAGGGATGCTAGATCAATGGGATTTATCTGGATTTGGAAATTTCTTTTGATGAAGAATTCTTGTAAAAACCATGTAAAAATCTTAGGCGTTTTAGCTATTTATTTGTTAATAAGCTGATTGTTGGTTGCTTTAATATGTATGTAAATTGTAATTTTTCTGTAAAATACAAGTTCTCTGTTATTATCATAATTAGTAAATTGTTTATAAGAATCATGACACTTGGTCTAGGCTAGGAGGCTGAATTTAGCCTTAAAAGTCCAATAATCATTGCCTGAAATGTAAAATTTAGGGTGGAGGAGATTGAAATACTCTTCCCATTTATGGTTTGATTTCGTTTCTCCTTTCCTGATACTGGTAAAACAGCAAAAGAATGCAAGACTACCAAAAAAGGATCACAAGAAAATGGAACAATACGCAGGGATTTAAGATGAAATACTAGCACATATTATGCAAGGAGGATCTCTACACTTCTCTTCAGCTATTGTCAGCTGTAAGCACTGGCTATGAAAGACATGACCACATGAAAGAACGGCATTCTCTGCAGGATTATGACCTTCCCTATCTGGACCATATTCAGGTTCATTTGCAAGATCACATTCACATAATAGACAGCTCATCCCGAGTGGCACAATGCGATCATCAAAACCTGCAATTGGAAAGAAATTGTTATGGTAAAGCTTCAATTTTCGCCTTTTAATTGCCACTATGTTGGAGTTTCTATATTGCATAGCAGGTCACAGAAAAATATCAAGCTGTCTCCATGTAGTTCCATAATCCAAATGCAACTTTTTTACATTTCAGGATCTCTCCCTGATATTTTTCCAGGCAATGTGTATGCAATTGTACATGTTATTTGATCAAGTAAATTATAGGATACAAATGGACATATCCATAGGAGAAGTCTTGGATGAATGTGAATATATTTATAAGAAATTTGTAGACATACCTTCCCACACTATATGGTCTTCGTAGATACGTTGCTTTTGTCTTTGATTGTCAAAGGTTGTTTCTTTTCTATGTGTAAACAGCCTAGAAGGAAGACTTCTGCTTGTTCCACTTCTGCTCACTACACCAGCAGATCCCTTGGAAGGTTGGTTTTTCTCCTTTTTCTGAATCTGCTTCAATGTTGGATTTCTAGCAGTAGTTTCAATCTTCTTAACCGATGATGCAGAGCCCTTCTGCAAATGGATCGTTTTGTTTTTCTGCACACTATGCATTGATGACGGGATTATACTAATTCCAACATTCTTGACCAATCCCACAGGATTTTTGGGATGTTGGGCTTTGTCCCTTTTCTGCATCACATGTTTTGATGCAGTAATCCTACCGGTTCCACCATTCTTGATCAACTGTGGAGAGTCTTTGAGAGGTTGGGCTTTTTCTTTGTTCTGCATAACATGCTTTGAAGCCAGAATCCCACTGTTTCTAGCATTCTCGAGCATTTTTGGTTTCCCAGAAGATGGGGTTGTTACCTTCTTTTTCACAGCTTGTATCAATGTACCAATTCTACTAATTTCATTCTTTTTGGTCAACCCTGCTGGATCTTTGAGAGGTTGGCCAGTTCCCTTTAATGTGTCTGTAAGCTGCTGCTTTGATTGCATAAGTGTAGTAGTTCCTCTCCTCTTGAACAAACTTGTAGCAACCTTGGGAGGTTGTGTTGTGTTTTCTTTCTTAGACAGCCTAGAAACTGAAGTTGAATTGGTTCCACTCTTTTTAACCGATGTGTTCGAATCTTTGTTCATCTTTATCTTATCTGATTGATGCTGTCCAGCCAAACCTGGTTTACAAGAAGCAAATAATACTCTGAATTTCAACCAGAAAAAAAAAAAGCATGGTTTGTTTATTCATTTGACACAACATGTAAGAAATCAACAATTCCACCAACAGAATAACAGTAATAAAATTGTTAAACAAAGCATGATCATACGCTTGGGCACCAATGTAGTTCCTAAAGCAGGGTCCTTGGCTTGAAGAGTAGGGAAAGTCTGAGGTCCTCTACTTCGACCAGAGCTCGAAGCCCGGTCGATCACGGGGTTGCCGGTACATGAAAACCTCTGACGATGGTATGCACCGAGGCGTTGAGAATTGCCATCACTTGCCTTCCTCCTGGAACCATGAAAATTATGTGTCAGGAACGTTACTTCTTGCATATACTGACAGACATTGAAACCGGACTCGGTTGAGGATTGTGTATACAAATCACATAACTAATGATATCACGATCAATTACAATAACCATACATATGACAGAAAAGAGATTCAAAAAGTATAAATTAATAGACTTTAACAACAAAATGCGGCCATTGAAATTAAAGGGTCCTTGCCTGTTCGTGCAGTCCGAGAAGGATCGGCCTTGATCTTTATCGCTTGTAGCCATTGAAATAGAAGAAAATCCCAGAAATAGAAATTAAAAAAAAAAAAAGATGATATGTTATTGAAAAAAGAATCCAAACTGACCCCAAATTCTCAATCCCAGAAACTAAAACTGAAAGATAAAAAGGAATGATCAAGAACAAAATCGTACAGCGATAATGTAATTGAAAGAAAATCTGGGAATGGGAAGTATTTGAAGTGAAGAAGGAATTTTCAAGAGAAATGTAAGATTATGATTGTAGGGTTGAATGATCAGAGTTTGATAATCTATATGTAATGTAAACCCTTCGGCCCTCGGCTTATGAAAGCCAAGTCCGGTCCACTGCTTCAAACGAGTTTACCAATTACTGTAGGACTCTGCCTTTTAGTTTTCTTTTTATAGTTTTTTTAAGAGTGGGGTAGGGGTTAGGTGGGTTGGGGATTTTTGTCCACCCAGAAAAATTAACAGTTTTTTTAATAATTTGATCCTTTAATTGTCTTTTTTATTTCTCTTAGTATTGAAAGTTGATAACTTTCTTAATTTAGTCCTTGAACTTGCCTGTAGGAAAAGAAAATCTAGTCCAATTACCAGCATGATGGCTTTGATAGCCCTATGCAGTATGCACAATTCAGTTTCTTCCATCGTCTCAATATCTGCTTTCAGGGAGAAATCAGGAAGGAGTAGAAGATGAAGATGGTGAATGAATGGTGTAACATGGCTACTGTCACTACGAAGTGTTCAATCCTATTCGGAGATCAAAGGGGTTCCAACTTGATCTGCAAATCAAGGTCAGCCTCTCTGTACCGTGTCCGATAAGTCTGTTGATCCATGACATCTGCCTTACGCCCTTACCATGACCAGGTCTAGTTGATGAAGACGGCAGTGGCTTCACCGTCGTGCGCTCAATAATATAGTGGCGTTGGTTCAATAGATGATCAGTAAACTAGGCAACATATTCAGTAAACAAATGCAGCAATCTCGTGCAAGTGGCTGAAGCCTGGAAGATATCCTTTCCTTGTTTGCCTGAAGAAGAGTTCCAAACTTCTTAGTTGAAGAGTAAAATGATGCAATGTATAACATCTATAATACTTATCGTATGCATATACATGTATTATTGTATATGTATATATGCATTGTATAACCAGTTCTCATCCTTGATAATATTGACAAAAAAAGTCACCTACTTGATGCTTAGTGTATAGAGTTTTAACCAGCTCATTTTTATCTTCCAATTCCTTCCTATGATGTTCGTTTGCTCCTTCACTCTTGGTGTATTTTTCATGCTGCTCTTTTCGATGCTCGGTCAAGCAATCAACTTTCTTGGAACTCGGCATGGCTGTCATCTTCACTATCACTAATGGAACTGAAATTCCATAGCAAAGATATATGGAAAATGGTTAGTAAACTGTCAGTACAGTTCAACAGGAAAAAGAAAAAGAAGCAATTCAAATTCAGAACATCAGAAAGGATACAATTACGAAGTCTTTCGAAAAGACCACGCATCTTAACAGCCGATGTGCGGGAGAGTATGGTTCATCTGAGTCCCTCATATCAGCAGCATGACAACAGCTTTGTACTTCCTCTCTTGCTTCATGTAAACAATTCTAGCTCCAATTGAGCACAGTTCATCTGTAACCAGGAAGGGAAAATTGGAGTACAGCACAAGAAACTGATCAAATAGCTAAATTTACACCACAAAGGAAAACAACACAGGTTTGGTTCTCCTCCTACATTCCCTAAAGCCAAATTTGATAGTCAGAGCAATGATCTATCTGAAAGCTTGGCACAGGCATCCACTTAATCCTCCAGACATATCAAGCTCTAAGTCAATTACACCAGAAAAATAAAATTCCATTATACCAGTAATATTACTGAGACCACTAATACTCTCAGCCACATCAGCACTGTTTATAACAATTTTCAATTGTTTTTATCATGCAATTATCGGTTGTTGACTTTTAAGCTTTCATTAAAGTTAATGCATGGCAAATCCAAGATGGGTTTTTGGAAGACTCAATTTGCTCAACAAAAACTAGATAAGTTCTTAAGCTTCCATGGCAGACTTTCAATGTCAGCTTGGCACACTATGCTGGTTATGTTACACTCATCTCTTTGAACTGTATAGTAGAGAGTCTAATCATACACACACAAAAGCATAGTTTTTCGAATCGAGTCGAATTTTAAATAAATTCACTTCCTAATCCAATTTCATTTTAAATATTTCCACATGTTTTGACTTAGAAAAGTCTTTTTTTATTTATATTGATATTTTCCATTGTTTCCAGCAATAGTATCTTTAAGAATCGAAACATCGCCAAACACTTATCGATACAAAGTATTTGTTTTTGTCTTGGAAAAGCAGTTTTCAGTTTATAACTTTTAAGTTTTAATGGAATTAGGACTCCATCACGTTAATGACATGATGCAAGCAGACAAAGAAAGAAGATAGGAAATAAATTATTGTCCAAACTTTCTGCTTGCTTGTTGTTTGCTTCACTTTTCCAACTATTTCCCTCTATATAAACCCAGCAAAAAACAAAAAATACAGTCTTGAACTTAACTCCCCTAAAACAAATACATGGCAAATCCAAGATGGGGTTTTGGTCTAAAGACGTTGTTGATCTTTATCAGCCTTTATCTCTCTCTGGGTAGTTGCTTAATTGCAGATTCTTTGGAAGACTCGACTGACCAGCAAAAACTTGATAAGGTTCTTAAGCTTCCAGGGCAGACCTTCAATGTCAGCTTTGCTCACTATGCTGGTTATGTTACCGTCGATGAAAACTCAGGGAGAGCTCTCTTCTACTGGTTCTTTGAAGCTGCTGAGGATCCTGATTCCAAGCCTCTTGTTCTTTGGCTCAACGGAGGTTATACTTTGAAAAAAAAATTGTATTATTTTGACTTTCTGCTTCTTTGTATATTTTGGATCGGTTTTACTTAGGTGGTATTGACTCTTTTGCTTATTTATGATCCGATTATGGTATATTAATAGTAGTTTTGCCTGATTGTTCACTATAATTTTGAGTAACTGATCACTGCTTTTATGATTTCACTGTGTTGTTTTTTTCTGTGTGCTTATTTAGAGATCTATGTCCTCAGGACCTGGATGTTCATCCATTGCTTATGGCTTAGCAGAGGAAATAGGTCCATTCCACATTAGGCCTGATGGGAAGACCCTTTACTTGAACCCTTACTCTTGGAATCTAGGTATTCACTTCCTTAAAAGTTCACTGTGAAAGTTGGTGTAAGAGATGGAATTGTTTTACTTCATTTGTTGAACCTCTAAAATGATGTTTATGTTGAAACAAGGCTGTTTGTTTAGATCTATGTTAAGACTCAGCTTGGTGATGTGAATGTTAGAAATATTACGATATCGATTATATTGTTACAAGATTCTTCTACTGCTTTTCAGCTGCCAACATTCTATTTCTTGATTCTCCTGCTGGAGTTG
Organism: Abelmoschus esculentus; assembly: GCA_035048815.1. Lineage (NCBI taxonomy): Eukaryota > Viridiplantae > Streptophyta > Magnoliopsida > Malvales > Malvaceae > Abelmoschus > Abelmoschus esculentus. The sequence continues at coordinate 17,990,455 of JAUCBN010000026.1, forward strand.
GTTATTCGTATTCAAATACTTCCTCTGATTTGCTTACCAATGGTGATAAAAGAACTGGTAAGGCTGAGACAGTCAGACAGGTCTACTTCATAGCTTTGTTTGAATTTTCATTTTGGCTAACTTGTGCTGATATACCCTCTCATCCTTTAATGTGCAGCCAAGGATTCTCTGAATTTTTTGCTAAAGTGGTTCGAACGCTTTCCTCAGTATAAGGACAGGGAATTTTACATTTCTGGAGAGAGTTATGCAGGTGTTTAGTAATTCTCATTTATAGTTCTTATACATGGTAAAACATGATTTCTTTTCCTTTGGAATACAAAAGAACGAGCGAAACAGATGGGAATAATGTGGTTTCCTAGCTTTGTTATTCTAGCCAAATAACATGCAGCTCTTATTTAAGGACCATTGCTAAGTTAAGATTACTAAAGAATTTCTTTCCATGTTTTATTTCATACCCTTGATGACTTGGAACTTTTCAATATTCAGATTTTCTGTATTTTAATGCTCTTGAATGATAAATTCTTATGCTTTTGTTGTTGTTTTAGTAGTTTCTTTGTTTTCCTCCTCACATTAAAGATTGTGTTGCAGGGCATTATGTTCCGCAGCTAAGCCAAGCCATTGTAAGATACAACAAGGCCACCAATGCAAAAGCAATTAACCTAAAGGGCTATATGGTATAGATTCTGTTCTTGAAAGTAAGCAGTTTTTCATAATTTGAGCAAACTGAAACATAGATGTGTATGTAATATGCAGGTCGGAAACGCTCTAACTGATGATTACCATGATCATTTGGGACTCTTTCAATTTTTGTGGTCCGCTGGCTTGATTTCCGATGAAACGTACAAGCTATCGAATGTGCTGTGTGATTATGAGTCATTTGTTCACTCCTCAAGTGCTTGTAATGACATAAGTGAAGTTGCAAGCGAAGAAATGGGAAATATTGACCCATACAGCATCTACACTCCCTCCTGCTCTGCCAATGCTGGCCAGGCAATGTGGCTGCTGAAAAGAAGGCTTGTGAGTACACACATTTCATATTTCCATATCTTCGAATTTTAAGCATCTTTTTCGTAGTTTTGGCAGCATTCCAGTTAAACAATGCCTTATGGATTCAATAATCATACCCATATTTTTTTATAACAGTTTCTCAGGGACCACATAATTCTCTTCATTTTTTATGTTTTTGTCTCCAAACTGAAGTTCCATTAAGCTGTCATAGAATTCATGGTCTGGAGAACTCATTGGCCAGAACAATCACCAGAATTGCCAGAAATCATAATTTATAAAAGACCTGCTTGTTTACTTGCCACTGAATTCGAGGGTATTCGATGTTTATTTGTCATCGTTTTAAGGAAATTTGATATTATTCAACAGATGGTTGGCCAGCTCAGTGAAAAGTATGATCCCTGCACTGAGAAGCACTCAGAAATATACTTCAATCTACCTGAGGTTCAAAAGTCACTTCATGTTTTACCTGAAGCTGCACCATCTAAATGGGAGACATGCAGGTATGTAGATTGTAGCCTCTTTCGTGGACTCGAATTCTGTCATTTACCTAATGGACACGTCGACCTTTAAACGGTTTTCCTTCTTTTTTGCAGTGAAACCATAAATACCAACTGGAAGGATTCTCCAATAACTATGCTGGATGTTTACCATGAGCTTATACAAGAAGGACTTCGCATATGGGTATTCAGGTTTATCTCTAAATTTATGATGTTGCTTTTCTATATAGCAAGCATGTTTATGGATTGGATAGTAAAAGGATTTAAGTTCAGTCATTTTTTCTCATACTATGTCTCCATTGTACCAAATTGACAGTGGTGACACAGATGCTGTGATCCCAATTACATCCACACGCTACAGTATAGATGCTCTCAAGCTTCCAACTGTGAGACCATGGCGTCCTTGGTACGATGACGGACAGGTAAATTGTACGGTAGAGAGTCTAATTATACACACACATACATACATAAACAAGTCATACTCAGGTACAAGAAGTAGGGAATATAAGACGTTTTACAAATTCTTTCAATATATACCTGAATAATTTAATCCCGATACAACGTTAAAGAAACTCGAACCCAACCTCACAAACTATAAATATACTAGACATACACGATATGAACGATAAGATACTTTTGACTCGAACTAGTAATAGTAGCTATGGTGCTAACTCGGGTGGTGCTCGACTGCTCATTGCATTTTTGTTGACTAACAAAAGTTGGGAATGGATGAACAGGTAGGAGGATGGACACAAGAGTATGAAGGGCTGAACTTTGTTTCGGTGAGAGGAGCCGGGCATGAAGTCCCTTTGCATAAACCCAAGCAAGCTCTCACTCTCTTCAAAGCATTCTTAGCAGGAACCACCATGCCTGTTGCTGCCTCTGGCTCTCAACAACACATCAGTGACTCCTGAATTCTGGGTTGATTTCAATAAATGCCTCCGCAACAACTCTCTCTAATTATGGGGATTGTAATGCCTATGTGATGGCTAACCCAAAAACCTTTCTTTCCATCCCAAAAACATGTCCAATTCATTAAAGCAAGTTTCTGTTGAAATGTGAACTTTGCAGAAATGGTTGGAAATGGTTTTCATTGCAGTCTTGATCCTTTTAGAACTTAACATCTCGTTAAGTATATTAGAAAAAAAAATCATATCTTTATATCTATATTGAACATAAAACTCACCCTTGTAAAAAAAAAACCTTAACCAAGCTTCCAGCTACTTGGAAATTCTTAAAACCAGTTTTGTCATAAGATATTAGCCTTAATTAATAATTATGCAGTCATGACGATGATGCATTCATATGTGAATTAAGATCGAGTCATGACTCTTGAATCCTAGTTGGGCTCTTTTTTTACGGAAAAGGGATGGTGTAGTTTGAACTTTGCCAAATTCAGATGTTCTCTCGTCATCTCAAGCTACTTTAGCTCTCTAACATTCTCCGAAAATTAGGTCAAGTTTGGTGATCTTAACAAACTCGATAAAAATTTTGTATGGGATTTATGTGTGACTATCACGAATTTCAATGTATGAGACATGACAATACCGACAAACTATTAATAATTAAGTAATTATCTTTTTCACATACGTTTTGGGTATTAATCTTTTCCCACACATAATTGTACCTTGAACCTAAATTTTAAGATTTATTTGATTTTAAAAATTCTATTTTTATTTTTAATTTTTTTCATAATAAGAAAATATACTTGGTTAATATGAATGAAAACTTATTTTTAATATTGAAAATAATAAAAAATGTGTTTAGTATCTAGCTTTTTAAAATAGAAATAAAAATAATTATTAATTAATTAAAATAAAAATATAATTAAAATAATATCATATAATAATAAATAAAATATGAATAAATAAACTATAGTTTTATAAAATGGTATTAGAATCATTTGAATCTGAATTAAAATTAAGTTATTTTTTTTAAAAAAAAGAAGTTTTTTTTCACATTATCCATTTTTGTAAAACATTTCGACGAAAGCATAGTATTTATGTTTTCAAATTTCCACTTATTATTACTTTTATTTTTTAAAATTATTTATAATTTTACAATCAAAAACGTTTTTCATCGTTTTTTTAATCTTTTAAAAATAAAAACAAAATAAAATAAGAACCAAAGGACAAATATTTTTTTGACTGGATGAATGTACTTACAATAATTTTCGTTATTGGAAAAAAAATCAAAAACCACTAAAAGTAAAAAAAAACTTTAATTCAATTTTTAAAGGTTATATATTTTTTTCGTAACAATTAAATGAGAAATATATGCCACTTATTTGTACATCAACCCATTTAAACAAAAGCCCCAAGCAAATAATTTAAAGCGTTTGAACTGTTTCAGATGAGACGGCATCTAAAAAGGTTATGTTTAGAGATTCTAGTCAATTAACCAGGCAAAGTACAACAGAAGCATTTCAGCATCCATTTTTTAAATGAGATTCCGATGCCAGAAAATCGAGCTAATATAGAATGGCTACCCGCTGTTTAGTCCACCGGAACCTCAACTTCCATCTTCAAACCAGAGCTTCCGAGAATCTGCAAGAAGGGCAGTCGAGTTTCATGGCAATTTAAGAGCTTCTCAGACTAAAAGGGACAAGAAAAAACACCATGTACACTGAAAGAATGATACATGATAAATCTGAAAAATTGGCAGAAGATGTTAGTGTTATCTTCTTGACAGTCCACAACCAGAATAATCCTAAAAGCAAGGATCATCTATGTAGTCCGAGTCTTCTCTTCCATGTTTTTTCTCTTATAGACATTCATACATCTCTCTCTCTCTCTCTCTCTATATATATATATATATATATATATATATTGATCAGGATAATTCTTCACCTCTTTTCTTTCTATTCTTATACTTTTGCTTGCATGAGAATCTAGAATAGTGGATGATGCCTTTCGTTTCAACTGTTTTCCGCAGTTTTTGTTAACCAAAACCTAGCTTTCAACTGGTAAACGAATAGATCATAGTTATAAAGGCAAAGGTTAAGTACTACATTCCTAGGTGACCTGTAATGCTAGCTCAAATAGAGATTGGTTTGACAAGTCTAATAAACATCCCTATCCTGAATAAAAGAAAGCAAAGTTTAGAAATTATCTGGTGTATTCTCAATACACTACCAACAATAACTAAGCTATTCCTTACCATCATATTGTGCAACTGAACTCGAATTCAACATAATATTCTCAATAAGGTCATAAACTTGAGATGCTCGTTTATGATACAACTACACTGTGCCCCACCACCATTGAATAAGCTACATGCATCATATTGCTCAACTGAGTTCTAATTCAACACTATATTCTCAATAAGGAAGAAAAAATGAGATGCTCTTTTACAGTTTCCATTTATTTCCTTTGGTCTTCCTCTGCTTTGAACATCTGTCCCTCTATTATACTCGCAAAAATTAACAAGAAGCAGGTATTCTCCTAATTCAAAGTGGGGATACAGTGGTCTACTAGATTAGTTATTTGTTTTTGAACTTTAACAGAGATATGTCCATGTTCATTTAATCTATGAACAGTTTTAAGACTTTGTTCAAATATTAAACGGTACCTTCACAAATTCTGACAGAACTAACAGGAACTACTCAAATGCTGAAAGCCTGAAACACCAAAATATCACATATAAAGTCATGGTACCTTTACAAAGTCTGACAGAACTAACAGGGACTCCTTAGTGTAACCTGCTTCCTCGAGAACTTGAGTCAAAACTTGCTGTGCCAATAGCAAAACACAAAATGCACATTGAGTCTAGTGACAAGGAGATTTAATACCACAACACTGCATGCTATATCTCAGTCGAATAAACATACTTTGCCGTTAGTAAAAGGAGACATTTCTAATGACAAATCAAACTATGAGGATAAAGAAACATTCATATCTGCAACTCCCATCATTAATAATCCAAGAGAAACTTTTGCAGAGCTGTTACAGCATCATATCTATTTACCTCAAAACTTATTCTTAGAAACTGCAGCTTGTTGACATTTTGCAACTAAAAGAACAATAGAGTGACACACAACAAAGACAAATATTCGTCCAGTTAACTAAACAAATATAAACATTGAAAGAGAAGTCAATCAAGAACTACACTAACCTTCCTCTGCTTTTCAGATATGAATTGGCCAGTCAAATCATGCAAAACATCCAACATATCATTAAAGGTAACTTTCCCATTGCCATCTGAATCATACACCTTAAATATAACTACAAAACAAATTTGAAAATTTCAGTTTCTGAAGGAAGGAATTAGCTAAATTTGATAGTATTATAACAAAAATTACAGAATCATTACATTCGATTTTTTGTAGCAAAGTAGCACGAGGACTGAATGCAGACAAAAACGCTACAAATTCCTTGAAATTCAATCCATCTACCATCCTCAACAATCTCTGGATAATTTTCCAAACATAATTTCACCATAAAAGCACCTTAACAACTCACATTATAAACAGTAAAGACAAGAAAAGAACAAATTGTTCTTTTTAAAGCAAAGCAAAAACCTGAGAAAGAGGATTAACAGCAAACTCAGGCACAGACAAGAACTCCTCGGCGGAGACGAAACCGCAGCCGTTTCGATCCAACTGACAGAATCTCTTGTACAGAGAAACGATCTCCTGCTGCGAAACTGCAGATCAACCAGAAGAAAAAAAAAAAATAATCAAAAGCTCAGAAACGACTAGGTCGTATCAAAATCAAACATTGAAAAGTAAATCTAAGCAAAATAGAAGCGAGAGTGAGTCGTCTCATTTACACGCGTCGTTACAATGTTGTTGTACTTCTTCGATATCATACTGAGTGAGCATCGAGGACGAGTTCCCCATTGAAAATTTTCCGGTGAACAGAGTTTTGATTCCAAAATTTGTGAAAAATGTTTGATTCAGTAATATTCAAACAACGATTCGTTTGTCTTCGCAGTATAGACGTGGAAGTGGAAGTTAACGAAGGTAAATGGGGGTAGGTGGATGATACGCGCGTGGATAGAATGCGCGTGATATTGGCTTTTGAATATTTCCCCAATCTGAAATTAAACTAATTTTCCTTTTTCCATAATTTTAGCATCCAAACAAATTTATTTTCTCGGAAATTAATTTCTACTATAATTTTCTGAATTTTTGTATCCTCAAATTATATTTTTCTCTGTTTATCAAATATTAAATATTTTGAAATAAGCTCGTTTCTATTTTAAAATTTAAACACTTATTTTTAAAAAAATTATTTTTTTTTAAAGAAATGATAGTTTTATTTCGGTTTGAAGACGACTTAATCGCCATAAAATTTTATTGTTAATATTATTAAGTTTAGCCTGTCCAAATGAATTAATTTATAATCGTTTTATCGTTTGTGGTCATTTGTTGAAATGAAAGAAAGAAAAATTTAATTTAAATCATTAAAATTTATCGTCTTTTATCAAAAATTATCATCGTTAGTAAATTTATCGATTATAAATATGATATTTTAAATTTTATCGTTTGCATTGAAGGTTGTCTCACACATCGTCGATACACAGGAACTTATCATGTCAAATGAAATTGATTGAACTAAATCAAATTAAGCCTGAATCTGATTAGATCGTATTATCATACCTTACAACATCGTTTTGCCCAACTATAATTAGTTATCATTATCATTAACCGATGTTGTTTAATTATTTATTTTAAAAATAATTATTTAAATATTTTTTGATATTTTGAAATCGTTGATACAATTTATTTTATCAAATTCAAATTTAATAAATTACTTTATATATTTTATTTTTAAAATAATCTAACTTGTAAAAATAAATTGATCTTTTTATATTTAATTATTCATAATATCAAATGCATCATCCTTTATCTTTAATAAATTCACCAAAAAGACCTTTTTACACACTTAAGCCTTTAATTTTCTTTCAAAGTTATCTAAAAAAAATCGTCACTTTGAATACAGGTTTCTTATCCCCAAGCTGAAAGTGGTTGCTCTCACCATGCTGTCTCTGCTTCAATGTCCTTCCAAGCTTCTCTTCCCTCTCCACCACCCTTACTCCAACTCCCTTCTCTACTATTCCACTCCTCGACCTCTCCAGCCTCGTTGCCAAACGGTCAGAATCCTCTGCGCCAAGAGAACCGGCAAGCAGAGATATCCTTCAGAGAAGAAGAAACTGAAATTGAGGAAAAAAGAAGCTCTTTCCTCCGTCACCAATAAGTTCGAAGGAATATGGAGGCTCTTAAAGCTTTCTGTTCCGGTCCAAAACGACCCCGGAAAGGACTTCCTCCAAATACACATTGGCTTGCTCCAAGAAATCGCGAAAGTCATAAAGTTCCCAGTAATTTCTCTGCTCTTTAAGCTTATTTCATGTGAATTTTATGTCTTTTTTCTTCTTTTATATTCGAATTTTGGGTTTATTTCAGGTTGCTTCCATGTTGCCGGAAGAAGCTTTCTCAGTGGTTCGGAAGTCTTTTGATGCAAGAAAGGTAAATTAATGGTGTTAATTGTTTCCGCTGACTGAGTAATGCATGTTGAACCTGTGCTCATTTCTTCAAATGCTGTATTGCCCCCCTTTTTTATTGATTGCAATTTAGCTTTAAGTCATTGTGTTTAAGTTGTATGTCCATTTTATGGTTTTTTCAGATACTGAAGGAGGCCAAGTTTGTTTATACTGTGGATATGGATGTTAGTAAGCTGCTGAGCCTAGAACCTCGTACAGGGACTTCATTAACCGGCTGGAACCAAAAGTTGGGCTTATAGAACATATGCCTAGTGAAAAAATTAGTCGTGATTTGACCAGTCTAGTAGCTCATATTAAAGATAGCAATGGTACATTGCCGAGAGAACAAGAGCATAACATTGACTCTGGTGAATCGCACAAGTGTTCCACGGCTAGAAAACCCAAGATTGCTGTTGTGGGTAGTGGTCCATCGGGCTTGTTTGCTGCTCTGGTTCTCGCAGAATTTGGTGCAGATGTTACTTTGATTGAAAGAGGTCAAGCTGTTGAGAAGAGGGGCCGTGACATTGGCGCTTTAGTTGTTCGCCGGATATTAGAATCAGAAAGCAATTTTTGCTTTGGGGAGGTTATATCTCGTTTCACTTGGTACTTCTGTTATTGTTTTTTGCGTCACGTTGCTGATATCACTGTCTCTCATTCTTTGAATTCTGCTACTTTGATAAGGGCCGGCTCTTAATTTTGGCTCACTGATCCGAGAGATCATTATTTATAATTGAATGTTATGTGACTGTATGACCATTCATTAATATAAATATAGCTTCATTCAATATATATATATATGTGCATTTATAGCTTAGTTAGATCTAGTGCCTGTTCAGCCAGGCCCCAGATTGAAGTAACAATGACACGGTGCGATCTGGATAGCGAACATAGTATGTTGTTAACTAGTACAAACCATATTTTGATGCTCAAACTTCCAGTCTCCGCTACTCTTTGATTTACTCTAATTGTCCCCTGGGTTTGATTTTGATCTGCTTTAATTACTTAGTTGCACATTGGAAGAAATGTTCATCCTAGATGCTAAATGAATAAATCTAATAGGTTTGATGGCTATTGTAGGCTTTACAACTTGGAGTGAGGCTATAGAACCTTCTTTTACATGCTTTTTTGCCTACAAGAGAACCAATTTGTAGTCAAAATGTGTACTCATTTCTGATTCATGGCCATGCTCATAAAAGCATTTTTGGTCTTTGTTATGTATTTTATCTAGATAAGGATATGAATCTTTAAAATTGCATGGTTCATAAAGAATGTAAGAAACAAGTGGCAAAGGAGACTTGTTTAGTTTATGCAAATCTTTTACTGTTGCATGTGAAATATGCATGGAATATAGAAGAACACATATCTTCACCCACCTCCTTTTTCCAATGAACACATGTACATGTGAGAGCTTTGAGCTGAGAGATGATCATGCTGAGTTTTATATCTGTTTTTGTGGAAACCAACTTGAGTTTGTTCCCTGTTGGCTTTGAGATTTAATGTTTTTCTTTATGTTTCACTTTCAAGTCATATTAAGGACTTATGTATGACAGGGTGGTGCAGGTACCTGGAGTGATGGAAAACTGGTAACTAGAATTGGAAGAAACAGTGACTGTGTTTTGACGGTCAGACCTATTCCTTCTCATTTAACTTGATCCTCCCCCATTTTTCATTTAACTTCTGTTTCCTGATTTCTATTCTTAAAATGCCTCTCTTTTTTCATTGTTCTAGTACAATTGATTTCTCCTACTCCTGGGATGATATTTGGTTTTCGATGAGCATGGTTGTGTGTATTTGTTAATTGATATTCTTTTTATTTTTATCAAAACCCACCTACTAGTGCTGTGGTGGAGAATGGAGATACAATTTGACAGTGTCTTATACTTCCCTGCATGCAGTCAACTGCTCTTGGGAGCAATTATGTTCAAGTTTTAAACTTTGCAATTTATGTTGAGTTACAGATATGTTGAAAGTATGTGTAGCTATTTTTAAAATAATCGCAGATGCTTTATATAATCAAGGACTGGTTGTTCTGCTAAAAGAAGGGTCAATTGCTCTGCCATTCATTATTAATTTGGAGTCTTTATTCCAAATATCGAAGTAAATTTGTTTAAGGTATATTAATCAAGATACCGAAAGGACAAGCGAATAAGGGGAAAAAGGAACCATAGTCATTTAACCTTTATTTCTATGTGCATTAGTGTGATTGTAATTGTAGGTTCTCTTTTTATCATGCATTAATCACTGAATAGATTAACTGAAATAATTTTGTTGCAGATCATGAACACTTTGGTTCAATTTGGTGCTCCAAAAAATATATTGGTCGATGGAAAGCCTCACTTGGGAACTGATAGGCTAGTTCCTTTACTCCGTAACTTCCGCCATCATCTCCAATCACTGGGAGTGAGTTTCATAATAGCTTCTCCTTTCAAAATTATAGCGTATATCTGATAAAATCTGTTTTCTTTATTTCATATTTTATTCTAATTGTGCTCTTTCTCTCTGATGTCTTAGGTGGAAATCAAGTTTGGAACGAGGGTAGATGATCTGCTCATACAGAATGGGCATGTTGTGGGTGTGGAAGTTTCTGATTCAACAACTAAATTGCAGTCAGATTGCAAGAAGTTGGGTTTTGATGCTGTTATTCTAGCTGTTGGACATTCTGCACGAGATATATATCAAATGCTTCTTTCTCATAATGTGGATTTGGTTCCAAAAGATTTTGCTGTGAGTTATTCGTTAATAAATGTTTTGTTAGCATATCATTGCCTGGAAGTTCATTTTCCAGCATTTCTAATTATTGTAACTAATGCTCCCTAGCATCAACAAACATCGGTTTCATCTAGTATGATCCTAAAGCATCAAATCCACTGCTGTGAGCATCATTTCGATAATTGAACTATGTTGAACTTACAGTGAAAAAAAAAAGAGATTATGTTATGTTGTGGATTTTGGAGTATTTTGCTGACTGAAAATGATGCTCACTTGTGTATTCAAAATCATCAATTACTTGGGTATTTGCCTAACCTAGGAAAGCTGTAATGTATATTATCCCTATAAATTAGTAATCTGAATGCCTAAGAATCTGGTTGTAATCAAGCTTTTAATCAGTCATCTACATCAAGATCTCTGAAGTTTGAAACCAAATGGTGGCTTGTTGTCTTAAAGTAGGGCATTTGGATGGCCAATCTCTTAGCCACTACCATTTATCATCTTTTACTTCTATACCAAGTTATAGTATAGAACTTTTTTTTTTTCGTTTACTTCTTTTAGTTCTTCAAATGATGTCCTATATAATTGCAGCATGTTCAAATAGAAACTTAAAAAACCATCTAAAGATATTCACATAATTAAACACAGACATTGGGCTATGTTATGCATGGCTAAAACACTGTTCTTTTAACAGTTTTGGAAGAGTTGTTGGCTGTTTATTTATATTTCCAACCCTCAGTTTCTTTAAGACATTCTCTCGCATCTAAACACAGGCATCAAATACATTATGCATGTCTAAGCCATAGTTCTTTAACAGTTGTCGAAGAGTTATTGGCTATTTATTTCTCTCTTTTCTACACTCATTTTTCCCTTTTTCATTTTCTCCTTAGTTTTGATGTTGAATATGCAATTGGCACCAATGTGTAGTGGAAATTGCATAATCTATGCTGTTATTCCACAGTGGTACCAAGAGCTGGATTCTATTCGAATAAGTTCTGGGATTTGCTTTAGTGGATGTACCAATATCATTTCGAGAAGTCTGAGTTTGAGTGCTTATTGTTATTGATTGTCTCAGTAACTTGCTTTATTGGAACAGGTTGGTTTGCGGGTAGAACATCCTCAAGAACTAATCAACAACATACAGGTTGTTTACATATTTTTGTGCCAGTTGTCCTCTGTGAATTATTCAATAAAAGTTCAGGTTGTTGAACTGTCAGTTCCTATAGCTTTAACCATATTTTGTCAATTATTCAATACAAAGTTCTTACTATTGTAGAGTGAATGCATGTATGATTAAACATGTATGATTAAACATAAAACAAAATTATGTATCAATGTATGATTATAAAGAGAGAATGAAATTTTGAAGTTCCATTGTCAGTAAACCATTTCATAATTTATTAATGAAGTTTATAAAGAGTGAATGCATGTATGATTAAACATAAAACAAAATTATGTATCAATGTGTAGACTTTTGCTTGTAAACTTGTTGATATATTTCTAAAATCGTAATAATTCATGTGTACAGTACTCTGCATTGGCAAATGAAATTTGCAGAGGACGTGGGAAGGTTCCAGTGGCAGATTATAAGGTTGTACATTATGTGAATGACAAGGATGAGAATTCAACACTCAAATCGGAATCTACAAGTCGTAGTTGTTATTCTTTTTGCATGTGCCCTGGTGGCCAGGTATGTTCTTCATAAGTGATGATATTGTTACTTGTTTCTTATCTCACCTGAAAACCATTAGCCTATATAAATATTCTGCCTTGACTAATGAATACCTCTATCTAAAAAGAAAATAATTGATTCCATTATTGTTGGTAGTATCAGCATAATCTAATTAGATAGGTTTCACATATGGGTAGAAGATTTAGGATGTCATCATAAATATTAGAAACATCTCTGGAGTATCCGCTCGTAAAATCACTAATATTTGGAGTTGCAGGTTGTTCTTACTAGTACAAGTCCATCAGAGATCTGCATCAATGGGATGTCATTTTCTCGCCGTGCATCTAGATGGGCAAATGCTGCCCTTGTTGTGACTGTTTCGACAAAGGATTTTGACGCATTGGATTTCCATGGACCTCTTGCTGGGGTTGAATTTCAGGTTAGCCATTCCATTTTACCTTTGTTACTTGAAAGGAATAATAAAAGGGTTAAGAGATCCCTATAGAGAATTTTATTCTTCCATGAATGACAGAGTACTATAACTCCCATAATCTTTTGATGAGTCATCTTTTCCCAGCTTGTGGTGTCTGTAATTTCCAAAACAAATATTTGATACAAATATTGGAACTTTATTAAAATTCTTTAAATCCACTTTATGATTTCATTATTCAGAGGGAATTCGAGAGAAGAGCAGCTATGATGGGAGGGGGGAATTTTGTAGTGCCTGCGCAGACCGTCACTGATTTTATGGAAAATAAAATATCAGGTAATATTTTTCCTCAATGGTTCTCGATTTTCTTTCGCTTTTACTTTTAATCTAGCTAAGACTTGCCTTGTTTGATCAGTAACATCTATGCCACCATCAAGCTATCGCCTAGGAGTCAAGGCAGCCAATCTCCATGAATTGTTCCCAAGTTATATGACAGATGCTTTACGCCATTCTATCTCAATGTTTGATAAAGAGGTCTTTATATTTCCCAAAAATTTTCACCTTATAATTTCTGTTTTTTTTAATAATATACAAACTGAACTTAAATAGCTTGTCTTTCCCTCCAACCTATGGAACTCTCAGCTACCTGGATTTATCTCGAAGGAGGCTCTTCTTCACGGGGTTGAGGTGACTGATTCTCTACTTATACACTTACCTTCTTTTGTTTCTCTAATTATTAAAAGTTATATGGATGCTTACCAAGCTTTGAGCTATTTCGTCAGCCAATCTTTAAAATCTTCACTCTTTCTTTCAGAGTAGAACTAGCTCTCCCATTCAGATTCCGCGTGACAGTGACACTTACGAGAGCTTGTCACTAAGAGGACTCTACCCAGTTGGTGAAGGAGCAGGTTATGCTGGTGGGATTGTAAGTGCAGCAGTTGATGGCATGTATACCGGTTTCTCTGTGGCAAAACAATTTAATTTGTTCCACGGTGACATAGAGTCGATTTTGGGAAAGGCTCAGAGTGCCGGAGTGGTGAAGTACTAGAAGGGATGTGTTGCACTTTCTCCTAATAAGCAAATGTCTGCACAAGTACATGCTCCATTTTAACTTCAAGGCTCCACAAAACTCAGGAAGGTGATGATAGATCTTCAAGTGCAGCTAGTTGAAATGTTAAGATCCTTCAGTTAAATCCGAGTATAGGAACGGTTTCCTTTTGAGTTCTATATCTTGAGCCTGCTGAACGGTGCCATGAAAGAGCAAATAGAGGTCTATAGCTGCTAAACTAACCCAAGACATTCTTTGTTTTATAGTTTCTTAACTAGAGGCCATTGATGGAACAGAAGACACAAGGAGATTACTGCATGTCCTAACTTCCTCAATAACTTGGAGCTGCATGTTTGCTATGGCAATTTGCATTTTGTCTTTGTCATTGGCACGTTCATGCAAGCCATATTTATGTTTTAAAAAAAAAATATATCCCCTTTCTCCCCCATCCTCTTCATGTTCCCTCCATGGACAAGGTTGCCATGTTATCCCAGAATCAAACAAATTTACAATCGGTGGTGTCAGTAGGTTTAAATCTGGACATTGTCGGTTGGATTCGGATTCTTTTCCACTCTGATTATAATAAATTTAAGTTTTTTAGTTTATACTTGAATTATTTGAGTTTAAAATATTAATCTAAAAGCATAGAAAATTATGAGTAAGGCAGGTAGTATCAGATTTTGTTCCATGGGGAAAAACATAAAAAATAAATCTTAAAATTATGGAAGGAAGAAGAAGAAGGAACCAACAAAGAACATGTTGAGGCAGTGAAGAAACAAGCAGGGGGACATGGCATATGCTTTATATCATCATCATCATCATCATCATCATGCAATTGTCTTACATTTTGCATGCACATGACTGACTGCCCATCATTTGATCTTTGACCAACATTCATTCACCAATTCATATGATTCTCCACCATACATGCATGCATATCATATATCCTTAGACCTTGGATACAAATACATACAAATTATATTTTAGTTGCTTTTTTGTTCTTTAAGGTTGTGTTTAATTCGGATTAACCTGTATTACATATTTGATTTTGGTGAAAAAATTTAATTAACGAATTTAGATTTTGCATCAAGTGGGTTTTAGAAAATTAAAGTCGCAATTAAATAAACTAAAAAATTTAATAGTGGATAAGTAAATAGAAAATGACTATTTCTTTTTTGATGATTTATAATTTAATTGTTTTAGTGTTAAACTATAGAAATGATAATGAAAAAGGATATGATTTTGTTCAAATTAATTTGATTTAAATACATTTGATTTTTTTCTCTCTCTCCCAAACTTATTTATTTTTTACAAGGATTTTTATAAACCCAAGTGTGGTTAATTGACTCCACTGGAGTCTAACCTATATGCAAATCTGTCTTAAGATAAGTCTCGTAATAAGAATTTTTTACATACACTATACTTTAGAATTCAAAACTCACTTAAATGATAACAAGCTGCTTACACGTTAAACCAACCTTGTTAATACATATAAATTATTACTTGATATGCTATTAATATAAAAACGACGTCGACGATGATAACAACAGTAATAATAATACAATTCATTATGTGATATTTGTACATAATAATATTAACATTTAATAAATAAAAATACAATTAAAATGAGAATAAAAATAAAAATCCATTAGAGGAGAGATTATTAAGTAAATCATGTTCACTACGTCATCCATGGTCCAAGCAATCAGGGTCAACTCCAAGCACTTATTAAGTAAACCCTGTTCACCACGTCATTCATGGTGCAAGCAATCAGGGCCAACCCCGAACACCGGAAAATTACGTATCAAATAATGAGACCCTACGAAAGGATCATCCCCTCACATGCAAGTTTTGCCTATTTTTAGTCATAATTGACAGGTAGAGGTCCAAATTTGGAACCATTGGGCACGAACAACATAAACATGTAATGATTTGGGGAGATGAGATTCATTGCATGCATACATAGATATGGTCCATACACAGTTTTAATCTAGGCTGAACCAATATAGCTGTAAAATGGTCCATTTCTTACAAAAAAAAAATACGAATGTTTTCGACCAAAGCTGTGGTCCAAAAATAAAAGTGTACATGTCATCATTCTATGACAGGGGAAAAGGACTCATGTACATGTGCCATATCATGGTGCACGTAAAGGACAGAGGCATCATTTACGTGTGATATGGATGCAAAGCGGTCGGGGATTAAATTTAAAATATTTAATTCGATTTGATTTAAATTTTATAAATCTAATTATTTTTAAAATAAATTTTAAACTAAAAATATAATAATTTAATTTAATTAATTTATTTTTTTATTTAATCCGATCGAACAATCATCCATAATTGACCATGCGTGAGAAGGATAAAAACATCCATCATTAATAATTAATACCCAAATCAATAAAATATTAAATTAATTATGGAATTTTTTTTCCATTTTTTATAAAGTTAATGATTATTTACTTTTTAATACATTTTTTTTTATCAAACATTAGATTAAGCATTCTTATCTATAGATTAACCTCAACGTGCAATTTTACAGGATCGACAAGGAATGATGGCCACGTCATAAATTTGTTGACTTTTTAATGACTTTGACTTTGAACTCTGACTTTCAGCCTACAGAACACCACCGATCACAAACTTTGAGAAGGGAAAAACATTACTTCTTTCTGTCAGTTATGACATGACATAATGGCTACAGTTAGTTTTAACTGTAAAATAAATGTTTAAATTATAATTTATAATAATTATTTAAAATATTTTTATTAAAATAATTGTATAATATTTTATTTTCAGTTTATTTTAATGTTTATAAATAAAAACCTAGCAATCGATGGGTCTCCTAAGACTTGTTTAGTTATTCGTTTGAAACCAACGTTTGGAGTTGAAAGTTAAAGCGTTGTTAAACGAGTTTTTTAGAGTAGCACGATCGGCGTCATTTGAAAAATTTTGTGTTGCACACGGACGTTTTCTCATTATATTTTTTTTATAATTTTTATTAAAAAAATAAACTTTACGCACAAATCACGTCTCAAACGTGTAGCTGGATGAAACCTAAATTACAAGCCACTTAAAAGTCTATCAATGAAAACCGATCTAAATTGGTATTTGATAAACTTAATTAATTATTTTTTTGTATTAAGGATTTTAACTTAACATGGTAAGTTAGTAACCTCAAAAATCGGATATTAATTTATATAAGCTAATAGTAATCCAACATTAAGTAATAACATCCATAATTAGCAATGAATTTAACGTTAATCCAACATTAATAACATCCACAATTAGCAATGAATTTAACGTTTTTATTTGCGGTGATTTTGACATGTACAACAAAATTTATTGGCTTTTATTACTCATTCTTTAATAAGCCGTTTAAAAGAATTATTATATTTATTAATTAAAATATGTAAAATTAATTTAACATATTTAAATTAATAACGATGTTTTCGTAAATTCAAACTTTAAAAAATCTAAAAAAATTAAATGTATTAAACATTCTAAAATTTTGTAAGTAATCGTAACGGGAGTTTATATATTTTATTGAAAAATATTCGTAAAAATATATAATTTTTAAATCTTAATTTTTTATATAAAATTTAATTATTTGTTTGTTTACATGTCAATTAAAAAACGGAATTCAAATAAAATATATTATATTATATTAAATATATTAAATAGAAAATAAGTAAATTCTAAAAAGCCCTATAAAATAGGTGGCGCGAAAACGACGTCATTCTTACTCCCTCTCAACTGAAAAACCGTCTTCTTTTCCCTTTTAAATTTCCCTTTTCTTCTTCTCTTCCTCCAAATTACATCTCCCCATTTCCCCTTCTTTTTCCTTCATAAAAAAAATTCTATCTTCCTTCCCTCGCATTTCTCTTATTAAAAGAAAAAAAATCCAATCGGCGACTATCACTCGCCGGAATATTGGCGTTCCGGCCAGTCTTCTGCGATCTGTCCTCTCTTCTCAGGCGATCAACCTCCTGATCCTATTTTTGTCTTGAAATTAAAATGATTTAAGATTAATGTTTTTGTGATTGAATCATTTGGAAGAATGCTGAGATCGATGAAGGTGAGATTATTCTTTTTTTATATACCAAAACTCAATTTTGTTTCTTCTTTGCGAGATATATCATATATGTTGAAATTAATTTTCAGCTTTCTGCTTTGTTCTGATCGTTTTCCGTAGAATGTAGATCGCCGAATTATGATGAAGCAACAAAAAAAGAGAGGCATTTTTTAAAAATATTGGATTAAATTAGTTTAAAGTAATCCATTTTGTTGCTATTTTTAGCAGTTGGATTCAATGAACAATCTCTGGATTCTGCAACTTTCTTACAGGGAGATTTACATGCAAATAGTTTAGCTATTTTAATTATTGTATTTTTGTCTTCAATTTTAGCGAAATTAACACTTTTATGATCTGAATTCTTTTCAAGTTTTCATTAGAAAAAGTTAACACCATCGTATGTATTGTAATTTTGATCGAAATTTTAATGATGTACCTATTTACTCTGGTTTCCTTCTACTTATTCTGGGGGAAAATGGTCGATTCAGAAATAATTGTTTAATTGAAAAGAAAAAAAAATCAATTTAGAATTATTACTATATTTTATCCTCCATGTCCCTTCCCATGTATTCAACGAAATTAGATCCGCAAATTTTCATTTTTGTTTTTGTTTTTCTTTACAATTATTTTAGATGCAGTTAACAAATAGTATGAAAACCGACAAACTTACATAATTAGGATTTAATTGCATTTTAAGTTTTAATTTTTTACATGTTAATATTACTGTCAATCTGTTAATCAAGCATGTGATTCAAAGTAAATCTCCCATGTAATTGGATTTTATTTTTCATGGAGAGATGTGATTTTTGTTTTCCTTTTTGATTTTTAGCTCCATTTTCTATTTCATTTTAAAGCAAAAGAGAAGGCATTGAAGGAAGGGAAGAAGCCAGAGTGGGACTGTTTTTGTTTTTTTTTTCAATGAAATTGTTTTCTTTTTTCGCCTTCCCCGACGACCATGGCATATTGGCATTCCCGGGAGAAGCACAACAGAGAAACCCTTCTCTCTCACTGTCTCGCACTCACTTATCCTACACACCTTTGTTCTAGTTTTCTTATCCTACACCTTCACCACCAGGAACGATAACCAGTACAGATTTCACAGTATCGTTTCTCATTTCCATGGGGGATCCCTTAGTACTTTGCATTTGCAATAGATGCAGATTTAACCAAAAGTCAGAGTAGACCCCCCCCCCCCCTAGCATTTTCATGCTGTTAGCCTCATTCTTGTTGTTTGCTTTGGTCTGCATGAATTTGGGCTTTTCTTGATAAATAACCATGCTCATCTCAGACTCTCAGTTAATTTCATACAATTCTCTAATTATTCATCAGTCAGATCTGGGAATTTGTAAAGATTTATTTTCTTTAGCCTTTTTTACCTCCCCTATGGTGTCTTTAATTATTCCTTCTGCAAATATGTAAGTAAGCATCTAACTTTTGGTCTGTGTATTTGTGGCAGATTTTTTGCAGGGAAAAGTATCTTCTTTTCGAACAGCTGGTGTTATTCTATATACATGTGGGATTCATATAAACGTCAGGCTGTTAAGTGTAGGTCTGTTTTTTGTTTTGAAAATCCCATCAATGTGGCTTTGTTTGGAGAGCTTGGATGGATGTATGCAAACCGGAGCGACGATTACACAAGCTTGCTGCTGTAGATTCCACAAGATCACCCCTTGTTTCTGCTGAAAAGAACAATGGGAGGCATAAATCACCCACTCCATCGACACCTTCCAGTTCTAGGCATTCTCGAACTAGGGAAGTTAGTTCGAGGAATAAATCACCCACTCCATCAACACCTTCCGGTTCTAGGCGTTGTCCATCTCCGACCCCAACTAGAACAACCCATACACCTTCCCCAGGGGTGCAAAAGAGAGCTGTATCGGCTGAGAGGAAGCGCTCCTCAACACCACCTCCACTTCAAATTCCCTCTACTCCAGTTCATGATTCATCAATTGCTTTGCCAATATCATCTAGAAGGCTACCAACTGGCCGTACACCAGAAAGTTTATGGCCTTCTACCATGAGAAATCTTAGTGCTTCATTTCAGTCTGATACTCTTTCTCCTGTTAGCAAAAAGGAAAAAGGAAAGCCGGTTAGTAACGTTTCCTTGGACCGCACTTTGAGACCTTCTTCAAATGTGGCTCGTATACAACAATCAGAGACATCTACCTTATCAAGGAAGCCTAGTCCAGAGAGAAAGAGAAATCTTCTTGAAGGGAAAAATTTACCTGATCAGTCTGAAAATGCAAAACCGGTTGATGGTTTGCCTAGCAGATTGATAGATCATCATCTATGGCCTAGTAGAATTGGTGGGAAATTATCTTCCAATTCACTGAACACAAGTGTGGATCAGGGGGATAAAATTGTTAAAAATTTATCCACAAAGAGAATGCCAATGTCTGACAATTCAGGTAAACCTCTTCTGAAATCTTCTAATGATGCTGCTAGGTTGTTATCACTTGACGACATTGGTCGAGTAGGATTTGAGGAAAGTTCAACTGATGATAAGCCTCGGCGAGCATCTTTTCCTGCTAGCATCCTGTCTACAAGTTCATTGGACAAAACAAAGTTAACAACATCAGGATCGCGATTTCAGTCACCTAGTAAGACCTCTGTTTCTAGGGGCGTCACTCAACATTTGGCAAGACCTTCCACTCCAACTGCAAGGGGAGTCAGTCCAACTCCAAGGGGAGTCAGTCCAATTCGATCAAGGACATCCACCTCATCAAGTCAATCCCATAGCTCAACTCCAGTTCTTAGTCTAACTCCAAGGGCTACATCCACCTCATCAACTCAGTCCCATAGCTCAACACCAGTTCTCAGTCCAACTCAGATGAGGACATCCACCTCATCGAATCAACCTCATAACTCAACTTCAGTTCTCAATTCAACTCCAAGAGTAGTCAGTCCAACTCGGGTGAGAACATCCACTTCATCAAGTCAAACCCATAGCTCAACTTCAGCTCTCAGTTCAACTCCAATGGTAGCTAGTCCAACTCAGATGAGGACATCCACCTCATCCAGTCAATTCCATAGCTCAACATCCACCTCATCCAGTCAATCCCATAGCTTAACTCCAATTCTCAGTTCAACTCCAAGAGTAGTCAGTCCAATTCGGGTGAGGGCATCCACCTCATCAAGTCAATCCCATAGCTCAACTTCAGTTCTCAGTTCAACTCCAAGGGTACTTAGTCCAACCCGGATGAGGACACCCACCTCATCAAGAAGAACCCATAGTCGATCCCATAGCTCATCTTCAGTTCTCAGTCCAACTCCGAGAGGTGTTAGTCCAACTCCAAGAGGTGTCAGTCCAACTCCGAGAGGTGTTAGTCCAACTCCAAGGGTAGTCAGTCCTACTCGGATGAGGACATCGGCCCCATTGAGTCAATCCCATAGCTCAACTTCAGTTCTCAGTTTTATCACAGATTTTAAGAAGGGAAGAAAAAGTGCCAGCTACATAGAGGATGCTCATCAACTACATATTCTTTACAATCGCTATTTGCAGTGGCGTTTTGCTAATGCCCATGCAGAAGATGTATTGTATATTCAGAAAGTAAATGTGGAGGTAATTTTCTTCGCTCAGGGAACAACCATGTGTCAACAAATATTAGCCATGTATTTTGCGGAGATAACCTTCAATGATTTGAGTGGGGAAAAATATTTCTGTGATGCATTTCTTTAAATTATTGAATAAAAACTGGGTTGTCAGCTTATTTGCATCATGGTCCACACTTATCTGTTTCTTACTATGAAGAACTTCATTACAGTGCCATATGCATATGATGGGTTAGACCTTTAGATATGAGATTGATTGTTCATTTCCTACTATGAGGAATTTTGTGACAGTTCCATATGTGCATATGATGGGCTTACTTAGAGCTTTAGATATGGCATAGTTTGTAAATTTCCTCTAACATAACATGTTAAATCTATTATCGAATCAAGTTTCGGTCTGTTATTGCAGGAAACTTTGACCAATGTTTGGAGTGCTACTTTGGGTCTCTGCGACGCTTTGATCAAGAAAAAGATCAATCTCCAACGGTTGAAGCTAGAGCTCAAGCTGAACTCTGTCTTGAATCATCAAGTAATGCCTCTCTCTATAACAATATTGTTCATCTATAGGAAACCTTTACATTCTTGACGTTAGAATCACTGTTGTATTTTAAGTTTCCAATTATAGTAATAGTTTATGAACATCTTTAGTTTTGCAACTCCAGGTGAAGTTATGGGGATGTATTCGGTGCATACTTATTTAACTTCTTTCAACTATAGTTCTAAATTGTTCTATTTTAGGGGAGGAGGATTCAAACTTTATTCTTCCTTTTAGGGGAAAGGTGGATAACACTAAGCTATGCTTGGTCCACTGTAGGTCTGAATTTATTATTCCCAAATTTCCATTACTGTAGCTTTTAATTTAGAACCTACAAGTATAGGAGCAAACTAGCAGGCAACTATATCCATTGAATGTTGCATAATTATGGGGGGTATATAAGAACGAACACCAGGTGCAAGTCTGCCTATGCCTTTGACAATCAGACGTGTGCCTGTTTACCCAGAATTATATTCGACTTTCAGTCATGCTTTTGAATACCTATTTGTAGGCTTCTTTTGTCAGTCCATAAAATTTCCTATTATCTAAGTACATGTTTATGTAGAAAACAGAGTGAAATAGTCTCTGTTACTTATTTTATTACTGAGCCGAATGGCTTCTTATATAGGCTCTTGTTGCAAGAGTTTTACAATAACTAAAAATAGGATTCTAATCTCTTAAATAAATAGGACTCTAATCTCTTAATGAGATAAGAGTTTCAACATACTAATAACTCCTAAAATATAGGAGTTAGTCCTAATTACTTAATCCTATTAAATAGAACTTTATCCTAATAATAATATTATTATTTTATCTAACACTTATAACTAACACTCCCCCTCAAACTGGAGTATATATGTTGTATATACCCAGTTTAAATGAAAGCTCATCGAAGGTAACTCTTGGAAGGGCTTTGGTGAAAATATCTGTCAGTTGCTTCTTAGTAGACACATATTGTAGGTTTGCCACTCCACTATTGACTTTCTCGTGAATGAAGTGTCGATCTATCTCAATGTGCTTCGTTCTATCATGTTGCACTGGGTTCTTTGCTATACTTATGGCCGATTGACTATCACTAAAAATCTCAAAACTTTTGTCGCCTTCACTTTCCAGTTCTAATTCTGTAAGTAGTTTTTTAATCCATATCCCTTCACATATTCCAAGGGCCATAGCTTTGTATTCTGACTCAGCACTGCTTCGAGAAACCACAACTTGTTTCTTGCTTTTCCATGTGACAAGATTTTCCCAAACATAGGAACAGTAGCCACTCACTGATCTTCTATCAGTCAATTCTCCTGCCCAACTTGCATCAGTATAGATCTTTACTGATCTATCTTGATTTTTTCTGAATATAAGTCCAGCACCAGGTGTAAACTTTAAGAATCTAAGTATTCTCTTTACTGCTTCCATGTGTTCTTCCTTAGGATCACTCATATATTGGTTGATTACACTAACAGAGTACGCAATATCTGGTCGTGTTAGAGAGAGATAAATTAGTTTACCAACTAACTTTTGATAGGTTTCTTTGTTTGTTGGATTTTCATTCTTTTCCTTGCTGAACTTCAAGGTTGGATCCATAGGAGTCTCGATTGGTTTGCAGCCTAACATTCCTGTTTCTGTAGGAAGGTCTAGCACATATTTTCTTTGATTGATGACAAGTCCTTCTTTGGATCGGGCAACTTCCATACCAAGAAAATACCTCATGGTCCTATTAAATAGAACTTTATCCTAATAATAATATTATTATTTTATCTAACACTTATAACTAACAGTTTATTAAATGATTCGTGCAGATGGGATACCTTAATGATTGGGCATTACTTGAGAGAGATCATATAAGTTCTTTAGCTGGAGCAGAAGAAAATCTAGAAGCAAGCACCCTCCGTGTTCCCATAACTGGTGGGGCAAAGGTAAGCTAGTTGAGACAAATATTATGAACTGATGTCTGAAAAAGAGAGACCTGATTTCGTTACTGGATTTTGTACACACCAGGCAGATATCAAATCGTTGAAAGCTGCTATTTGCTCTGCTGTTGACGTGATGCAGGCTATGGGATCCTCCATTTGTTCTTCACTCCCAAAGGTATTTATCTTACCAGGCCATCACTTTGTACATGTTTTTATTTGCTCTGCTGTTGACGTGATGCAGGCTATGACATTATCTGTCATGTCAAAGTGACTCTGAATCTCACTTCTTGTTCCTTAGTCCTAGTATTCTTTGATGTTTTCTATCATTTGATATTGAAATTTAAGATGCTTACTACTGGTAATCTTCCCTAGAAAATTCAATTTTGGTACAGATAAAAAATTCAACTTAAAATGCTTTGATGTATACTTGTATAGCATATATGCCTGCTAATAACTCAAAATTTCACTTATAATACTTGGGTTTTGATCCTCTGCTGGTCTCTCTGTGAAAACTAAGATTCTGATATTATTAGCTTGCAGTTTTTATTGCTGATGTGTTTTTCTATTTAAATTTAATTCCAGATGCTTACCCAATCTCTATATTTTATGTGATATAGGTGGAAGGGATAAACTCTAGGCTTTCTGAGCTTGCTGCAATTGTTGCACAAGAGAAAAACATGCTCGACCAATGCAAAACATTGCTGTCTTCAACTGCAGCTATGCAAGTGAGTATGCATTAACCTGAAATACATTTTAAAGCGAATTGATCAGATGAATGCTGTCTGTAAATACTACCATCCTTTCTTCAATTATGCACTAATCTTTTTTCGTTTCGATTGGTTTGAAAGTAATCAATCCGTGCCATCCCTATCAAATGGGCTGGCTAATGTCTGCTCACCATATGAGCTGGCTAAAATAGATAGTGCAAGTGCAAACTTTTGCTTCTCTTTACAAGTACGTTTGTCTTTTCTATTATCTTTATCTTTGACAATATCTTTTGTTATTGAACAGTTGGAAGAAAGCAGCATTAGTGCCCATCTCATGCAAACAAAACAACCTTTGAAGAAGAATAAGCAACCAACCATGGCAGCAGCCCAAACATTTCCGTGGCCATGACCGGCTGCCACGCTAACAATCTGCCGATATTATCATGTAAGTGAGATTAAATTACAAAATCTGCTCTACCCAGTAATTGTAAATTATTTCCTTTAATTTTTTCACATGTAAAATGAAAATTCAAAGGAAACAAAGGATTTGAAATTGGATGTATAGGCAAAGCTTAAGAGTGAAAAATATTATCGTACTTGTAGAATTGAAAGGAAGTACTGTTGTACAATTACCAGGTTAGAGAAGCCATTGTTAACTGACATATATTGATGTATGTAAGTTGAAATTCTGGAAAAACAAGGCAATTACAGAACATTTCTGTTGCAATGGTGGGTTTATGCCTAGAATTGTTGGGAATATTATATATGCATACATTTATGTAGTAGAAGAAGTCACTCACACGTCCATAAGTTTTTTAAGCACCATATCCGCCACCCATTGCGGCCACCACCACCACCCTGGTACATCTTCAAAATAATGGGATTGGCTATAATTTCCATCTCCTTCGGCCCAGGGACGGAACTACTAAGGGTCAGGAGGCTATCGCCTCCCACCCCTAAAGAATTTTTTTATTTTTGTTTCCTATTTAAATTCTTTTAAAATAGTTTTTTTTTTTTTATGAATTTACCCCCTACCTCTAAACATTTATGTTTTCCCCCTCGACCCTTAATTCTGACTCCGTCCCTGCTTTAGCCTATCCTCGAGCTTCATTTTCCTAATCAATTGTTATTTGTTAATATCTTTCTTGTTCTTCCTTCTGAATTCAACGACAAAATGGTTTGTCCTGCTAAGATCGTTTCTTATGGATTCTTGTAAGTAGTTTGTCCTTGAAGCAAGAGGCAACTTCAACCACCGCATTCTTCACCGGATGGCCCAGAAAAGCTTCCGCCTCTTCATCTTGTTCAACACCATGGACGAAACTTTCTCTGCCGAAAAATGTTTCTCTTCAACTTTAGTATAACGGATTACTATCATTGGTTCATCTTCAGGGCCTGGAATGACCTTTAAAGGCCAGAGCTTGACGTCGCTTTGAACGGTGGAGTCGGACAAACGACGACCGATTAGCCTTTTGGCGTCGAATACGGTGTTCTCAGGGTTAACGGTGACTTGGTTTCTTGGCTGCGTCATGTAGAGTTGTAGACAAAAACCTTCTATAGGTTTTTTAAATTAGTAATAATTTTTTATTCATAAATTTATTATAATTATTAATATTTTAAATATTTAATTTATTTATTAAAATTAAAATAGATCTTATCACTTGTAAATCTTAAATAATTATAAATGATAGTTATTTGATCTTAAATTTTATTGGTTAATTAATTTATTTTAATCTTTTAAGTTTGAATTTTATTTCTGTTTTATCAAAAAAAAATATTTTTAAATTTATAAATTGATCAAAAATTATTTATTTTAATTTTTCTCTTCTATTATCAAATAGAACTCATTTCTTAATATCTTACTTTTCTCCTAACTATAAACTTTTTTTATTGTTTTAATCTTTAAAAAAAATATTTACTCGTGAATAAATATTATCAAAAAATTAATAAAAAATAACAAAAATGTTTAATATCTAATTTTCGGTGACTAAAATTATTATTTAAATTTTCATACATAAATATTTTTTAAAATTTTAACTTTAAATTTTATATTTTAAACCTTTAATATAATACCTTAGAAAATATCATACATCTAATATCTTAAATCCTAACTATAAATTTTAACATTAAACTATATTTAAACTTTAACAAAAATTATTTATCTTTATTCAATATATTTTATACTCCGATAATAAATCATTAATCTTAAAAATATAATATATTTATATTTCTTAAAATTTTAACTTTAAACTTTAATTATAAATTTAATTTTTAATATAAAAAATATCTAAAAAATAAAATATTTTTATTCTAAACAAAAACATCAAAAAGGTCGACGATTTTTACTTTTATATTGTGGGGATAGACCGCCGAATCTAAGAACGGAACTTATAATTGAAGACGTTGAATGAAAAGGTAAATGAGCACGTGGACTTGTAATCGAGAACTGTTTCTACGTGGCGAAAGGACAACGTGGAAGTCATGTACCGACAAATGTTGCTTATAGAGTATAAAAGGGCTGCGTCCGGGTGCTACTGCTTGTAGAAATAGACCTATTTTTGGTGATCCAATGAGTCTTGATCCTGGAGGTTTTCCTATCACTCCTCCTGGTACTGAAGGTTTGATGCCTGGAATGCCGGGCATGGACAATGATAATTGGGAAGTTCCTAGAACAAGGTCAATGCCAAGGGGTGATGGATCAGGTACACAACCTGGAGGACGTCCTTCACCATCAATCAATAAGTCAACTTCGATGAATCAAAGGCTGTTGCCTCAAGGTAGTGGTGGACTTATGAGTGGTAGGACAAGCTCCCTGTTGCGGGGAAGTTCAACCCCTCCTGCTCCGACATCCAACTCGATTTTGGGTGCTGAGCTGAGCCTGTGGCACAACCTTCTCTTTCTGCCAAACCTGTTTCTGTGGCTGCTGTGTCTCCAGTTTCAGAGAAACCACTAACAGTCTTACACCAGCTTCAAAACTGAATCCAGCTGATTTTAGTAGAAAAACACAGTCCCTGTTGGAGGGATATTTCGTAGTTAGGCTGCTCGATGAAGCTTTGCAGTGTGTGGAGGAACTAGGATCTCCATCATACCACCCTGAGATTGTGAAAGAAGCTATCTCCATTGCCTTGGAGAAAAGTCCACCCTGTGTTGAGCCAGTTTCAAAGCTCATTGAATACTTGTTTATCAAGAAGGTTCTTACAGCAAGAGACATAGGGACTGGATGTCTACTCTACGGTGCCCTGTTGGATGATATTGGCATTGACTTGCCAAAAGCACCAAATAATTTCGGAGAAATAATCGAGAAACTTATTTTGGCCGGGAGATTGGACTTTAATGTCGTGAATGTTGGTTCGTGGTTCGTGTGACCGCTTTCCATGCACGTTTTCCACAAACTGGAAATGTGAACATGGAGAGTAAATTTGTAGTAGTTTTCTACGTCCAGCATTTGTGGTTCGGTTAAGGCTTTGTGCCGTGTAATTGGGAGTATTTTGTCCATTTGGTTGGTGGTTCTTGATGATGAACTCCTATAAATACCTTTTGAGCCTAAGGGTCCTAAGCATCAAAAACACAAGTATCACATATTCCATCTAGTGAGCTTTTGAGTGCTTAGAAGATCTTGGTGTTTTAGTTTCCATTTTGTAGCCGAGTTCTTTAATTTCACGGTGGTCCGAGGTGTTAGACAATGGTGCAACCACATATCATTTGGCATAAGGTTGTGACAATGGCTGAAAATATTTATTTCGATCTTTTTTTCGCTACGTTTATGCTCGTTTATTGCTTACAGTGAAGGCAGTCCTCAAGAAGATGGAAAACGACATGTACCAAATAGCTGTATATGATGCAGCAATGGGGATTGTTAGCTCAAATCCTTCAGGACAAGCTCTGTTGGACTCACAGGCATCTGAGGTCAAGACCTGCCAGAGTCTATTCTAATTTTTGCATGCTACTTTTCATGTCAGTGTCCGCAATGGTTTCTGCAGTTCTGCTCATTGCCACCTCAATACTATTTCCACGCTGATGATATCCCCTTTTTTGAGGTGAGGAGCTTGTATCATTTCATAAAGGGGAGCTGTGAAGGACAGCAAATTTTACCTAGTTGTAAAATTTAAAATTTTAATCTTAGATTCAAAATCTTAAGTCTCATCGTAAATTTTAGTCGAAAACTATAAATATAAAACCTTTCATTTTAAATCAAAATTTTAAATCTTTAATTAAATTTTAATGTAAAATATAAATTTTCTATAATCAGTACATTTTTTATATTAAAAATTAAATACTTAAGTTGATTCAGCAACCTAAGCATTGATGTTCCATCTCAGATTTTTCTGGTCAACAGATACAGGAAACATCTATTATTTTTCAACAACATAAAGAGATTCACACTTGGTAGTTGATGGCTGCCAACTTTGTCCTACAGAATCAAATATCAGTCTTTCTTTTTGGACTTCTACTATTAATCAAATGTTATACCACTTGGTAGTATTTTACTGAAGTATACATGTATGTATACGTGTGTATATACAAACAAGGCAGATGATCCGGCTTGCCTTCTGGAGAACCGAAAGGAGCTGTGTGCTAACTGCTAACTGAAAAGAAAAAGTAAAATCAGCTACAGATTTGTCTGTATTTTAGAACCGGATAACAGTCTATTGTGAATCGTATAAAATCCTTTTTTATATCCAAATATATATTACAGGAAACAATGGCAAAGAGCCAAAGACAATTTATTTCGAAGTTATTTACAAGAGGGGCGAGGCAACCTTCAGAAACCAGATCCATTTCTGATGTTGGATTGAAAGTGCAGCAACTACCTAACACCTTTCCCCCCAGTACAGTAAATCCACCAAACCAAACCCAAATCTTGTAAATTTATTTATATGA
The DNA here is from genome assembly GCA_035048815.1 of Abelmoschus esculentus. Lineage (NCBI taxonomy): Eukaryota > Viridiplantae > Streptophyta > Magnoliopsida > Malvales > Malvaceae > Abelmoschus > Abelmoschus esculentus. The sequence continues at coordinate 18,019,955 of JAUCBN010000026.1, forward strand.
TATGATATAGCTTTCGAGTTCTGGGGCTCCTCTTAGTAGAGAGAAAGAGAATCAGATTCATTCACTTATTCTCCTCTGTTATCTCTTTCTCTCTTCCTTTTTTCCTTTCCATTTTAACGATTCTGGGTTTTTCCATTCGTTTCTTCTATCTGGTTTGTTTTAAATTTTGATTTTTATTGTACCCTTTACTCAAAAACGGAGTTTTTTAGGCCTTTCTTGTATAAAAGTTATCATTTTCCGGTCATGAACAAGAGAGGAATTCAGGTGTTTGATGATAAGAAAGATGGGTTTTTCTCTATTTGTGATTTTGGGTCTCAATGGAGTCCCCAGCAGGATGATTTTCATCCAGGCGGTTTGTTTGCAAGCGTTGGTCAAATGGGAATAGGGTTTGGGGCCAACTCCCCGAATCCCCGTGACGATGGTGGATTCAAAGCGCCGTTCGCCGATTTGCTTCTGAAATATTTACCATCACAAGATGAAATCCGGGTTGTTAGTGTAACTGAAGGTGAAGCGGCTTCAAAGACGAAGAAGAAAGTTGGATTAAAGCTGAAAATCAAGGTTTCTAATCCTTCTTTAAGGAGGTTAATGAGTGGCGCTGTTGCCGGGGCGGTCTCGAGGACTTGTGTTGCGCCGTTGGAGACTATACGGACGCATTTGATGGTTGGGAGTAGTGGGAATTCTACTGCTGAAGTGTTCAGTAATATTATGCAGACTGATGGGTGGAAAGGGTTGTTTAGGGGTAATCTTGTTAACGTGATTCGAGTTGCTCCCAGCAAGGCGATCGAGGTATTAATTCATCGAAATCGAATTGATAAGTCTATGAATATGGTGCTTGATATTGCTATGTTGGTTAATCAAATGTTTGTGGTTTTGATGTCAGCCTTTCACTTGTTTTTACTATGTCTATGTGCATTCTTGTTTGCTCTAGTTTAGTTGTAAATTGACTTTCTGCAGTTGATAGTTTCATAGGGTTATTTGTTAAAGCCAAAGTATAGATTGTTACCTTAAAGGCTTAAATAGATCAAAGTGGTAGTTTTCCGACTGATCGGACGGTGAAGAGCAGCACCGTTTGCCTTTGGCTAAGCAGTTTGATAAAGGAGTAAATATACACTGTCAACCACCTACAGCTTAATATTTGATAATCCGTTGAGAATCGTCTGGTGCGAACCACTGCTGGGTGGCAGAACCTTGGAATGGTGATATACTAAAAGTATAATGGGTGGAAAACTGTGGCAACCCCAGAAAATTGGTTGTTGTTCATCGATATGGCTGCCGATTAAGTCATGATAAAGGAAAAGAATAGGGAATACTTCCATCATAATGAACATCGCGTCTATGTTTGCGCCTTTGTGTAACAAGTCTTCCATGCTTATGTCCCTATTAGATTATTCTTTTCTATTTTGTAAACAAGCCTTTGTCTGCTGTTTTCTTCTTATGTACTTTTCTGTCTGGTTCTTGCCTTCTTAAAGATTAAATTTTTGAACATATGAAAGAAATGAAGGTGGCAATTATGACATCATTTTTCATAGACCGCTTTGTTGATGTACATATTGTTCATCTTCAGTCAAAATGAAAATTGTGACTTTTTCTTGACATGTTCAAGTACTGATTCACCATGTACTGCAGCTATTTGCTTTTGATACTGTGAATAAGCAGTTATCACCAAAACCAGGGGAAGAACCGAAGATTCCGGTTCCTGCCTCATTAGTTGCAGGAGCTTGTGCTGGAGTCAGCTCAACATTGTTGACCTATCCTCTTGAGTTAGTCAAGACTCGTTTAACCATTGAGGTAAACACAATCTAAACATCTGTAATTCCTGCACAAAGAAATCCGTTTTCCCTCGTATCTGAGATTTGTTAATTTTGCAGAAAAACATGTATGATGGTATACTTGATGCTTTCTTAAAAATACTGCAAAGGGAGGGCCCTGCTGAACTTTATAGAGGCCTTGCTCCGAGTCTCATTGGAGTCATTCCATATGCTGCCACAAATTATTTTGCATACGACACTTTGCGTAAAGTGTATCGTAGAGTTTCGAAGGAGGAGAAAATCGGCAACATCGAGACCCTTTTAATAGGATCACTAGCAGGGGCTATTTCAAGTAGCGCAACCTTCCCACTTGAGGTGGCTCGCAAGCACATGCAGGTTGGGGCTCTCAATGGAAGACAGGTCTACAGGAATGTGTTGCATGCACTGTCGAGCATTCTCGAACAAGAAGGAATTCATGGTCTATATAAAGGTTTGGGTCCTAGTTGCATGAAATTGGTCCCTGCTGCTGGGATTTCTTTCATGTGCTACGAAGCATGCAAGAAGATACTGGTAGACGAAGATGAGGAAGCATAAAATTTACTAGCGAAGGGAATATACTCGTCCTTTGGAACAGAGGAACAAGCTACCGTACATTTTAGGCTTTTTTGTTTGTTTTTTGGATTTGATAATTTATCCTGCTGAATTTTGTTTGTTGGGGCTCAGTTCGGGTGTCGGCATCTGCAAGTGCAAGGTAAGAAATGATGCTGAAAGTATATTATTACAGTAGAAGAATGGAAAAGTTCTTACAACTTTGTTTAAGTGGGGCTACTCTCTTGATTTTTCCTTGAGCCAATTCCCAGCAGCCTTTAAACGCTTTTTTGCTTTCCAAATTGTGTTGAAACACGTCTAAAGACGTGGAAAACGTGAAAGATGTTAATGTTTGTTTACATGTGGATTTTTAGGCATTGACCTTTGCTATTGGCTATTACTATCAACAAAATTAGAAACTAACAAATTCGAGTTTTTTTTTTATCTTGCCGGTTTTTCAAGACTTTTCTTCGATTAATTCAGATCGATTTATGTTTTTCAAGACTTTTCTTTGATTAATTCAGATCGATTCATGTTGCATACTTGAATTTGGTAGAGTGAATCTTCCGATAATATTTTTGCATATACTGCCTCAAATTTAAAATATGGTTAAGTACTACTAAATTGCATACGATTTATTATTGTTTCTACGTGGGTTTCAAACATATTTTTTCAATATTACAACTTTCTCAACTTTGGGTCATTGACCTTAGCTACCGGCCATCAGTATCAGCATAATTAACGACCAACAAATTTAAGCTTTTCAACTCAAATGGTTCATAGCTTTACATACAAATTTCTCTTAAGCTGCAATGTCTTCTTTCCAACATATACATACATACCGGTCTTAGCAATTATGTTCCAAGTCTTTGCTTCTTTATGGCAAAGGCATTTCTTTGTGTATATCAAGATAATATTCGACCATGTAAGCATAGGATTAATTAGCAACAAATCTGAATTTTAAATAACAAAGGGACCATTGTATTTTACAAGAATTCCAAAGGATGTCACCTCAGAGAGTAGGCTCAAATGCCATACGGCCAAACAAGAAAAGAACGGTTAAAGCGGTCCAACATCAAGTAACACAAGCTAAAAATGGAGTAATATATCAGTTCTGCCCATCATTATCTATAGCATCCTCGTCGGCAGCTTCCATCAATTCATCAAACTTCTCTGATTTTCCCAGCACTATTTCAATCTATGAAATAATAAACTCCATACTGTCAGCCGCTCAACATTATAGGCTTAAACACGTTCATGCAAATATAAGATAGCTATATGATTACCAATGGACCCAACCTAAACTGACACTGTAAACATAACTCACCAAACATGTCCTACTAAATACAATAATAACACAGATCAGACCGTCTAAGCTAATGACTAAACCAAGAAGGCTAGATGATGAAAGCACCTTTCTATACAAGTCTCGAAGGCAACATGATATGAATTCATATTAAAAAATATATCCTAACCATTAAGGCCTAAACTTTTAATCGGAGGAAACTCCTAGATATCATGAATTTCAATTGTGGATTACAAGTGATTTTACAAATCTGATTCCCAAGGCTGCCTTAAAGTTAAACACTGCATTCCAACAGATTTGGTTAACATTACACGATTCAGTTGGTCTAAAATGAGGAAATGTGACAAATGACAATAAATCAATGGATATTATGTTTTTAAGTCACTTTGATGGCTCTAGTTACTCCAGTTCGTGAAAGCATTGAGGTTAGTCTAATGTGAGCCATATGATGAAGTAACTCAATCTCTTTTGTATTTGCAACTTACTTTTGCTTTTTGAACTGGCCGTCCTCCATATTCCTCTCTCATGTCAACCGTAGAAGTCGTGATTTCTGGTAATGTTTTTATAGATATAATGAAAGTAAGTCTGAATTCTTGACACAAGATGGAACCTAAAAGGAATATTAGTTAAGGCCTAAGGGTAGGAAACTCACTCTTCTCAACAGCAAGCCCGTTGTTCTTCAATATCTCAGCAATGGTAACAACAGTAGCAATAGCTGCGAACAGCATTTAAAAGAAGCAAGTGATAATGATAATCAAGAAAAGAAGGTAGCCATGTATTACAATTCTCCCAGCAAGCAAATTTAAGAGTGATTTGTATTGAAAACACATCTAAATCACAAGCCACAAAAGATGAACACATGGCTGTATGTCAAGTGCTCTTTAGGAAAAATGGTCACCTTGTTCTTTTGGTTAACATAAGATAACTGAAACCATATACAAAATTGCGAACACAACTGTGAGGCGTTAGCAATACAAAGTAGAAGCTACTAATATATATGAAAAATTCCATCCCTCGGAAGATAATTGATAACATCCAATAAAAAGCTAATAGATAACATCCAATAAAAATATCTGATGAGCATCAAAAGCAAATTGTCATTTCAATACCAACAAGGGGAAAGATACAAAGAACGGAAAGTTGTGAGAAAGCAGAGAAGCATGGTGAAAGTGAAAGGGCAAAGAGAGAATACCCATTCCGAGAGCAGAGAGTTCCACCTCATTGTATTGCTGCATGTACCTCTGCCAAAAGTGAGCCAAAAATAAAATACTAAGAAAACAGATGAAGAGGAGAAAGATCCGAGAGAGAAAACCCAGTAATGATAAGGAAAGATGGAAGGAACCTTGGCGAGATTAACGTAGAAGAAGAGGGGTTTTTTGGTATTGGAGACTTGGATACGGTTCTTCTTGTTGTTGGAGGCGGATGAATCGGTGATGTTCAAGTTGTTCACACCCTCCGTTATCCCCTCCATTCTTCTTCTTCTTCTTCTCACTAACAAAGGCAAAATAGCGGAATTTGGGGAGGAGCTTTTCCAAAAACCCTAGGATTCAACTCTCTTACCAGTCCCCATTCAATAATCAATACTCTTATCTCTTCTGCACATTAAACGGCATCGTTTCATTTGCTTTAGATTGGAATTTCATGGGCCAAAAAATAAACAATGGGCCGACGAGTAGGTATTGTTTTCCCGCTCGTATTTTGAATGCCCGCCCTCTTCCCCCTTCGCCTACGTCTCGCTAGTCGCTGCCAAACCCTCGATTTGAGTAGCTAAATTTCCTAAAACTAAAAATCATTAAGATACAAATTTCAACGTTAGAATCATAACCAATACCCGGAGGTTAAAAACGAAAAGAAGAAATGCAGAGACGAATTTGGATTAGGGTTTCAAATCATGGATTCTCCTAAACTTTCTGAATCCCCAATTCCCTCTTCTTCTGTTTCAGCATCTATTACTACTTATTCTTCTTCTCCAGTTCAAGTAATTTGCTTTTTTTTTTCAAAAAAAAAAAAATCACAATGGATGTAGTTTACGTTGCTTATAGTTTCATGTATTTTGAGATCGTTTTAGATTTGTGTTTAGGGAGATTTGTATTAGTTACTGGATGGGGTTAAATGTGTTGTTTAAGTGTGTCATTTTAATTTTGTTGGTATAGCTGTGATTTGTTGTGTGTTTGATTAGAATTCCACTGTTTAATGGGTATTTGTCAGTTCCCCCAAATATATCATTTGGAGGGATTGGGATATTTGTTTCAATGAATTGGGGGCGGGGGGCTTGATTGTTCTTTAATCGGGATGATGTTTTGTATTTGGAGTAGATTTATAGTTGTCTTTATTGATGCTTTTCTGTCACTGGAGGTGTCTGAAAAAAGAAAAAAAGTTTCTTTGATGAATAAATGCTGCTTGAATGTTTAACGTTTGTGGTTCTAGGTTTTGCATAAGGTGGCGATGTTGTGTTTTGTTTAGTCCCGGGTTAATTAATTGTTTAGTTAATGTCATTTTTGCTCATTGCATAAGTTTCTTTGATGAGTAAGACATGAACATGGATAGCACTTTGCAATTGCACCTTTACTTTCCTTGTCTCTACGAATTCTCGTTGTGATAATTCCATAGCTTTTAGGAATGGATTGATGTCATTTCCCTTTATCATGAATTGTTAGACTTAATGTTTTTCACTTTCCTCTTTGATTCCAGGACTCCCCATTTTCCAATTACATTAGCAGCCTGTCTCCTATAAAGCATGACAAAGCACCGCATGTAACACGAGGGTTTCTTGGACTCAATTCTCCCCCTCTCGTGTTTACATCTCCTCGTATAAATACACTTGGAAGGTTTGCCCACTTTTTTATTTTGGCTTTATCATTTTCCATTTAGAGTGCAATGTGCATCTTTCTTGAGTTCTGATTGCATGAAAACTTATTTCCAGGCATCTGTCATCCAGTGTGGAAGCTTCTCAAAATGGTGAAGGGGACAAGCAAAGGACTAACGAGTCTTGCAATTTAGAAAGATCTGTTACTGAATTGCAAGAAGGGTTGGCCATTGATATTAAGAAGGAAAATGATAACCTGGACAATTTTTCAGTCCAACCCAGTAGTTCTTCTGGATGTGTTGACAGATACTTGGCTGACCCTGTGGAAGTAGACTGTGCAAACTCTGCACATACGGTCAATTCAAATTTGAAACAATCTAATAATGTGCTTCAATCATCAGTTAATGGTTTAGTGGACTTGGAGAATATTAAAATTGGCAACAAAAATAATGCGGGGAAGAAGGTTGATGCAGCCCAATTATTGTCTGGGCAGAGTGAAGAAAACATTGAAAGAAAGTTAACTTCTGAGGACAACTCATTGACGATTGAAAATGATCAAGGTGCAGCTCAAGGATTATCTGAAGAACTCCAGAAGTTTGAGTCTGATACAGTTGATCTTTCCTCAAAGGAAAGAGAGTGTAAAAACTTGGGTCCTCAGGTAATAGTTGTTTCCATCTTCCATCCAATTGGGAAATGGTACCATGTATATTAGGAGATAGAATATGCGTGTCTCAGTCTTTTTATTTTTTGGCAGAAAGTAGAAGAGAACCGTGGTGATGGATGCAATGGTTTCCTTCACCAGCTGCCTGGATCTCTTCATGGGGTTCAATCATATGAAGGTTTTGCTGAAAATGTTGGTGGGGATGTAGATGTTCCAGTTCATTGCATGACTCATGATCTTGAGGTATAAAAGGATTTGAATTAGCCGTGATATAGAGATAAAAAAATATATTGATTCATATTGCTCTTTAAACCTTTTTTTTTTTTTACTTTTCCCTTTTGGTTATTAAATGCTGCAAGATTTTTCTTTTGCTATAGAATAATTTGAACAGTTAATGTAGGCTAGTGAACTCCAACGCGGTATGAGTAGGCGTTGCCTTCAATTCGGAGAAGCTCAGCCAGAAGCTAGAGAAAACTGCAGCATTTCTACAAATATAGCAAATAATATTATCTCTATAACATCACTTGTTACAAGTTCAGAGACTGAGGGTTTGGGTTCATCTCATCTTGATTTAAGTGTTACATCTAGAACAAGGCAAATGATTAACCTGTCGCAGTTAGCAATAAACATGATTCCCCAGTGGCAGTGTTATGGTGAAAAGTCTTCCTCAACTGTTCCCAAGCCGTCAGGTATTGGCTTACACCTAAACAGCATTGTTAATGCTATACCAATGGCTCAAGGTGGAAGTGCAAGCATGGAATTGGCACAGGCTATAAAATCAGCATGTCAGTCAACTGAACACATGGACAGCTGCTCTGATGCGTTTGAAAAAGTATCAGCTCCTCATCAAGACGGAACGCAAGAGGTGAAAGTTTGTGCTATTGCAGATTCGGCTGTTTCAGAATCACTCAGTGCCATGGAATCAATCGAATGTAACATGTCTCTGAATACAAAGAGGAAATTTAGCTCAGAAGATGGAGATAGTGATGAAGTGTTTGACCAACAAAGCCCCAAAAAGAAACGGCAAGTTTCTCTGATACTTCTTGCTGATTCATAGTTATAACTTTCTCTTAATAATCAGGACAATTAATAGTCTATTCTTCTATAGGAAGAAACTATCAAACAACACAGATGGCGAGGGCTGTAAGCGTTGTAATTGCAAAAAGACTAAATGCTTGAAACTGTAAGTGACTTCTATTTTTACTAGTTGTAGTCCAGTTATATGTGGATGACAGCTCTATTGGTACAATATGTGCTAATTTTCTCCTTCTCAGCTATTGTGATTGTTTTGCTGCTGGAATCTATTGTGCTGAACCTTGTTCCTGTCAAGGTTGCTTCAACAGACTTGAACATGAAGATACAGTTCTTGAAGCACGGAAACAGATTGAATCACGTAACCCACTTGCATTTGCTCCCAAGATTGTACAACCATTGACTGAGTTTCCTTTAAGCATCAGGGTATGATACAATTCATGCAGCCCGAAACCTTTTGCTTTATTTTTCTTTTCCCTATTGGTAATTTTACAATCATATTTCCCTTTATAGGAAGATGGAATCCGGAAAACACCATCCTCAGCACGACACAAACGAGGGTGCAATTGCAAAAGGTCAATGTGTCTGAAAAAATATTGTGAATGCTACCAGGTTTAGAAATACATTGCTGCCTGAATCATCTTTGTGCTTTCTATGTAATCTCTTTAGTATTTTGTTGCTGGACTCATGCATCTTCTTTTTATATTGAAAAGGCTAATGTTGGTTGCTCTATTGGATGTCGATGTGAGGGGTGTAAAAATGTCTATGGCAAGAAGGAAGGTAAGTTTCAAGAAACATCATTATGTTTTTTTTTCTTCCTGTGCATTCCAGTCTTCATCTGCAATGCTAGACTAGAAATTAAAGAAATATGCTCTTTCTTCCTGACATCATTTTGGGCTGAAATTAGTATTTTTTGGTATGTAAGAATTGAGAATCAATATACTCCCTAATCCTTATTGCTGAATTTCTAGATTATCGTGTGACTGAAGAAATGGTAAACAGAAGTGGTGGAGAGAGATTGGAAAGTAGATTGACTGCTAAATCTAAGAAGGATTTCTTGCATTCTGAGTTGTGTGATCCACACCATCTTACACCTATGACACCTGCATTCCACTGCTCAGAGTAAGATTTACCATTATGCTGTCCTAGTTTCTTGAAGAAAAATAATAGCAATTCAACTTCTTTATTGCTGATTACTTACATTTTTTCAGCCATGGAAATAAAGCATCAGTATCCAGACTTCTTTCCAGGAGACGCCTTCCTTCCCCTGAGTCTGATCATACCATCTTATCTTATGCAAAATCTCCAAGATCTCCTAGAACTTCTGGTAGCAATGGCATGCTTCTGGAAACAAGTAATGAAAAAATGGATTTTGAATCTTACTGTGAGGGAATCAGCTACAACAATGCAGTTGTGCTTGCAGATGAATTCCATCACACTCCACCGCCCAATCAGCTCTTGATTGTTATAGGCTCATCCTCATCCAAAGCAAATGAATTGACAAACCTTTCACGGTTACAATTGGACCCTAGAACTGGTTCTCTCATTCCAGGGGGGTCTCTTTTTTGGCACAGTTCACCTATTACACCAATGTCTCCTTTAGATGAGAATAAAAATCTTCAGGGGCTTGACTCTGCTGATGGCGGGCTTTATGACATTTTGGAGGATGATATGCCTGATATATTGAAAGACACTTCTATGGTCATTAAGCCTGTGAAAGCAGGTTCCCCAAATGGCAAACGAGTTTCACCCCCTCACAATTTGCACCAGCTTGGATCAAGCTCTTCAGGACCATTAAGAAGTGGCCGCAGGTTCATACTAAAAGCTGTGCCTTCTTTCCCACCTCTTACTCCTTGCATTGATTCAAAAGGCAGCAGTACTCGCAGTAGAAACGATTTGCAAGAAAATAGGAACAATGATTGATTATTCAACCTGCATTTTCAAGTAAGTTATTCGACTTTGTTGGCTTTTTATTATGCAACTGTTGTAACCAAATACCGACTTATTCTACTTTTTGCCACATTATGCAGTACAGTGCGACGGGTAATTTCATGATGGATTGTACTTGGGCTTCAGAGAGCGGTGATTACCTTGTTCTTAAATTCTTAGAACTTTAAGGTTTTGCATACGGTCTTTATTAACTTACATGGCATTCTGCCAGTCATTGCATGATTTGATACTATCCCCTTTCCCCCTTTTTTCTGGAATGCAGGTATTAAAGTGGCTGCATATTAAGAGTAGCGGACAAATTCCTAGAAATGCTTCTGCATCCTTATCCGTATTCTCCTTTTCTTTCCATATTTATTTCTTTTACTTGTCAGTCTTATGGTTTTTCATTTGGGATGTTTTCTAATGCGAGCAAACCGGACTCATCAAACATGCAGCCTCTCAACCATGCTAAATAAAAATTTAGTTTATCCAAAGGCTAAACCATTGTCTTCTTTCTTGCTTTCTCCATTATGATTTTAACATTGGTAGATTACTTGCCATTATTGTCATTAATTTGAGCATCACAATTTGCCTTGAGTCTCTGCTTGAGCCTTGAAGTTGGTATATATACTGTGTTATTATGATGAATAGATGTAGCTATTTTTTGACATTAGGTAAATTTGTTCAAATCCCAGTCTTTGTAATATTCTATAACTAAATTGAGTTTACATAAGTCAACCAACCCAGAATTTTCTAGACCCAGAAAATGCCAGTTGATATCCCTTCCATAACCCCAGCAATCTATTCAACAAATTTCTAGCAAACTGAACCAAAATGTGATTCATTTGAAGAAAGCTTATTCAGTAAATAAAAAAGATTGATAGGCAACACATACCCCTGGCACAACATCCTATATCTCTACTACCTGTTTCTAGTCCCTACATATATGTCTGATTAAGTGCATTCTTCTCTGTCTCCTCCTTATCAAACCAGTGCGTTTGATGATCGGTATTATGACCGTGATCCTTGAAGACCTAACCTTGCAGTTAACCACTGGCAGACTTCATCTGTTTCTTCAGGTACTGTATAGTGACCGAGCCTGCATTGCAGTCGGTTTTAGTTAAATCTCTATAGTATAGAAGTTCTGAGAGTGTTGTGTCTGTGTGTGTGTGTGTGTGTTTCTACGGTTTGCGGTGAAGGTGAAGATAATTAGATACCCATTATAGGCTCTGAATGTAAGATCCCGGAAGCCAACTGAATTCAAGGCCTGAGCTGATCTCTCTCCATGTGTATATGCAACAACATCATCACCTGCAGCAGGAAGAGAAAAAAAAGTGAATTCAATCTGGAATCCAACTCTGAATCTTATTCAACTAGCTTACTGCTTGATTTTCAGGAACATAAAAAGCTAACCGTAAACCACTAATCTCAAGATGATATTGTTCTAATAACCAATCAGTGGCACAAGATGAAACAGGGTGTGGTTGATACATCAGTGTATGATCTTATTCTAGCAGAAGAATAAAGCATTCTTTTGAAAACTCAAGATCTCTCGATACTTCGAATTGATTGTTCAAAACTAGTAAGTTTTGATAGTATGTAGACTGATAAAAGAAATTTCATTACTGAAGCATTCATTCAAGAATTCAGAGAGTTTGAGTACCTAAGCCATGACACATGAGAACGGGCAAGGACGCAGCATGCCTCACTGCCTGGATCGATCTTTCCATCCGGTTCCTCAAGGTCCTAAAGTTTTCGGGTACAAAGATGAATGATTTGCATGAATGCAAACTACCCAAGTAGTTCCATTTTGTAACAATAAAATGTAAATGAATTTCTGTGGGCTATATCTGTGTATACAGATTCAAACCTTGAACATGGAAGACAACCACTTAAGCTAACAACTGCACTTAAGTTAACCGGATACAAATTGCCGTTGCTGAATTTCCCTAACACATGGCATGTGGCGGAGTAGAGAGCAGTTGCGGCACCCATACTAAAGCCACCGATTCCGAGTTTGACTGCACGTCATAAATCTCTTGTAGACCATGAAATTTGGGATTAATGGTTTAAGATTTTAGAAGGTTGCTACAAATAGAAACTAACCATCTGCAGGCTCTCCCGACAACAGGTTGGCAACATAGGCTGCTGAAGCATCTAAACCCTCCAAATCATCAGGACCATCTCCCGAAAGACCTCCGACATCAAACCCTGAAACACATTACAGAATCTTGTGCTTATCATTGTCGGGGTTACTTTCGAAAACACTTGAAATACTTCCAGACACAGTACACTGTAAATTACAGATATAGTCCGAAGGATGCAATTTTCAGCTTGATTTTATAAAAAAAAGAAACAAAGAACTTATCTGTTGAAAGGAATACAAATCTTACATGCAGTGCAAGGATATCCACCAAACATTGCCACTGGCCTAGTAGGAGCAGTTGGACAAATCCACTTAATCTGCAAGAAAAAATGAATTTCAACTGAGATATATTAATCTACCAAGTAAAAGTGGTCTAGTCCGATAAGTACGTTGCATCTGCATATATATGAAAGCCGCCGAGTGATTCGATAAGATTGTTTTCCTTACATTTGGAAGGGGAAGGCTTTCCAAAACCTGAGACCAACTGCAGAACCAAAACAAAAAGGGAGATATCCATCATAGTCACCAATCGATAACGCTTGACAAGAAAGAACTCTTTAACAGTATGAAACAACAGACCAAAACCCGAGTTCAGAGAAGTTGGCAGATTTTATATATTTTTAAGGATCCGCCATTGGAAGCATGCTGGTTTGGGATCACATTCAAAATTGAGCAAAAAGCCTTATGAATAATGGGAGGATCCATGGTATGTTACAACAGTACATATTAGAATAAGTAGAGTCTAACAAGTGGTCCCCTATTCTCAGACCTAAGCTTTGCATGTACATGAGTTTTAGATTTAAGGTTGTCCAAACATAGCTTAGAATCCTTAAAAGAAATGTGCATAGACAACTAATCCTGTTTTATTACAGTTTAAACCAACAATGGTGTCTCCCATCAAATCTCCCACCAAACAGAGAACTTCTCTTACAGAACTTGACATTGGGAGGGAAAAAATTAAGTTCGTTATTCTCGAACAAGGTATATGCCTTGGAAAGAAAATGAAGTAAACACAACAACGTTGATCCAAGCATGTACCAGGAACAGCTGATTACCAGAATCAAATAGTTTCAGAGGGACAAAGCTTTTCTTTTCCGACTCGAAATGAAACCTTTAGTTAATGTCGATCTTAAAACTACAACCGAAGAAATGGTAATACCGAAAATGGAAAACATCATCAGAGTCTAGCATTTGTACCTTGAACCCTTGTCACCAAGACCATGAAGCCATACTATTGTAGCTTGGTGGTTTCCTCTAGGCCTGACCACATGAGTCCTCCCAAACTCGAATGTTCTGTTAGTTCCACTACCTGGAAACATTGAAACCGAACCGTTAACAACTAAAAATTTCAGAACGCAGATAGAAAGAATCAGTACATAAAAAGTTTCTGACCAGAGCTCATAGTAGAGTTATGACTTGTTGCTAATTTTCTAGGTACAATGGTTTAGACTGAATGCCTGCAATGAAAACAACAAGTGATCATCTGTATTTATAACCATAGTGTTGGGTGGTAATGTGAATACATCCCACCAATCAAAATCAGCTCCTACTTTTGTTCATGTTAAGCATCCGATCTAAAACCAATTGAACCAAGAGACGCGACTTCGACCGTACAGAATCTAATCGATGTGTATGTGAAGAGTTGAAAACAGAAAGAGCTGACAAACTCGAAAGCGACATTAGTAAAAGAACGGACGATAGAAGCAGAATAAACCATCAGCTCTGATACCATATTAAACATCAAATCCGAAACCGAGAGGAATCTTAACAGTTTACACTACAATACCAATGCTAGAAATTGAAAGGCACCCAACAAAGGTTGAGAGAATCCAGAAACAGATGAAAGCAAATGAATACAACAGAGAACCTTTGACATTGCAAAGCTTCAATGCAAGAACTGGAATAAGAATCCAATACCTAAGAACAGTGGGAATCAAAGTAAAAATCAGTACTTTAAAACATATCTTTCAGAATATATGACAACATTAAAGAAAGAAAGAAAAAACCCAACATTTATACATATATTTCACATCCATATGAACCAATAAAGATGCTAACTTTATCGAACATAGTGAGAATAGAAACATTGAGTTGAATCAGTAAAAAAAGTGGGGTTTAAGCTTTTGAGCTTTCATATATGGAACCAACCTGGTGTGGAACAAACAAAACCCAAAAGCATAAAATCTTTTTTTTCTTCTCCTTTTTCTAACTTTCTACTTCACCTTTTGTTTGTTCATATTATAATCTACAGGGAACAAGCAAAGCTGGCAGCACATAGAGAAGCTCAAATCCTCTTCATTTCCATTCATCTATGGAAAAGAATAATATTATGAGTTTATTGGGTATTTATTAATTTTTAAAAAACTTACATTTAAAAATATTTTTATTAATAGAGAAATAAATATTTTATATAAAAGTATTTATAAATTTTATTTAATAAATATTACAAGTAAAATTATAAAAATATATAGATTACTGATTTCGTGTTTAATCTTTAACCATAATATTTGGTTGAATCTATTTAAAATATCTGAAATTATATATTTATTATTTATAAAAATTTCAAATATATAATATTTTGATTTCGATCTATCTTTATTATTATAATATTTTGACTGGGTTGATGTTATAATTAATTAAATATTAATTTAGTTGAAAATTATCGAAATTTTAAAATAATAATTAATAGTAATATGAAAATACTTAAATTTTTATGCTTTAATATAATATTTAAATATAACAATTAAAAATAATATCACGTGACGAAAGCAATATCTGCCATGACAAAAATTTTAATTTACATCTCTGACCTCTGACAAGTTTTTTTTAAGAAATTAGTCCACAAATTGGAAATATTGTCTTTATCAGGAAGTATTTTTTCTTTAATTAAAAAATAAAAACAAAAATTGATGAAGGTCTGTTCGTATTTGTTATTTTTTTAATTAAATTCTTTTATCGTTTACCCACGTCAAGTTTTTATTAAATAAAAGACTTAAGGATTTAAATAAACCTTTAATTTTTTATAAAAGATTATTAAATTCTCAAATTATTCTATATTAAATTAAGTTTTTAAATTAAAAAAAAATAATTTAAACTTTATTATAATTATTAATAAAATTTAAAGTTTAAAATGTATAGAGTATAATTTAAATATACAGAGTTGTATAATTTTTTACGCATTATATGTCAAATATAATATTATATAAATTAAAAAAATAGCATGAACTTAATTAAACTTTAGTATACAAATGTTTTTCAAAATTAAATTATATGCGTACAGTTTAAGATTTAAATTTATAATTTAGATCTATAATTATGAACTTAAATTTTATATTTAAAGAAAATTATATATAATTTTATACATATTATATATTAAAAGAACAGTTATTGTTTTTAGAGGTCACAATTCGAACATCAATGATACCAGTAGAGTGATTGAGCGATCATTATCAAACGGTAGAGAGTATATTTTAAAACAGATACTACTATAATCACTGTTAGCTACTTTAAAAACTAATATTGTACGTCGAGATCAAATATATGTGATATTTACCCTCCTAGAATAACAATAATCTCCACCAAAATAAAATCAATAACATATAACTTATACATTTGTTTATTAAAAATAGAAAGATGAAAGGGATGAGGAACATTATTTTCACATTTATTATGGTAAAATAATTAATTAAACACGTTTATAAATTAACACAATTACAGTATAATTATATAAACTCACACTAAAACCCTTATGTTCAGCATATTATATAGTTCATATCCGACATTGCTTCGCCAACAAGGTCGACACGATCATGGTTTACGGAAACTCAAAAGCTTGACATCGTCGACCACAGGGCCACAGAGTGAAGAAAAATCGTCACTTCTCATGGTGTAAAACGTGCTAAGGAACATGATTCTCGTTCTGTTGGAAACGGCCGTGAATGTGAGCGCGGCTCGCTTGAATCCTCCGGTACCCTTCGACGTGTACGGGACTTTGAGCGTGTCCTTGCCTGCGAATGCCTCGACGACCAAAGAACCGGCGCAGGAGTTGTTAGCGTCTCCTACCGAGAATGAGAGCCTGTATGTTTTGCCGATGATGGTTCTTGTTATTTGAGCGATGGCGCTCTCTTTTCCACCGACTAGCTCCACGGCTCTTCGGCCTTGCGGCACGAAGAAATGGGCTGAATCGATGTACTTGACGGCCTTGAGGGATTCGACGACCCAACCGGGAAGAGGCGAGTGGTCGTCCTCGATGTTGGGTGGGATTAGGACACCCCATGGTGTGTTGGGGAATATATATGGACCTTCTTCAAAACCAGCATTTTTCAATATGTTTTCTGCACCAATAAGAAATTGAACAGAATTATTGAAAGAGTAGCATTCAAAGAATAACAATATTCCCTCGTACAATGAAAATAACTCACTGTTAGTAGGTCTAGGAGGATACAAGGCCTTGATTGCCACGGCGTCGATGAGCGGTCCGCAAGCCGGATCCTCCTCGACGCCCGGATTGTGAATGATCAGCATGATCACATCGGATTCCGTTTTAAATGCCCATGCATAGTTGTCCCAACCACTGCTAGTATACACTGTCTGAATCGGCAGCACACCGGAATCAGGTGCTACCGTCACGTTCAACCGCTCCTCTTGTGCGCAAGTACGAGCGGCGCTAAACGTGACGGAGTAATACATCCCCTTGATCACCTTTATCTTTTGCTTGATCGACGCCTCGTTCCCCAGCCGTACTGCATAGGCTCCCTCGGGCACCACCAGCAACATGTCGCCTTGCTTTTGCCCCGACTTGATGTATTCGACGAAGCCCTCGTTTTCCCATCCCGGTATTGCGTAACGCCCCACGACAACGGTGCCCTTCATGTTGGTGGCATTCGGGGCTAGCTCAAAGTTACCATTTTCTAACAGCCCTGAAAAAAAAAAACTAATTTTATTTAATATTTTTAAACATTAATATAATTTAGTTTAAATAGAAAAGTGAAAAATATTTTCCTTATAATTTTAAAGAGGTCTTATATTTTCTGATAATTATTTTAATACTTATATGCACAATATTTTTATAAAATAAAAATTAAATACAATAGGGTTATCTTTTAAGAGAAAAATGACTCTTTTTCTGCTAAATTTTCATTGCTTTTAGTGTCGGTGACTGTATAATATCCCTGACAAACTTCTGCAGCTGCTATACACCCTAATCATCAAAGATATTTATTTTATATTTATATATTTATATATAATTTATTTTGTGATTTAAATTTGTTTATAGTTGAATTACAAATATGTTAAGACTAAAATAATACCAAGTTCAATTCTTAAAAAATAAAAATAAATATATTTTTAAAAAATATAACATAAATTATTGTTAGATTATGAAATTTTTATACTAAAAAGACCTATATACATGTTGCTGTAATGATCAAAGTTTAGCTGTGTTTTCGTACTAAATTGATCATGTATATATGTATGTATGTGTATGTAAACTCTTACCGTCCGCCACCGTGGCGGTGGTTGTGGAAAGTGCGACACGGTGGACGGCACAAAGCAGCACCGACACTAAGAAGAGCCCTCTCATTTCTGCACAATCTGGTGTCTAATTTCTAATAAGAGAAAGAAAATACAAATATGATAACAGATATGATATTGTTTAAGGGGGAAAGGGCTTATATGCATGCTCTAGTACCAAAAAAACCCTCGGCTTCTGCAATATTTACAAAGCTAGCACTCTTAAATATTCTCTTATATTTCTTGAATCAACTATAGTACTTAAAAATAATATCCATTGTAAAATATGATTCAATTATTATATATTAATTCTTTAATTATTAGACTATAAATATTAATATTCGAATCTATAAAATATATTTCTTTTACCATTTATATTTATTTTATCATTATAAATTTATACCATTTATATTTCTTTTATCATTATAAATTAGAATAGGTTATACTCGTACAAATTTATCACTATATTCTGTAAATAAAATATAAAATTAAACCAGTTTTATTAATATCTATCATATTTTAAAAATTAAATTATTGAAATGTATAAAAAATTAAATTTAACAATAATAATGTAAATGAATCTTATTTATTATTACTATTATTATTACAGCTAGAAAACAATGTTTCAATCCCAAGGTAGCAGGCAAAACATGCAAGATCATGACACATTAGTTAAGCTTTTAACTCGTAGCTAATAATACACAGTATATTTTCCTCCATTGGTGTATAAAAATTAAAAATTATTAAATCATTTAAATTAATTAATTAATAAATTTAATATTAACGATTATAATAAAATTGAAAAATAATTTGTAAAAAGAAAAAGAAACTTTAATAATCGCGAATCATAACATTTACAAATTATGTAAGATATGGTGACCATACTCACATATATTATATATAGCAGGATCGGAGATAAGTATGCATCGAGAGGGGGGTTTGTCCTCTTAATTTTTTAATATAATAAAATTTTATTAATTTAAATAATGATTAAATAAAAATTTTATTTTTTTATTTTTTAAATTTTAAATTTTAAAAAAATTAATATTTAATTTGGTGTGGATATTAAATAAAGAAAATGACAAAAACTATTAATTGAAGTCGGGAAATCTGCCTGCGATGAGGTCGTATAAGAAACATATCACGAGGAAGGTGTAAGGGGTGGGACACTGAGTTCTAGGTGTCGAGATGGGACCCTCAACTCTATGGGCACCTCAGGATCAGCATTGCCAAACACTTTCCACTCAGATTTTTTTAATATTTTTTTTACTTACGGTAGGGCTGTTTATTACCTGATACCCTATTTTTTCGGTAATAAAAATTCGGCCCGTGTTTTAGTCTATTTAAATTGGGTACTTGTTATCGGGTACTCATAAAATTTGAGTACCCGGCTAATCGAGTAATGAGTATTCGGTTCATAATTATTATTATTTTTATTTTTTATTTTAAAATTATTATAATACATAACAAAATATAAATGGGTGGTTTAAAGTTAATTTTAGAATATTTGGATGTATATAAATATCTATATTTATTAAATTTTATCACTAAAATAACGTAAAAAATATTAATCTTATTTTTTTTCGATA
This sequence comes from Abelmoschus esculentus, assembly GCA_035048815.1. NCBI lineage: Eukaryota > Viridiplantae > Streptophyta > Magnoliopsida > Malvales > Malvaceae > Abelmoschus > Abelmoschus esculentus. The sequence continues at coordinate 18,039,271 of JAUCBN010000026.1, forward strand.
TTAGTAAATTAATAAAAATATATTTAAAATTTTAAAACTTAAAAATATATAACACAAACATAAAACTAATTTAATGATTTAAATTTAATTTTATGTATAAATATTAAAGAAATCTAAAATAAAAATATAATCTAAAATTTAAAAAATATATAATAAAATTAGTCGGGTCGGGTACCCAAAAATTAAAAATTTTTGGTCCAAACCCCGCCCACTAATTCTCGGGTCGAGTATCCTGCCCGGTCGGATAATTTTTTTCGAGAATTACTTGCTATTTTTGTTTCGGATCATCGGATCGGGTCAATTGGGTCGAATAATTTTGAACACCCTTACTTACTTACATAAAATAATTATTAAAAAAAAGGAAAACCCTTAAAACATGGTGATGTCGTGGCTTGTTCCTCATGCATAAGAAACCACGTGGGCCAATATTCCATTAATTACTTAGTAGAAGAAGGAGGAAACACTGGAGATGGGCAGTGCCGACCCGAATCTCAGTCTCAGCTTCAGCTGCATGGGAAACACCCAAACCTATGCATCAGATCAAGGGAACTAAAGTATTATTGTTTAAAATACTATCATTATTCATCGTTATCCATACGATTTTAAATATTATTATTATTTATACTATTAACGAATTTAATCAATAATTATTATTATAACTATCACGGATTTTTTTTAAAATCCTCTCCATTTTCTACTTGAAAGATTTTGGATTGATACTTAGATTTTGTTGTTCAATATTTATTTTAAGCTCTGTCGGCCAAGAGAAAAATCTTATCATTCATATTATTGTTTACCAAGTAAACACATACAATTTATTTAGATAATTTTATACTTTTGTTAATAGTATAATTTTTTAAATCATACCGTTAAGTAGGGATGGATACGGAATTCAAATTCGACGGGTTTCGACGACCCGGTTCTAATAGATCGGATTTTTTAGAAAAAATTCAGGTCAGATCGGGTTGAATCGTATTTTTTTAAGGTAATTTTAGTTTGGGTCGGGTTCGAGATTAGGATGAAAAATATTCAATCCGACTTGGGATTAATAGTATATTTTTTATATATATTTTAGGGATATTTGCAATAATGTTCCCTCTTTATATATATTTTATACAATTAGGTCATTAAATTATTTTTTACAATTAGGTCACTGAAATTTTATTTTATTTATAATTAGATCTCTAAATTTTATTTTTTTACAATTAAGTCTCTAAAATTTAATTTTTTTTAATGATTCAAGTCGAATCGGGTCGAATTTTAAAGCTTAAAAATCGGATCAAAATTTTCATCCTAAACTCGGATCAAATCGGTGACGGATAGAAGGTATGTTTTTTCGGATCGAGTACCGGTGGGCCGAAAATCCGACCTAACCCGACCCGTTCCCATCTCTACCATTAAGCATAGAATTGTTGATGAGCGAGATAAAAGAAGTGGTATTAAAACAATCGTATTAATTAAAATCTTTAAGTTTTTTTATAATTTTATAATTTTATTAATAATATATTTTTTTATTTTTTATATTTATAATATAACATTTTTATAATTCGTACGTCTTACTTAAAATTATTTGTCGGTCTATGACAACTAAGTTCATGCAGCATGGTGCTTTTCTGATGTCCAGTTTGTAGGGTCTTAAATCTTGAGTTGCTTTTATGTTTTACTTCATCAATTTAAAGTATGTGATACGTGGACTCCCCACCGAGGAGATTGTGGCCACAAAAAGTTGAGGATACGAGAAAAAATTATATCGTATGTCTAATCTATCATATCAGTTATGATCTCGTCTAATTATAATTATTTATTTTATTATTATTATTTAAATTATTTTTTGATTAATAATCTTTTATTATTTTTTATGTTATTTAAAAAATTATTTTTTAAAAGATAGATTAAAGACGTGAATGATTAACAGAGGAATTGATGATTTTTATTTGTTAAAAATTGTAAATGACGTGATGGATGGTACCCGTAATATTATCTATCGGGTATGAAGAAAACTAACAGTGTTGATGAGATAGACATTGGCCGACAATCAATCTCATTCAAATAAGCATTGTTTGTATTAGTGACGGAATTATAATTTTCGTACTATAAACTTAAAATAGAGTACAAAGCATGCTGTTTTTATATTATTATAATATAAATATTATTAACTAGTTAAAATTTTTATTTGATTTTTTAAAATTTTATATTAAAACAAATCAAGTAAAATTAATTTTCCACCACTGATTTAAACTAATTTTATATAATAAATTAATTCTAACGCAAGTGATTAAAGAAACCGTTATTATTTTTAGAGGTCACGGATTTAAGTACCAACGATGCCAACATAATGATTAAACGATTAATATCAAATGATAAAAAGATTATATTTTAAAACATACACTACTGTCAGCTTATGGACGTAAGTTCATATTGTTTGAAGTGAAAAAAGCCAAAACATTATGAACTTTGGTTTTCTTTTGCATCTAGTCCTCATATTTTGTAGTGATAAAGCAATGTTTCGTGCAAATGCTCCAATTTATGAAATATTATATTCCAGTCTCTATAATTCTATTTTTTACAATTTAATCCTAAAATTTAAAAAATAAACTCAAAATCGTCGACAACCGCTGACTTACGATCGTTGATGACTTCCCTTGGTACTGTAGAATTCGACCATTTCTCTAAATAATTTTTCATATAACACCATTTTTAATTTATTTTTTTTCTGAACAAGCCATAATTATTCAAAAATGAATTCGTGACGTTTCTCGTAATAAAAAAAATAAAACTTAAATTGGAATTAAATTACAACATATTTCAAGGTAACATACTCCGCCTGTATTAATTTATTCTTACATCTTTTATTGGAATTTCAAAGTTAAACTCAAGGACATTTATGTGTACCTTCTTGAGTCATGATGCTGCCGTAGCATGGACATTCTCCGGTATGACCATAAAATCCCGATGGAACACACAAACACTTCTGGCAGCAATAGTTGCAGAAGAACAAACATGGTTTTAGGTGATGGGTTTTCGAACACCGATAGTTACACGCGTTCGGACAATCTATAAATAAAATTAAAGTTATGTTAAACGTGTTTGATTAGATCAAGTCAACCGATTTGGGTAAAACATATTACCTTGTAGGCGAAGTGATCCTTCCTTGCCGGCCTACAAACATGAGACAAAGACAATTAGAATTGTTAATATTATTCGGGGGTGTTCATTGTTCGATTCGGTTAGTAATCGAACAGATCGTTTGAACACCTTTAAACACGATAAATTAACCGTAGAAAAGTAAGAAATACAATACATGTGATGTTTGAACGGAGAAAGTGAAAACAAGTGCGAGAAGGAGGATAAATGAGAACCATGAAAACCTAGCCATCTTGATATTGTATACTGTATTTCTTGGGTTAGGGTTTAAAAATTAGAAAATTGGATTTTATGGTTTAAGACATGGATGAAGCTCTCTTTATATAGTCTAACGGCATTGCATTTTGTATTTTAATTATGGCATAAACATAATTTTAACCCTTAACGTTTATATTTTTGTCGTTTTGGTCCTTATTCTTTTTTTAGGATAAATTTAGTCCCTAACTTATATTTTTTTAACAAATAGCTTATTTTTGAACTACTATGACAACCGGACTGTTAAAAATCTAACAATGATGACATGTCATATGGATATGATAATATATTTTAAATGACACGGCGTCTAACCTATCAAATATATATATATTAAATATAATTTTATTCCAATATAAAATAAATAAAATTCAAATAAAATTTTAAAAATTAATCAATTCTAAAATAAAATACTATTAAACATTCTCAACCCTAACTATGATAGAATCAAAGTCCTATCTTAAAAAAATATGAACACGGTTCAAAATTAATTAATATTTTTAGGTAGTATTTTAATTCTACTGTAGTTAGAGTTAAAAATGTTTAATGGTATTTTATTTTAGAATTAATTATTTTTTTAATATTTTATTTTTATTTTAATTATTTTATATTTTATATTAGAATAAAATTATATTATATATATGTATTTGATAGGTTAGATGTCATGTTATGTAAAATATATTATCATATAATATGTCATCCTTGTTAGGTTTTTAACGGTCCAGTTATCATAGTGTTAAAAAATAAGTTATTTGTCAAAAAGATAGGTTAAAGGCTAACTTTATCCAAAAAAAAAAAGGGGACAAAATGACAAAAAATATAAACATTAAGGGTTAAAATTATCTTTATACCTTTAATTATCTTTATTAAATTTCTTTTTATGGAATCAGCTATTAGAGAAAATAATTTATTATTATATTTATTGTCTTCCTTTTATAGAGAATTAATTTTACATTATATATTTAGGTTTAATAATTAAAAAAATGATTAATATTTTTAGAGATCACGAATTTAAATATTAATAATATCATAATAATAATTGAACGATTAATGTACGACGGTCATATTCTGATAAAAAAATTAATTTTAAACTTTCCTTATCTATTTTGGTATCAAATTAATTTCATCCCATCCAAAATAGTAATGACACAAATCACCTTGGATTTCATACTTAATGCGTCAATTTCTATAGGGACACATAATGATAATATCGTTACTGATTTTATTCCTAAAACAGTCGTACTAATTAAAATTTTTAAATTTCTTATAATTTAAATAATTTGTATTTTTATTAATAGTATAATTTTTTATCTTTTTAAAATTTTATAATTTTTTATTTCTTATATTTAAAGTACGTGTTACGTGGATCCCCGATCAAGGTGATTGTGGCCACAAAAATTGAGGATACGAGTAGAAATTATATCATAAGTCTAATTTATCACATGAAGTATGATCTCATCGAATCATAATCACTCATTTTACCACTCATTTATTAAAAAATAGATTAATGACATTAATGTTTAATAGTGAAATGTGTGATTTTCATTAATTAGGTGAGTCAGGCACATAATATAATCTCTCGGGTATGAAAAAACCTAACAGTGCTGATGAGATGGACATTGGCCGAAATTAAATCTCATTCAAATAATCATTGTTTCAGATCGTGACAGAGTTATAATTTCCGTGTAATAAACTTAAAATAAAGAAAAAGAAAAATATGAGTTTTATATTATTGTGACATAAATGTTATTAATTTTAATCCAAATAAATTAAATAAGATCGATTTTAATATTTTTTAAAAAAATTATATTAATTCATTAAAAATATCATTTAATTTTTAAAATTTTCGTATTACAACAAATAAAATAAAATTAATTGACTTTTAATTTACGTGCGATTCCAACGCTGATTTTAGCTAAGATCGAAATCACTTCAATTGAACAATTAAATTCAAAATTTTTCACCGCACCTTACTTATAATTGAGATCACCTAATTTTTCTTATTTTAATCACAAATGCAAAAACATACCTATAATTTATGAAATGTTTCGTGCTAATGCTCCAATTTATGAAATGTTATATTTCAGTCTCTATAATTCTATTTTTTTACAATTTAGTCCTAAAATGTAAAAAAAACTCAAAATCGTCGACAACCTCCGGCAACATACGGTTGTTGACGACTTCCCTTGATACCATAGAATTCGACCATTTCACTAAATAATTTTTGACATAACACCATTTTTTAATTTTTTTTAAAAATGTTATTTTTTTAAACAAGTCATATAATTATTTAAATATGGATTTGTGACGTTTCTCGTAATAGAAAAAAATAAAATTTAAATAGGAATTAAATTGGAATATATTGCAAGGCAACATACTCCACATTAATTTATTCTTACATCTTTTATTGGAATTTTAAAGTTAACAAACTCAAGGACACTTATGTGTGCCTCTTTTAGTCATGATTCTGTCGTAACAGAGACATTCTCCAGTATGACCATAAAATCCAGATGGAACACACAAACACCTCTGGCAGCAATAGTTGCAGAAGAACAAACATGCCTTCCGGTGATGGGTTTTTGAACACCGATAGTTACATGCGTTCGGACAATCTGTGAGTAAAACTAAAATTACGTTAAAAGTGTTTGATTAGATCATGTCGATCGACTTGTGTAAAACATATTACCTTGTAGGCGAAGTGATCCTTCCTTACCAGCCTGCAAACATGAGACAAAGACAATTAAAAATGAGTATATTAATCAGAGGTGTTTGATTAATAATCGAACAGATTGTTTGAACATCTTTAAACACGATAAATTAAATTAATCGAAAAAAAGGAAGAAAGGCAATACATTTGATATTTGAACGGAGAAAGTGAAAACAAGAAGCATGAGAAGGAAGACAAATGAAAACCTAGCCATCTTGATATTTTATACTGTATTTTTTGGTTTAGGGTTTACAAATTTGGAATTATAAGTTATGGATTTTGTGGTCTAAGACATGGAAGCTCTCTTTATATAGTCTAATGGCACTGCATTTGAGTATGGTTACATTTAATGTTTAATTAATTTTAAACTACCCTTATGGATTTTAGTATCAAATTAATTTCATCCCATTCAAAATATTTATAACACAGATCACTTTGGATTTCATACTTAATGCTTCAATTTTCTATAGAGATACACAATGATAATATTTTTACTGTTTTTAATCTTAAATGAAAATATAAATATATCATTTCATAAAAAAATTTTGAATTCAGATCATCTAAAACGAAAATTATTTTATTTTTTATCGAGAATATTCTTTGAGTTTAACTGAAATATATTTAATTAAATTTGAACTCATCAAATGATTCTAATAAAAAAAAGTGTTCCTTTAGTGACTCTGGTTTGAGTGTTATTATAGAACTAAAAATAATAAATAGATATTATCTTATAATCATTAACGAAATTATGTAAGGGTTGAGAGGGATTGATGCTTTAAAGTATGTGGGAGACAAGGATTATTCTGTGTCGGACGGGAGAACAAGAGAATTACTAATGAATTTGATTGTTAACAATCTTCTTCTTGGGCTTATTGAACTTAAGAATTAGTGTTTAAGACATGCCTACATGGTCGTATTGCACAATCAGAGATGGAGTTAAAGAGGGGTGAAGTTTCGAAGAATTTTTCTTTCATTTTTGTATTCTTATTTAAGTTCTTTTAAAATTTTTTTTAAAATTTGTCCCCTACTTTCAAACACTTATGTTTTACCATCCTTAACCTCAAATCCTGGCTCGTCTCTCCACACAACAAACTAATTCTCTCTTCTGCTGCTGTCCTTGTGCTGGCATATTACAGTGACAAATGTGTTGGATCGATTGCTTGCCGGCTGGAGAAGAAGGACAGTGAGGCTGTCCGTGTGTACATCATGACACTGGTGTTTTAGCTCCATATCGTGGGCTAGGACTGGGCATTGGTGAGTAGACAAAATATTTTTTTTCTTGTCTTGCAAGAGATCAACTATTGGAAAAGAATAATCGAACCGAATGTTTTTAATTTTAAATCTATATAAAACATACACAAGTTTAAAACTTTTACGAGATGACATAATTAATTATTTACATATTAGGTACTTATCTTAAAAAATATATAGTTTAGGTATTTATTTATAAATTAAATAATTTTTTTAACAGTGTCACCTTAAAATACTGAGAGAATAAAATTTTAGACACTTATTTCAATCAAAAAATACATTAGATATCTATTTTAAAAAAATATATAATTTAGACACTTAATTTAATCAAATAAAACATTAAGTATTTATTTAAAAAAATGTGTATTTTGAACACTTATTACTGAGTTAAGCATTATGAGCGGTTCAGAGAAAACCAAATCAAATAATGATAGATCAGAAAGATTTTATTTTTTGCTACACATTTTCGTCACGTGTCTGCATCTGCAATCAACAGATTCCCTTGTCATCAACGACTCTCTTTCTTCTCCACAAAATTCGTTGCTAAACCAGAACGAGGGAAAGCTCTAGAAATGGTTGAGAATCGTCAGAAGAAGAAAGCTAAAGCAATCATAGTGGGAGGGAGTATAGCCGGGGTCGCATGCGCCCATGCCCTCACTTCTATAGGATGGGAAGTTGTGGTGCTCGAGAAAACCGGCGCTCCACCAACCGGCAGCCCAACCGGTGCCGGACTGGGTCTCGACCCTTCGGCTCAAATGATCATTAATTCATGGCTCGTCAATCCACAGCTCCTCCAGCAAGCAACCTTGCCCCTTACTATTGATCAGGTATATGTGAAATTGTCGCTCATAATCAGGAATTTAAATTGCCGTTACGTTTATCTCGGTCGCAGATATAATAGATGCTATTGCGATCAGTATGAATGTCCTGGTGGTGATTTTTTTCAGTGGCTGGCTGATATTTAAATCACTGCTCACAATGCCTATGCAGTTTTATGGGGTTTTTTATATAATTGGGGCTATCAAGAATTGATATTTCATTTATTCTGGAAATGAGACAGAACCAAGCAACTGATGGTGCTACAAGGGAGAGCTGGACACTGACAAGAGATGAGGAATACAATTTCAGAGCAGCACATTGGGCTAATCTCCATGGCCTTCTATACAATGCATTGCCACCTGATGTGTTCTTCTGGGGTCATCAGTTTCTCTCTTTCAGCATCTCTGAGGACGAATCATATGTCAAAGTTAAGGCTAAACTTCTTCGAAACGAATACATTGTCGAGATAGACGGCGATTTACTTGTTGCAGCTGATGGATGCCTCTCTTTAATCCGCCAGCATTTTCTCCCAGACCTTAAGTTGAGGTATTTCAAATTTCAATATATATATAGCTTAATAAGACTTGGAATTTGCTCCTAGCTGGCTGACTGTAGTGCTGCATGATGTAATTATGATAATCTTGTTGAATGTGTTACTCGGTTCTGAGTTCATAGTGAATGTTGGTTAGGTTTGGGTTGAAGAATCGAATACGGGTATGTGTGTGAAACAAGTAGTTTTACATGTAGTTAGAGGTCTTTCGAGATTAGATGTTCATATTCATGTGTAGAACATCCTTCTTAGTTGTGTTAGTTTGCTCCTTCAAACTGAATTTTATTGAGTTATTATGTAGCAGTGCACCACTTGTTGCAGGTATTCAGGTTACTGTGCATGGAGAGGGGTTCTTGATTTCTCAGGAAAGGAGGATTCAGAAATCATTAAAGGCATCCGAAAAGCATACCCCGACCTTGGGAAATGCTTGTATTTCGACCTTGGCTCTGGAACACATACTGTGCTTTATGAACTGCTCAACAAAAGGCTCAATTGGATCTTTTATGTCAATCAACCTGAGCCTGAGATAAAGGTGCTTCAGAATTCTTACATAGCAATCTTATGTTATCAATGATGTTTTGGGAAAATCTAAAGTCGGATATGGCTGTGCATCTTTCTTTTTCTTTACTGCATGTGCAGAGAAATTCAGTTACCATGAAAGTAAGTGAAGAAATGATCGATGAGATGATCAAAGAAGCTGAAAAAACTTGGGTTCCGGAGCTCGTAAAAGTCATGAAGGAGACAAAGGACCCTTTCTTAAATGCCATATATGATTGTGATCCTCTAAGGAAGATTTATTGGGACAATGTAGTGTTGATTGGAGATGCTGCTCACCCGACAACTCCTCATGGTCTAAGAAGCACAAACATGACGATATTAGATGCAGCAATTCTTGGCAAATGCCTTGAGAAGTGGGGAGTCGAAAATTTAAACTCGGCTCTGGAAGAATATCAGTCCACTAGGTTACCTGTTACCTCTGAACAAGTGCTTCACTCGCGCTGGCTGGGTCAGATTAAGCAAGGCCTGCATCTTCCCAATCAAGAGCCGTTTGATCCAAAGAAAGCAAGTCCAGAGAATCTGAAAGATCTTCAACAGAAGAACATGCCATTCTTTACGATTAATCTTTAATTAGTTGATCCTATCTTACAGACTTACACTGTTTGATCTCTCCAAATGTGAGAAATAAAAATAAGTTAACTTGCTTGGCAAGTCAAACTTTTCACTCCTTATCTGCTTGTTACATTGTTCACCATGGTCATCAATTACACAAAGGGAAGTAGGGAACCTCTCATGGGAAGTCCAGTTCACGTAGCCGATGTCCTAGCAAAGAGTGCTATTGGCCGTTATGGGTTCGGAAGGCTTCTTCGGTCTAGTTATGGGTTGTGTTTTTCGGTGCGGTCTGGTTTTGAAAGCCACCTTCCTTTTAAAAAAAAATACACAAAGGGAACATTTTCCATAGCCAAAGGCTTGATTTCAGAAACCCTACCACTTTATCCTACTTCAAGTTCAACCTCTAGTCTCATACAGGGAACATTTTCCATATGCACTGTCTCATTTATTTTGCATCTGTCACTTGAAAAAGTGAATGGCAATGACATAAATTAGCAGCATGCAAAATGGCAGCTATCCGCCGGAAACATGATGACTTGTTAGTTCAACATATGCAGTATAGGATCAAAGAAGAAGCAAATCTCCAAGCGAGTTTTCATATAAATGCATACAAATTATGAATAAAAGAACTGATACAAAATCTCAGCGTCACAACTTAACAATCCTCTTGCCATAATAAATCATCACAGAAAATTTTATTTTTCAATAAACCAGTGTGTTCTAACAACAAAAAAGGGGAGACACTTCCAAGCAAGGTTCTACATACATTACTACTAATAACAACAAAAAATGTGGAGCTCATTTCAGATAACAGACACAAGAAACAGATTGCATGCTCACATAATCGAATTGATATTTTCTTCCAAGATCATGAAATTACATTGATTTTGCAGGCCATGTTGCTTGAGCTGACATGATTATACCCACAATCACTCCGAACAGTCCAAGTGCACTGCCGAAAATCTCAATCACAAGAATCTTCACAAAAAGTGAGGAGTTTTGAGCATCAGACAAAGCACAGCTGCTTCCAATTATTCCAACACACAATCTGTCCTCGAAACAAGTCACAAGTACACAGAAATAAGCAAAATATTTATTTAGATATCATTTTTAAAGATTCAAGAGAAAGAAAAGATAAGGAGGCAAACCCGCAAACAAGGTTGGCAAAGCCAACAATAATTCCAGAAGCAAAGATTGCATATCCAGCTCTAAGAGACTCCGGTGCATATATTTGTGATGATGGAACACTCTCTAACTTCGTTTGTAAAATAATTGCCACAATAACACCATAGATAGCAACAGCTTCGCAGAAGATTACGCTGCAATGAGAAAAGTATTGAGTAAAAAGTTAATATACCCAACGGCATAATACAACATTTAAAGATCCGTAATGCTGAGAAAAGATTAACCCGATAAAAACATATTTAAGACATCACCAAATTGAAAATGTCCATCTGAAAAGTCCAGACATTTTTAATATCTTCGCTCTATTTCATGTCTCACGAGGCCATCCACTCTAATTTGAAACTCATCCAACGGACACAGACAGTACAAAAATCGAGTTGCCAAGTCCAGAAGCTTGTCCACATTCAATAGCAGGCAAGCCAGAAGTAAATTTGCAATGGCATTATATGGGGGAAATTAAAGATCCATAGACAAGACTAAAATTATAGTTCTCTTGTTACTCATGCTTGATTTTCCAACCAATAAACACCATATAGATCCAGGGCCTAGGATATAAACAAGCTTAGTAACAAAATTTAATGTATTTGTAAAGTGTAGAACAAACTAATAGACTAGGGTTTATGAATAATAAGAAATCGTTGCACTTCCAGATCAAATGACGCAATAAATGCAAATTACCTAATGAGATTCTTGGAAGTGATTCGAGGAGCTTTAATAGCGGCACCGATCAAACTACTTCCAGTTATGTAAATTCCCCTGCATAAATATATATAAAAACAATGTAATGCGTAATTCATAAAATCAAACAAAAGAAAAGGATAATTAAAGAAGAAGAAGGGTACCATGCGGCGCCGAGGACAGATACGCCGATGGCAATGGCGATACCGATGGCGGAGAAAGTATACGGAGAAATCTTGATGAGAGCGGTGGACCAGGAGCTCGAATCTGCCATTTTTCTCTCAATTTGCTTTACGTCTTGATCTGATGATCTTTGAATGGATCTTATGAGATCAGGGAAGAGAGATGAGATATCTTGATTTTTAATTGTTATTTACCAGAAAAAAGAAGATAATTATGCTTCTCTTAATTTGATTCAGTAGTTAACGAACGACGTCGTTTACTGGTCGGGTTTATGACTAGTTGTGAAAAATATATTGTGGGCTAAAAGCTGGAGCGACATGTCCCATTAGTATGGAGAGCAACCCAAAACGATTGAAGGGCCATCCGGCCCATAGAATATGACTATCGGAAGAACTTGAAGTGTACAGAGACAAATAAACAGTCTAGGGATGAATATGATCGGGTCGGGTTTTTTATCGATCCAAACTTAATTAAGAAATAATTATTTTAGTACGAATTCTATTAGAGTGAACTTAACCATTAATTCAAACAAAATAAGAAAGAAAATAAGAATAGATCTTAGGTTATTGCCATGAGTGACATTAATCGAATAGATCTTAGGATTTAAATACAGTAGTATTATATATCTTTTGTGATAGTGTGACCAGTGACAAAAGGACGTCCCAATATGTATCATCATTATAACTAATATTGGTTGTGCTTGTGGGTAGGGGTGCTTAACGAGTTGAACGACTCGTGAGTTATTCGAATTCGACTCGGTTAAAATTCGATAAATACTCAATTTAGATTAGTTCGATTCGAACTCGACTTGATATCTTAACGAGTTGAATCGAGTAAAGTCTAACTTGACTTGACAAGTTCGCGAGCAGACCGCTAATTTCTTAAAAAATATTTTAAAATAATTTCATTCAAAAAATAAATTTTCAAAAAATAAATTTAAATAATAATTATTAATGTATAAATTGTTACTTTAATTATTAATGTTATTTTTGGTTAAATTTGTTAATTTAAGTTAATATTATATCTCATATGGTATTATTAAAATTTGCTTTTAGTTAAAAATAAGGTAAGTTTTTTAATGAGCTTAACGAGCAACGAGTTGAGTTGAACAACGAAATATTTTAATGAGCATGAGTCGAGCATAATTTTAATGAGCTCAACGAGTACCGAGTCGAGTCGAGCAATAAAAATTTTAACGAGCACGAGTCGAGCAATACCCAACTCGCGATCGACTCGCTCGATAAGTACCCCTAATTGTGAGTTTGAATGTATCATCGAAAAAATTGATTATTTTTTTAATGGAGAATAAGTGTGTATTTTGTATGTATTAAATTATTATACGCAATTTATTATTATTATTATTATTATTATTATTATTATTATTATTATTATTATTATTATTATTATTATTATTATTATTATTATTACATGTGCATTGTGTTTTTAGGGTATAAGAATATCAAAGTAACACACACCGTTTGATTTTGTGATAAACTCGATTATATTATTATACACCGTTTGATTCTTAATTTGATGGACTTACTATGAACATGTATGCATTTGATGTGAGTCTGTAACTCTTGACTCAATTTAATACTCGTCAAATATACCACTGACTTTATCAATCAATATTAAAAGAATGAATCTTTCTGCAAATTAAAAAAAAGGGTTACACTTTGAATACTTAATTAAGTTGCAAAACCTGTTCATGATGACATCTAAATTAACAAATAAGCTAATGATTTAAGCATGTGGAGTGAAAATTGGATTCTTAATTCTATCGCCTCATTTTTTTATAAGTAAATCTTTAATTGGTAAAAATTAATTTTAAATTTAATTTATATTAAATAATAGTGAAATTTTTTTGATAAAAAATAAAATGACGAGAATGAACCTATGATATAGTTTTTTTTATAATGGTTTAGACCCCACAACCTAAAAAATGTATGAACCGAAGGGTGTAAATCGTCTACCTCTTTCTCGTACCTCTATTTATGTTTCTGTTTCAAATTGAAGGATTCAGGGTTTAAGGTTTAGGATCTAAAGTTAGGGATTAGTATTTAGGGAATTAAGGGTAAGGTGTATTCTTTAAGGTTTAGGGTTTAGGATATAGAAAATAAGAGTTAGAGTTTAAAATTTAATCTTTTAAAAATTTTTAATAGGATGCATAGATGAAGAAATGATAAATAGGTTAAGATTTTTACCCTGAACTGAAAGGTTTTAATCATTTACTTTAGGGGATAATTTTTAGTTGTATCATTTAAAAATATGAAAAAGATAAATAAAAAATCATTATAATACGATACAAAATAGGGATGGGCACGGAACTCGAATTCAATGGGTTTCGATCCGACCCGGTCCGATCGATTTGAATTTTTTGGTGAAAATTTGGGTTCGGGCTTAGGTGGAAAAAATCCCATTCGACCCAGGACTAATAATGTAATTTTCCCATATATATTTTATGGATATTTACAATAATGACCCCTTTTATATATTTTTATACAATTAGATCACTAAAATTAATTTTTTTACAATTAGATCACTAAAATTAAATATTTTTACAATTAGATCTCAAAATTTTATTTTTTACAGTTTAGTCCCTAAAATTTTATTTTTTTTAATGATTCAGGTCGGGTCGAATTTTAAAGCTTAAAATCGAGTCGGGTTGGATGACGGATGGGTATAATTTTTTAGATTGGATGCGGTGGACCGAAAATCCGACCCGACCGTGCCATCCCTAACACCAAATCAGTCAAATTATAAAATAATAATATAAAAATTAATTTATATTCACAACCACCAACCTAATTCATTATCAGATCAAATAAAAATGTAAATAAATGTACATGTATATAATATAAACTTTTTTTATTTCTTTAATTCCCATAGCAATGATTTTGCATATTTTTTTTTCTGTGTTTTGAAGAATCTTAAAGTATAGGTTCTGGTAGTGGTCAATATTCAATACTGAAGACACGCTTTAAGCTGGAATGTCTGTGGTATATGTACGTCGGATTACGTGTGATGAGATCAAACCAAAATCTTATATATTTTTAATTTATTTTTCTGTTTAAATTTTAAATTATAATTTTTAAAAATATATTTTTTACATTTTAATTTTAAATATTAACCTTAAAAACAATATTTTAATACGGGTATGCCAACTCATGCACCGTAGCCAAACGCATTTGTGTATATAACTATATATATATATATATACACGTATATTGTATAAAAAGAATTATATAGTATGTGTTTATTATTATTATTATTTATACACATAAACTAATTGTTTTCTTGCATTATTTTAACATATCTATGATCTATTTTTAATAAGAATCTGTTTCCAAGAACTTTAATTAGTTTGTATACGTATTTTAATTAATATAATATATTTATCGATTAGCAGTTGGTTTAATAGGAGTATGTGTTATGTTTTATAAATAAGAATTGAATTTTAACATTATGGATAAAATAAATTAAAATAATTATTTTATAATAGATTTTTGTAACACGCAATTTGAATTAGTCAATCAATTGATTAAAAATCGATGATTATATAAAAAATTAAAACTAAGTTATTTATTATAACATAATTAATATGGGTCGATTATTTTGATATTGAATTTTATAATTTTTTCTATTTTTATTAATCTAAAGGTGATTACAACGTAGTATATGTTTTTATATTTTACTAAACATTTGATAATGTTTATAGCAAGGCCATACCGTGTGCTCCAATTTATCTCATTTTTGGAGATAATAATGTGTATTTTTTTTTTGTAATAACCATATGTTCTTAATTAATTGATTGTATAATTTATAATAAATATTATAAAAATTAATTATGCGATAACCCTTTAAATTTAATCACTTCGAAATTCAATATTAAATTTCACTTAAAAATTTAATATTTTATCCCGTTAACTTATTCAATTGTTGATTTTTTTTATATTTCGTTAATATTTATATTAAGGACAAGTCTACAACGGGAGTCGAACATTATTGAACATCACTAACGCTGAACACCACTAAACATTATTAAACTAATTAATAAAGATGAAAATCTCAGGGACTCAATACACAATTATTAATTATATGTTGAATCTATCACTCTTTTATTAATTACATATTAAATTTTTAAGATTTTTAATTCTTATTAATTAATTTAATAATATTTAACAATATTTAATATTAATAGTGTTCAATAATATTCGCATGCTGTCTGATTTCTTAGAAAGAATTTAATGGATTGGACTTTGCTATGCCGACGAATAAACTTGACCTACGCTACTTATAAGGTGTGAAAACACCAATTAATTTCAAGAAGTATTTCATATTCGATAAATGATTTATTTATTTAATTTTTAAAAATAATTAGTGTTTCGAAATTAAATCTTAATTATGCTTGTGAAATTAAGAAAAAAATCGTTTTAATTGTGTATTTTATAATAATCTAACTATTTTATTAGTTAATGAAAATCCTTTTAAAAGAAACATGTAAGAAATTTCGTAGTTATTTTATTTTATTTAAATCTGAGTGATGGTGGACCTAATTTCTTTTATTGCATGGCTAACGTACGAAGCCAGTCTGCATGTTCTTTTCATAATAGGATTATATTTTTTTTTCAAAATAAAAGGAAATTAGACACACGTATATTTATAGTAATGTATTTTATTTTATTAATTATTAAAATTTAATTAATGATAATAAATTTTAAATTATATAGTTGTAAGGAAAAATACTACTTTATCTATTATCGTATTATTGTTTTGATAATTTAATTATTCTTTTAAATATTTAATATTATATTTCGCCTTATATTGATACCTGACATTAAAAATTATTAATATCCTGATTACGAAAAAGAAAAATACAGTTGACAAGCTAACGATGAGAACAAAAATCACACACGGTCATTTTTGTTCTCATAGTCAACATATCAGATGTATTTTTTTATATTTTAATCGGTGTGACATACAGACTATCACATATAATTTTCTCTTTTCTTATTAGTATGTTCGTCATTTTTTAACGACAAAATAACAAAATAAAATATAACAACATTGTTTTATTAAAAATAGATAAATACTAAAACAAAAAACGAATAAAGATAATATAAAACTAATCACTTTAAATAAAATTCTTTTACCTGCATCATTTAAAATATAATAACTAACAAAATAGTTTATTTAAAAGACTGATTTATTTAGTTAATAAACATCGGACATAAATATTTACTTGAAGGGAAATAATTAAAGTAAAATGGTTTATTTAAAAGACTGATTTATTTAGTTTTAATTTGTTTAATTTTTATTTATTTTTTTCAAATTAAAAATTCAAAACGAGTGATATGAAATAAAAATATTAACACGTTTTATCTATTGGTCTTAGCAATAAAGAAAAGAAAAGTTTGAATATCCCAAATTTTCAACATTAATATTGTTCAAAACCTGTTAGGTCTAATTAATTAAATAATATTCAAAAAAATATTTAGTTTTTTAATATATTAAATAATTATCCCCAAGAAAGATTAAATGTTTTCTATTTTTTTCCAAAACATTCATGAAAATTTAATTAAAGGGTAATTTATTATATAAACTGTAATATTAGGGATAAATAGTGAAAATGATATATATATATATATATTATTTTTTTGATTTTATAATGAATTAAATTTGATTTTATTTGACTTAATTAGTAATTTTGTAAGATCAATTTGATTTAAAAATTTTAAATAAAATTTGAGTTATAAACGATATTAAAATGGCCGAATCTTTTAATAATTATTGGATCAATTTTTAACTTCAAGTAGAATCTTATAATTTTTCTGATATATAAAAATATATATATGATTATGAAAAATCATTTAAATGATAATCATTAATCACATAATATCATAAATATTTACAATTAAATTTAAATATAAAATCGAATAACTCAACTCAAATTTTATAAATTTGATTAAACTTAAAATATTTTTTAAATTAAATTTAAATTATAAAATAAAATCCATCAATTTAATTAATTCAAAATTTTATCTAGATTCGATCGAATGCTCTTTTCCCTCCCCAAATTAGTAAATATGTAGCATGCTTTCATATTACCTTTATTTCTTCCGGGTAGGACCAATCCGCGTAGCTAGAGGCTAGAGGCTAAGCTGTTCGCCTAAAGGCAAATTGAATGCCACTCCAAGAATAGCTGCTTTAATGTTGCAGGCAGCATTACAAGGAATAGAATAAACGGATTTAAAGAATTAAAATAATTATTATAATAGATTCTCAGATTAATAGATTTACTACATAAAATCTTTTTAACTTTTATGTTTACACCATATTTTCTAAAATTATTTTATTTTTAGTATTATGAATTAAAAGTTTTATCTTTGCATGTCGGAAAATTATATCATGAGTTTTTCTAATGATATTATTTATAAGAACGGTCTATTAAAATTATTTAATTTATTAATTAATAATATGATAGGAAGGACTTAATGATGTAATTATCTACCGCCCGCCTGTGTTTGTTTCTCCTCCCATTGACCACTATTCTTCTCTTTATCGCTTAGGCACTTTTCGTCTTCCTTTATAAATCCCACCTCATCTAACATTTTTCTCACTAAGCAAGAAAAGTAGCGAGAAAACAGAGCTTTTCAGAGTGAAAAAACAGAGGATTCACCAGAAAAAGAAAAAGAAAACGATCTTTTTGCTCTCTGTTTCATCCTTCTAAACATTTCTTTCGTTATTCTTTTCCGTGGGATTATGGATTCGTCTCAAAAATATCATCACGATGACACAAACTGCGTCCATGTTCACGGGCCTATAATCGTAGGCGCAGGACCTTCGGGTCTAGCAACATCAGCATGCTTAACTCAACAAGGCATCCCTTCGATTATCCTGGAGAAAAGCGATTGCCTGGCTTCGCTATGGCAGCAACGGACCTATGATCGGCTCAAACTCCATCTCCCCAAACAGTTCTGCGAGTTACCTCTCTTAGGTTTCCCTAGAAATTTCCCCAAGTACCCGACCAAGCGACAGTTCGTCTCCTACTTGGAATCTTACGCTTCGCACTTCTCGATTCGGCCGAGGTTCAACCAAGCCGTGCGGAGCGCCGGTTACGATACTGTTTCGGGGTTTTGGAGGGTTGAAACGCAAGACTCTGAGTATGTTTCGAGGTGGCTTATCGTTGCTACTGGTGAAAACGCGGAGCCTGTAATGCCAGACATTCCCGGGATTAACAAGTTCGACGGTTCTGTCGTTCATACGAGCTCGTACAAGTCCGGGATTGAGTTTAAAAACCAAAGGGTTTTAGTTGTCGGGTGCGGTAACTCCGGCATGGAGGTCAGCTTGGACCTTTGCCAATACAATGCAATCCCTCATATGGTTGTTCGGAACACAGTAAGTTTCAATTCGATTCTGCTCGAAAATCATCGTTAAAAAATATATTACATGTTCACTGTTCTTGACACCATTTCCTGATTCTGCAGGTGCATGTATTACCAAGAGAAATGTTTGGTTTCTCAACATTTGGTATAGCAATGGCACTTGCCAAATGGTTCCCATTAAAACTAGTAGACAAGTTCTTGTTGCTGGCAGCTAACTTCATCTTAGGCAACACCGACAGAATCGGTCTCCGTCGTCCTAAGACCGGTCCAATCGAGCTCAAGAATGTCACCGGAAAGACACCAGTGCTCGATGTCGGTGCACTGTCACTAGTAAAATCTGGGAAAATCAAGGTGATGGAAGGTGTGAAAGAGATAACAAAGAAAGGAGCAAAGTTTTTGGATGGACAAGAACATGAGATCGATTCCATAATCTTGGCAACCGGGTACAAAAGCAATGTGCCTACTTGGCTCAAGGTAATCAGAGACTGACTTGTTACATTTTGTTTAGTCTTTAGTTCTATCTTGTTCTGAATCACACATCACTTTCTGTCTTGGGAGCTTGTGTTTTCCCCCCCACAACCCGACAATTCTCTTCTTTTTCCCCCCTGAAAAAAAATAAATTATTATTATTCTCATTTTAGTCCTTGCTGGTACTACAGGGCTGTGACTTTTTCAACAAAGATGGTATACCAAGAACGCCGTTTCCAAACGGATGGAAAGCTGGGAATGGATTATACACTGTTGGGTTTACAAGACGAGGGCTACAAGGAACGGCGTCTGACGCCGTTAATATTGCTAAAGACCTTGCTCAACAATGGAGGCCAATTAACCATACCAGTTGTACTTCTCATAAACATGATTCCTAGAAAACAAGGGGGAAATACCAAAAGAAAATATATATATATATATATATATATATACTTTGATTGTCTTTGCGGATGTTTTTGTTTTAGGATAATGTAAATGTACCAATTTTGTTACAAAGGTTTTTTTCATATTAATCCATCCATAACCATGCTTTGGCATATACTTATGGGTTACGATGTTGACGATGATGATGTAAGTTTGTTAACTTTGAACAAGATAATTTCATAAATAGAAGGTACTTCCTATATTTCTTCATAGAATTGTCTTTGAAATTGTTTTTATAGTTAATATAGTCTATTTTATTGTTAAATTAAGTTTAAACATCGGAAGACAAATGATAGATTTATTTACGAAAGATTTAAATTTCGTTTGATTTGGATTGAGAACCAACAGTTAAATTTTTTTTTTGAAAATTTCAGTTTTCCCCAAAAGTTACATTTAAAATTTAAAATAATAAAAAAAATACGTGATAAAGGTTAAGAGTTGAGAGTTTGATTTCTATTAACAAATATTAAATAACAACAAATTTTAAATTTTTTGTTGTTAGTTCAACATGGCGAATAAAATGTAAAAAAAAAAAGGAACATTCAATTCAATTTGAATGTTGCTTTTAAAAAAAAAATACATATCATGGCAATGGATGGACAAAATCTGGGGTTACTCATTGCATTGACTTTATATTTGACCTAAAATCCTTATTCCACAAGTGAAATCAATTAAAAGAGTTTGAGTATTACATTGACTTTATGAATTTAAGTTTAAATATTTAGGGTTTGAGTTTTACCCATAAATTATTATTAAATAAGGATAAATATAAAATTTTATATAAAAAATACAAACTTTTATAATTAATAAAAGTATATAAAAAATTTAAAAAATTTAGATATAAAATTAGATCGATATAAAATACAAACAAAATCTAAAATATACGAGAATTTAATTACCTTTTATATATCGTAAAAAAATGTATACCAACTAGTATTATTAATACGACTGCATGTCCCAAAGCATGCGAAGAAAGTAAAGTTCTTAGTCTTAATCTCTATGGTAGAGCCTAAGCATTTTGCTTTATTATTGTTATTATTCTTAAGTATGGACCGACCTTCTTGCTCTATAGCTTTAACCACATTAGTGCCTGCCATTATTAGATTGTATGTGTGCATACATATTTCTAATTTCTCTAATTATCTCAATCGGTCAAAAGGATATCATTAAAATTATCACAAACATGCAAATGCAATAGATTTTTTATTGATTTAGTTTCGATAGGTGGTTGAGATATAAGAAAGGAAGATGCATGGTGGCATCGTGCATGTGCATACATTTGTTTTTTTCTTTTTGGGTTTTGATTTAGTAGGGAGATGTTCGAGTTTTAAAATATTTTTAATTTGATCGTTAAGTTAAGATATTTAATTATGTTTATTGAATTAAAAAATATATTTTTATTTCTGATCATTGTTGTTGATTGAGGTTAAAAATACTAGTGTGATTTGTTAAAGTTATTTAGAAAAAAAATTAAATTAAAATTAAAATTTTGATAAACGAATCAAATATCGACTAATCATTGTTAAAAAAATTTTGGGTTCTTTCGAAGTAGAAGAATTTAACGTGTCATGTTAATATATTTTTTATATAATTGTGACCGTGACGAAAATAAATTAAAAATTTAATAACTATAATAAAGTGAATGTAATGATTTTTTATTCTAATAATTAAAACAAGATAACTCTAAAATTTCAGTGATTATCTGTATAATTTATTAGAAAAATAGATATTCTCGATTATATTTTTTATGTATGTAAATTAAAGGTGTTCAAAATATTTAATACGATTATTTAACTACTCAAATATAAATAATTAAATATTTACTCATAAGTTTTTTAATTTGAGTAGGGTATCTGAATGGCTAAAATATATATTTTCTTAGATTAGATCTGAGTCACAATAATTCCTATTATCGGGTACCCGATGATCGGATAATCCGACTCCCAATTTTTATTATTTTTATATTTTAAATATAATTATTATTTAAATAAAATATTATTATATTCATTATTTAATACATATAATTTATATTTTATAAAATGATTGTTTTAATAATCCCAATCTAAATCTATCATAGGTTAGTCTCGCCCATCAGAAAGTGGATCGTGAAATCGTACAAAATCTGTATGTTTTTTACCCTTCTCTGGTAATTGAGACAATGATGGGGCAATCTGACGCCTTCCATCGACAATTCATACACATACTATACTGTACGAATCTCTCAGAATCGGATTGACAAGTCTACCTCTTCCCTCTACTCTGTTTATTAACGTTGCACTTTGCTGATGCCTGATGCCATGGCAATGGTGGTTCACTCCAAGGAGAGAGTTAAAAGGTTTTGGAGCATTGAATTGGAAAATCCCCATCACACGCTTCCAATGCATGCGTTACGGTACTCAGAACACTTACGTCACTCTTTCTTCTCACTGACATTTTTACAGTCAGGTGGCAGGCGGATTCTGCATGTTTTAACGATGGAAGAAAAATAATAAACACCTCTCCTTCATTTGCATGCACCCCTTTCCTTGGTTTTCGTTACACGCGCAAACACATTCCACCGCCTTATGGGTTTATTTCCGGACGCCGCGTGGGAAACACTCGCAAGGCGGAGGATGCCGAGGAGGGGGGCGTATCTATGCATAGTCTAGGTTGGCATGGCGTGGCATGGAAATGTACTGATCAAGGAGACTGTTGTTTGGTTTGTGTCATGCATGCATGCCAGAATTTCCTATGACATGCCCACAATGGCCAATGGCTGCCAGTCTCTTATTTGTTGTGTTTAAAAACTGAAGAATAAACATGGGGTTTTCCCTCTCATGCAGACTGAAAAGGACAAATTTGGTTTACTGCTTGGAAAATTCTTTCTCCTCTGGTTTTTGATGAGAATGAGACGATGGTGATGGTGATGGTGGTGGTATATATATGATCTTTTTATTCTATATAAAAATAAAAAATTTATATATTTTTTAGATCATTAAAAATAAATAAATATATAAAAATAATTATTTAAAAAACTAAGGAAATAATCTTAAAATAATGAATTATAGACTAGAGAATATAATTTTGTTTTACTATGTGAAGGCCCACTTGTTCTGCGTGTGTTCTTTGTTTTCCATCCTCCTGACATCTTCGCACGAAAGAGACTTTTCCATGCCTACTTCCTCTCCGTTCCAATCTCATTTCCTGCCACAACCAGTGACACTTGGCGAAAATAAAAATACTAATATTATCTTTCATATGGTTAAAAATATTAATTTAAATATGTATAAAATAAAATCATGTAGAACTAAGGGTGAGTATTCGATCGAGTCGAGTCGAGTCAAAAAATTTCGAGTTATTCAAGTTGACGATTCATATTTTACAACTCAAACTTTATTTGAATTTTTTCGGTTCGAGTCGAGTTTTTGAGTTTCTATAAATATTTAATTATAATTATTTATCATGTTATAGTATGATTTGATTTCAATTTAAACGATTTTCTGTAATCATATAAGATATGTGTATATATATTTTTTATATGTAACAATATTTCTTTATATTTTTATATATAAATATATATATCATTAAAAATTGATAGACTCGTCTCAAACTTAAAAACTAATCCTTTAGTTATTAAAAATTTTGAGTTATTCGAATTTCTATTTTATAACTCAAACTTTATTTGAAATTTTTTTAAGTCGAGTCGAGTCTATACAATTTCGAGTCGAATCAAAACGAATCGAGCATTTTTACCTCGAGTCGAATCGCGTTATTTAATTTTTTCGAGTTGAGTCGAGTTTTGATCACCCCTACGTATAACCGTTGGAGAGCGGTGATCCATAGCCATTCGGAACCAAAATGACCGCTCTGTATCTTTAGTGGAATGCGACCCAAACACTTCAAGGCTCGATCCAAGGTTAGGGGACTTTTAAATTTAATTATATGCTTAACTAGCCCACTTAAATCTTAATCCTAAAATCTTCATATTATTATTGAGTTTTGATAAATAATAGTTATAGATTTTAAGATTTGAATTTTAAATTTATTAAAAATTATAAAAAACATATATTTAGATAGATATTTTATTATTAATATATTTTTATTTTGATTATCGAATATTAATTTTTTTAAAAATTTTGTTATTGAAATTACAGAAAATGATTATTTTATTGGTTTGTACATAAATAGTTAACAATAATAAAATATTAACCTTTTTAATTTTCTTTAACAATTTGTGTCTAAGAGAAGAGAAGAAGCGCTCATAATAGATATTGAACTTATAATCAATAAAAATTTCTACGAAAAATTTAGATTTAAAATTTAAAATTAATAATTAAAGTTTTAAATAATCTAATCAGAGATTCAAGTTTTAAACTCTAAATCTTAAATTTTGTTGATAACTCTTAAATTCAGAACTTTAATTAAATCCACAAAACCTACAATTAAAATACAAGATTTCTTTTTTATTTTTATTATCGATATATAAAATAATTATAATTATTTAAAAAATACATAATTAGAATATATAGGAATAGATTAAAATAAATCTAACCAACATTAAAAATTGACAATAATAATATTTATATATAATAAAACTCAATATAAAATCCTCAAATCCCAAAGACTTTAACTTGAAATTAAGTCAAAGTCTTGTGCACAAAGCATAAAATAATTTTCAAAAGCTAAATCAAAGTAAACAAAAAGAATATTATGTTTAATCATATGGTTAGGCTGACCACAAAAAATATAGATTTTGGCTAAAATAAAGTGGTTCAATTGAGAATAGAAATAAAATAGAAGGGTTGATATCACAAAAAAGAAACAATTTTGGTGTTTGTTAATAAATATTAAAGAATACAAGTCCCACTATGGGAAAAGGAATAGAATTTTAATTTACATATTACTCCCCC
Organism: Abelmoschus esculentus; assembly: GCA_035048815.1. NCBI lineage: Eukaryota > Viridiplantae > Streptophyta > Magnoliopsida > Malvales > Malvaceae > Abelmoschus > Abelmoschus esculentus. The sequence continues at coordinate 18,064,336 of JAUCBN010000026.1, forward strand.
ATCACCTCGCGTAACTCATACCATTTTGCATAAAACACGGCGTAGTTGAAGCAAACTCTAAGGGTAGAATAGTCATTTAAGCTTAAAGTTGTCTCTCGAAATCGGTCTGATTTTGAAAATTAGATAAACTAAAAGGACTTTTTGTGTAAATTCGACTAACAAAGCCATTATGATATCTGCAACAGCAATCCAAATCGAACAAAAAAACTACAGGAAAAAAAAATTAGAAAGTTCTGAAATAAACGTGTTTATGGATTGCAGGTATCTCTATCAATTTGTTCTTTTTCTTTTAATTCGTTGTTTTTACCCTTTAAAAATCTACAAATAAATACGTTTAATTTTCATGTTGCTAAAATTAGAGAGGTTCTGGTTCTGGTTCTGCCGTTTTCCATGTTGTATTCCTCAGCATAGATTCTTCTATTTATTTCTAATACTGTAATGATTCTTTTTTATGGGTTAATGGTGTGTTAATGATTTAATATTTTAATTTTATTTTCTGGGTAGCCATTGAAACTTGAAGAAAAGCTGTTTCGGACTACTACTTAGGAATCTGGAGCTGTTCTAAAGTGTGTTTGGGCAGTTGCTAGGCTCAACAAGATGTCTCAAACCAACTGGGAAGCTGATAAAATGTAAGTCCTTTGTTTTTGCTTGATTTGGGTTATGGTTATGTATGCCTTTCTGGGTTTTAACTTGTTCTTAGTGTTGTATTTTAGATTCCAAGTTTAGTTCTTTGAAGTTGGTATTTCTTAGGGTTTGCTTCTTTCTGGCATATGTAGATGTAGTTAGTAATTACTGTTATGCTGTTTTGCATTATTTGTGTTCTTTATTTCCGTGTATAAATAAATTTGATTTAGTTTTTTTTTTTTTTTTTTGTATTTATATGTTTTTGAGAAACTCTTTTGGTACAATAAATTTGTTAAAATCCAAAATTTTATGAACCTGTTCATCTGACTTTCATTGTATATGTTTTTTTTACTATAGATTTGGTTATCTTTGCCGATAGTGTTGTGAAATTTGCTGTGCTGCTGTAATAAATGATTATTGGCACTTTGTTTTCTCAATAACAGGTTAGATGTGTATATCCATGATTATTTAGTGAAGAGGGATTTAAAGGCTTCAGCTCAGGCATTTCAAGCTGAAGGGAAAGTATCATCTGATCCCGTAGGTAGGTAACTAAGTGGGGTTCAGGAATTATGTAAAAGTCAAAGAAGACTTATTCTTGTTTATGTTCTCCACTTTTCACTCTTAGCACTGAATTTGCTTGGGAAAAAAATAATGTTTTTGATGATTATGATAACGATTTTTGAACCTGGATATCCAGCTATTGACGCGCCTGGAGGTTTTCTCTTTGAATGGTGGTCCGTTTTCTGGGACATATTCATTGCCAGGACTAACGAGAAGCATTCAGAGGTTGCTGCATCTTATATCGAGGTCAGTTTTTTTCTTCACATTCTCAATTTTTAACTGTCAATTTATTTTGATGAACTAGCCTCAACATTTCGCTTTTTCCATCTTTTGTTGAGTAGGGGGCAAATGGGAAAGGGTTGGGTTTAAGGTTAATTATTTTGTTGATAAATGAAAACTTAGAGACACCAGTCAGTTGCACGTTGCATATTGTTCTTTTACACAGAAATTGGATTTTTTTCTGAAGGGATATTGCATTATGAACTTTTAGCTTAATATGAGAGCCTTTATGTTTAGCTTTGTTGCATAACTGGCTTACTAAAGGTCTTTTATCATTGAAATTAAGGAAGTGACTGATGGCTGGACAAGTACCACTATTGAATTTTGTTGAACAAATTTAATTATTTACTATTACATTATAGGAAATCCTTAAGCATTTCTTATGATTTGTCCTTAAGATATAGTGATGCTTATGGCGCATTGTGGTGTTGCAGACACAGTTGATTAAAGCACGAGAACAGCAGCAACCTCAACAGCCTCAACATCAACAACAGCAGCAACAGCAACAACTGCAGATGCAACAGCTTTTATTGCAGAGGCATGCTCAACAGCAACAGCAGCAGCAGCAACAGCAGCAGCAGCAACAACAGCAGCATCAACAACAACAACAGCAGCAGCAACAACAACAGCAACAGCAGTCGCAGCAGCAGCAGCAGCAGCAAAGAAGGGATGAGTCTCATCTCCTGAATGGCAGTACAAATGGACTTGTTGGAAATGACACACTCATGCGCCAGCCTGCTGCAACTGCTAATGCCATGGCAACAAAGATGTATGAAGAAAGACTAAAGTTGCCACTTCAAAGAGATTCTTTGGATGATGCGGCCATAAAGGTAGGTGGATCATCTTAAATTTCGTAGAAACATGTTATTCTTTTAGTTGTTAACTGTCAAGAAACTCCCTACAGCAAAGGTATGGTGAGAATGTTGGCCAGCTCTTGGATCCAAATCATGCCTCAATATTGAAACCTGCACCAGCTACCAGCCAACCTTCAGGGTGAGTATCATTCATATTTTTTATTACTCAGAAGAGATTTGGCTGCGGATGATTTTGTATCACAATCTGAGCAAAGTCATGGATTTTAACTAAGACAGTTTGCAAAAATGCTTCTCAAGGTTTTAGATATAAATTTTAGGGTAGCTCCCTTCAATCTTGTGGTTTGTATGCTCTAACACGTATTTGAGCCGCAGAACAACCACAAACAAATTGGAATTTTTTCACCTTTTTTTTTTATCTGAAATAGCCAGTAACACATTTAGGGTTTGTTCATATATCCATCACTTGGTTGTTTATACCTATAAACTTAATTGGTATCATGCAAATCCTAGGCAAGTGTTGCATAGTACTGCTGGTGGTATGTCTCCACAAGTTCAATCTCGGAGTCAGCAATTGCCAGGAACAACACCGGTAGGGTCGCATTATATTGATCTTAGTTTGTTGCCTCTTAGTCATGTTCTAAAATTTATCTGGAAGCAGGACATAAAGAGTGAGATAAATCCAGTATTGAATCCCAGGGCTGTTGGTCAAGAAGGATCTTTAATAGGAATTCCCGGTACGCTTGTTTCACTTTCTCAGGTTCTGTTTGCATCGCATCTTTACTTTGAAAATAGAAAAAAAATGATATCATTTACTAAACTACCGTTTGCTTGTTCTTGTAATTTGCTGGGCTCTGTTTACTTAGAAATATGGAAAATTAACTTTTTTATGTCAACTGTTTTTCAGGCTCGAATCAAGGTGGTAATAATTTGACTCTGAAAGGATGGCCTTTAACAGTAAGTTTTATAAAGATTTGCTTTGCCCTAGATTGATAACTACCAGTATCATAGTTATGTCTATTTTAAATAGTATTTTCCCCATCTCATGTATTTATGAATTGTAAATTTTACTTGTCATGTATCTCTTCTTAACAGTCATTGTTTATCCATTTCTAGGGACTGGACCAACTGCGTTCTGGGTTACTACAACAGCAAAAGCCTTTTATACAGGCTCCTCAGCCCTTCCACCAACTTCAGATGTTGACACCACAGCACCAGCAGCAACTCATGCTTGCTCAGCAGAATCTGACATCACCGGCTGGCAGTGATGAAAACAGAAGATTGAGAATGCTGTTGAATAATAATCGGACCATGGGCCTTTCAAATGCTGTTGGTGTTGTTGTTCCAAGTGTATCATCTTTGCAGGCAGGCAGTCCGCTCATGCATCGGGGAGATGCAGATATGCTTATGAAGGTATTATTGCTCTATGAAGTGTGCTTTTCCTACCCTTTCTCTTTGAAGGAAATTTCAAATTTCCCCTTCGTTTGCTAGGTATTTGTAATGATGTAAGTTTTTATGATCTTCCAAGTTCTTAGATATTTAATCTTCCTTGCAGTTAAAATTGGCTCAGTTGCAGCAGCAGCAACTGCAGCAACAACAAAACAGTAACTCACAGCAGCAGCAGCTTCAGCAACATGCACTCTTAAATCAGCAGCCACAGACTTCTAATCCAAGTCTACTTCAACAAGATAAAGTTGGTGGATGTGGAAGTGTCACCGTGGATGGTAGCATGTCAAACTCATTTCGAGGGAACGATCAGGTCTGCCCTTTTCTGGTTACCTTAAATTCATCTTGCCAAAAGATTTCTGAGGGTTTTATCTTGCTTGTATGTGGCACTCTTCTGGGTATTCCTTGTGGTGCATGGTCAGGGCATGCATTTTTATTAAAATCTTTTGGACTGAACCATGAATGAGTTATTTCTGTGTTGCTCTTCCCTAATACTATAATAGATTAGCTTCAAAAACCATGTTGTTACTGTCCTTTTCTCTTTTTCTTTATGATACTTGACTCATAGAAACATTCTGAGGATAACCTGCAGTGTATGGTGTTAAGCTTTAATGCTTTTTTTCTTTTTCCTGTTCAAGCGAGTTTGGATCACATTTATAAGTCCTATTGCAGTACACTGGGTTTAAGTAACTATCTTAGCAGATTCCTAACATAGTTTCCTCAATTAATTTTAAGGTTTCAAAAAATCAGAATGGAAGAAAGAGAAAACAGCCAGTGTCTTCTTCAGGCCTTGCCAATAGCACAGGGACAGCAAACACAGCTGGTCCTTCCCCAAGTTCAGCACCTTCCACACCATCAACGCACACCCCTGGAGATGTGATTTCAATGCCTTCTATGCCTCATACTGGCAGTTCCTCCAAGCCTATGATGATGTTTGGCACTGATGGCACTGGCACACTTACGTCACCGTCGAACCAGTTGGTGAGTACCTTATTTTTTTTGCATGTTGATGAAGGAATTAAAAATTTCTTGCATGAGTTCTCATTGGAATTCCATTTTGGCAGTGGGGTGATAAAGATCATGAATTGCAGGCTGATATGGATCGATTTGTTGAGGATGGATCACTCGATGATAATGTTGAATCTTTTTTATCCCATGATGATACAGATCCTAGAGATGCAGTTGGCCGATGTGTGGATGTCACTAAAGGTGTATAAAGTAACTTTTATGGTTATGACTTGCTAAACTCTGCTGTTGTTAGGAATCTTATATATCCACTTCTCAAATATGTAGTTCCGTTCTCTTGAATTTTTTGTCCAATGTTAAATTGTTTGTGAAATGGTTATGGCAATTGATGCATCCTCGTTGGAATTTTCCTCTCGTACTTTTTGGTGTTATTCTTACTGAATTGAGCTTTTAATTGTTGGTTATCGCAACTAATTTCACTATCTTGCCACATTGATATTTTTTTTGGCATTTGGGTTACAAGGGACTGAATCTTGATCATTGGAATCAAGAGTTCAGCACTCTCCTAACTAATCACACGGCTATTTGCCACATAGGTTTATATATTAAAATGTTAATTGAATCTGACCTAAAGAAATTGAGCCTATTGTATGGGCACTGATATCTATCCTTATTTGCAGTCTTGAGGGATACACATTCATCTGATCATAAGTGGATTAGTTCCATGCTTTAACAGTATACCAAATTTTAATTTTTCTTCAGGTTTCACATTTGTGGAATTAAATTCTGTTCGAGCAAGCAGTAGCAAAGTTACTTGTTGTCATTTCTCATCTGATGGAAAGTTGCTTGCTAGTGGAGGCCATGATAAAAAGGTAAGTACCCGGAGGAGAAATGGAATTTTGTTACTTCTGAAATATAAGTTTATAATTGGTTTCCATTCTCAAATCACGCTAAGAATTGAAACCCTTTGCACCTTTTTCCCCAACACAGGCTGTATTATGGCATACAGATACTTTGAAGCCAAAGTCTACACTTGAAGAGCATTCATGTTTAATCACTGATGTTCGTTTCAGTCCAAGCATGTCACGCCTTGCAACATCTTCATTTGACAAAACTGTCAGAGTTTGGGATGCTGATAGTGTTAGTAGACATTTTTCCTCCTCTTTTACTCAAAATTGTTTTAACTTTTGGGCTAAAGTTGTCTGACAATTTATAATTTATGCATGTCTAGATTTTTTTTTTCTTTCGATGAAAATCTGTAATTTTTGGGAAACTGGTTTGCCCCTGAAGGTTATCTTTTTTATTAACATTTTCTTCTCTTGACTTATTCTACAGCCTGATTATTCACTTCGTACCTTTATGGGCCATTCTGGTAATGTTATGTCACTCGATTTCCACCCGACTAAGGATGACCTTATTTGCTCTTGTGATGGTGACGGTGAAATCAGATATTGGAGTATCAACAATGGTAGCTGTGCAAGAGTTTTCAAGGTATGATCTTGCATCAGGTTTTCTTGAAGTGTGACTAAATCGAATTCAGGCCTGTCTTTGAGGTCGATGTGCACCTGTTAAGATCTTCTCCTTTGTGTGGATCAGGGTGGTACTGCTCCTGGAACAGCCCAATTGAGATTTCAACCTCGCCTCGGAAAATATCTTGCTTTAGCTGCAGAGAATGTTGTATCAATATTGGATGCAGAAACTCAAGCATGTCGACACTCATTACAGGTGAATCACTGTGTGGATTATTTAAGAGATTTGCTCTCGCTGTGTTGTTGACCTTTCTACTCTTTGAAATTTTATATCTATGTTGATATAAGGATCATGTTTTTTTTTTCATTTTATAATGATAGGGACATACAAAACTGATCCATTCCGTTTGCTGGGACTCTTCGGGTGAATTCCTAGCATCTGTTAGCGAGGACTCTGTCAGAGTCTGGAGCTTTGGATCTGGAAGTGAAGGGGAATGTGTTCATGAATTGAGCTGTAGTGGCAACAGATTTCACTCTTGTGTTTTCCATCCTACATGTCCATCATTGCTGGTCATTGGGTGTTACGAGGCAAGTAACTTGTTTGTGTTGTTCGGCTGCATTTACAATGCCAATTTTTATGGTTTATAGACTTAACATACCATGAATCATTGCTGCATGATTAGTTGATAACGCAAGCAAAACTACATGAATAATCACATGAAAATCTGTTGTAAGCTTTTCGAAAATCCTCTTGCTGGTAGACGGGATCATTTTACTAGTTTCAGGACTACTTATTTTCGGATCCTTGTTTGAAACATTTGGAAAATGTTTTTAAAGCTTTCTGGTTTGGCTCTAATCATGTCACTCTTGGTTTTCGTTTTCCTTTTATCATAATTTGGATCTAAGTACTTGGCAATTGTTATGATCATCTGCGGCAGTCTTTGGAGCTGTGGAATATGACGGAGAATCAGACCAAGACATTGTCAGCTCATGAAGGACTAATAGTTGCATTAGCGGTCTCACCCGTGACGGGGTTGGTTTCTTCCGCTAGTCATGACTGCTATGTTAAATTGTGGAAGTCGTACAATTGTTAGCAGAACCTGAAGTTAACAACTGATAAACTATACATTAGTTCTGTTTTTTCTTTTTAATCTGCAACAATCGCTAGTTTATAGCTGTTGTGGTTGTTCTAGGTGTCCATGTTGTGGTTTGTCCCGGTTTCGACTTCTCTAAAACCCCCAGTAGCTAACCTTGTCTGTTGTATGATACATTACATGATATGTAACGTTGTATGTTTAACTTGGACATTCCTTATTAAGTTCTCTGACCTTTGTTTCTCTTGTTTGGTTAAGCACCTGTCTTGGTTTGAGCCAAAGATTGTTTCATGTACATCCATGTGTTCCACAAGGGTTTAACATATCAGACATGAGCCAAAGATTGTTTCATTTACACTGCATAAACATCAACAGTTCCAAAAGAACACTAAAACCCAAGCTTTTTTTCCCCATAGGATTTGCTTGGACAAGCCTGAGTACAGCCTTCCCATCGCTATCATACTTATGAGTACTTCTTGTGCAGATGAATCACAAGGGAAATAACAGTTTTCAAATGAAAATAAATAAAAATCTTTCGAATCGAGTTTTACTTGCCTATTCAACGCCACAAACGATCCATTCATATCAAACTTTAATACCATTGTTTTGTTACTTAAAATTTGAATCTATGTAATGAATTAGTCCCATTTGGCAGTGATTTCAATTCTGAACAGAAAAACTGTGCAGCAGAGAGCCATCCTGCCTGCCTGCATGGCTGTTGGCTTGGTGGTGTCCCCTATGGCCTTAATTTACTCAGCTAACAATACCACTGCGTTATGCACTTTGGGGGCTCAATGCATCAACTTAAATAATACAAGGACTTGAATTTATTTTTTTAAAACTTATTTTTCGATTAATTCAAAACCCGAATTTTAATACAACAAAAGAAATAACTTTTATATTCAATTATAATTTTCAACATTCGATGTATTTGTATTCAAGATTTTGGTACGTCTAGTATACATTGAGCTGGAATACACATACCAATTCAGGTGCAATAATGTACATATTGGATGGTCATGAAATAGGTAATTTGGAATTCTATTTCTTTGCCGGTTGGTGCTGACGAAGCTTCCAATTCCATGCCAATTCCATGTTGGGATTTGGTTGTTGGGTACATGAATTCCGACAGTGGAAATATATTTATCTTACGTGGAAAATTGTATTGGGAAAATATTTATTTTTTATTTTTACGTAAAATGAAAAAAAAAACTTTTTTGGTACGTATAAATTATAATGATATATTAAGTTGTCAATTTACCTTTCATTATTATTTTAGTTAAATTTGACCCTCAACTCTTTTTTTAACATAAATATTATATCCTTCTAACCAGAAAACCCATTATTTTTAATATAATCAAATAAGTAATTAAGTTTCTTTTTGAATTCAATTAAACTTTAATTTTTAATTTGTCATCACATAAGCTTTTTAATGTAAATAGATCTTCTATTTATGATGAAGATGTATTTGAAAACAATTAAAAATATGAGAGCTTATTTGGGTTAATAATAAAGAATACAAATATAAAAGATATTCTTTAAAAAAATAATGGCATGGTTTTTTAAATAATAAAAAAACATATGATATTATTAGAGACACATGATACATTAGTATATTATCACATCATCTAAAATCAATACTGTTAATAAAAATAACAGTCTCAGATAGAAATAAAAAATTCTTTAAACACCAACTTAAAAGATGATTAGTTCAAAAACGGACTTAAAAGTAAAAATTATTTAAGTATTATCTTTTAAACTATCACTAAATTACAAAAATTATCAAATTTTAAACTATTAAACATAAATTCCTGAACACTACGTCCTAAACTTTAAATTAATACATTTATAAAAATTAAAAAAATTTACCACTAATATATAAATAATTATTCTATATTTAAACCTTTTGTGATCTATTTATTATTTTAAAAATTGGTGGCTCAATGTGATTGGTGCACAAAATCAAATTTCACGGGTCAACTAAAACAAGTCAAATAAATGAAAGCATGGGTGTGGAAGAAGCAAAAACGGTGGGTAATCACTGATAATTATAAAAAAAACATTTTGTTTTTATTTATTTATTTTAGGTAAAAAACAACTTTAGTCCTCAAAGTTGTTAACTTTTCATAACTTAGTCCTTGATTTATTTGTCCACGTTGAACCTGAATTTGGTAATTTTTTCTTCTATTTTTACACGTTTTAATGATATGACAATTGAAGGTTGTACCATATGTCAAAAAGGACTGAAAACGAAAAAAATGCCAAATTCAGGACTATTTTGGAAAAAAAGAATTTTAAGGATCAAATAAGAAAAGTTACTAAGTTCAAGGATTTAAATATTGTTTTACCCCTTATTTTTTAAAGAAGTTTAAACTGTAGCAGCCTCCCGCCCAGGAAGCTACGCTACGCTCCTCTCTGCTTATATCAGACGAACAATCTAACGCTCTCGGAAGCCTCAGCTCACTGTCCGTCGCTATAGCTTTTTCACTTTCTCGAGAAAATTGAGAGAAAAAAAAGGCGGAAAAGCAAAAAAAAACAAAACAAAAAAAAAACAGAAAAGAAGTAGAGAAAACCTCTCCAGAGTTCTTCATTTGCAGTCTCGCGGAGCTCCCCAAAGCACAGTAAGCAGCTTCTTCTTTTTTGAATCATCTTTTTAGCGGTAGCTATAGGTTTTTGCATTTGAATTACTATAGTTAATCGTGCTGGTTTTCGGATTGATTGAGTTCAAGAATTTCGACTTTTAGATCTATGACGGAGCTTTTTTTTGTTAACTTTATCAAGCTGTGTTTTGTTATGTTATTTTAGTATGGAAATTTATCCAAACATTCGAGCGCGTCATGTTTTCCTTATGAATCTGTAGTTTTTCTCGAGAAATTATAACGCATTCGGAGATTTGGACTCTATTAGTTTTTATTTATCGTTATTTACTTGATAGCTCGGAAATTTTGAATAGGGATCGATTTAAAAGGAAACGTAAAATGGATTTAGTTTTTTTGTAACTGCACATTAAGAGTGAGAATTTTTAAACAGCGCATCGATTTCTAATTTAGATTTATGGTATGATTCAAGTATTCAACCTCATATCGGTGTCATAAAGCTGCTATTGCTGGTGCGGAAGTATTGCAGAGTTGATACAGCTTAAGTAAAAAAAATCTAAAACCCATTTTCTCGGGAAACAAAACGTATTGTATGCACGGGGCTAAAGTTCCTGAGTCAATATATTTGTCATATTGTTGCAGAGCTTATAAAGTTTGAGAATTGATTGAAATCGTAAGATTTTTTTTTTAAATTTCTCTAGAAAGTTGTAGTTTAATGCGTTCATTGTTCTCATCATGTTATATTGATTTGGTGTTAGAAATGCAGGTTCAATAGTATTTTTTCTTCAAATTGAAAAACATGAATTTCTCTTCCCAAAGGCAAGCAAGTATGAATAAAGAAAATGAACCTATTGAAAAACTTGAAGAGCCTACACGAAGAATTACTCGAGCTCGGGCTAAAGCACTGGGGGAAACAGCCTCAAAACCATCCTTGAAACAGGATAAAAAATGTGTTCTTCGAGTAAACTCCAAACGTGCATCATCAGATGAAAACAAGTCTTCTATGACTTCCACTGTTGGTCTTAAGCCGAAAAGAAGGGCAGTTCTTAAAGATGTAACGAATGTCAGTGCTGAATCTGCTGATAGTATGCACATGGAATGCTTAAATGCAAACAAAATTCAGGTAGACATCTTTTGAATTTTGATTTCGTCGTGGGGTTCAGTCTGCAAATTTCCTATACGTACTATTAGCATTTATTTAGGAATTTTGAGCTAATTTACTTTACTATTGCCCTAGTAAACAACTGAGAAGACAAAGTTCTTCCTAAAATTGATCTGAAATGCAGGGATGGCTTTTGCTTCTGTTTATTCTTCTAGTGGCAAAGTAACCTGTACATACTACATAATCCAAGTTTCTGTTATTCTTACTTCTTGACAGACCTCCAAGCAGACCACTAGAGATCCTAAAGAGAAGAACAAAGAAACGGTTGAAGATATATTCATGAGGATTCCATCAGTTGAAGAAGATGTGAATGCAAAGTTAGCTGAAGACTTATCAAAAATAAGGATGATGGAAGCACAAGAAAACACTTTACCAGTAAAACTGGAAGAAAGAGATGTACTGGAGTCTATGTGTCATACTGCAGAAAAAAACGGGGTTTGCAATAAACTAGGAGGCTTGAAAGATGTTGTGGATATTGACTCAAACCGCAAAGATCCTCTTGTATGTAGCTTGTATGCCCCAGACATATATGACAATATACGTGTTACTGAGGTTGGTGCTGCAATTTCATTCACTAAAAGCCAATATATGATTGTCACAAGGATCTCTCCAGTTACTCACTGAACACTTATCTTTCTTATTATTCTGTAAATTTATTTGATGCTGCTACTCTCTCTCTCTCTTTCATTTTTTCTAAGTGCATTATCTAGTAAAGTGTCTCTTTGTGCACTCTAGTATCTGGATTCAGATGTGATATGTCCAACTGTTGGCAATATAATCTGTGTTTTTGCTTTGCTGAAGGATGTCTCTTAGCTTGCTAGTTTTGCTCTACCAGCAACTTATTGATACTTAATTCATCAGATTATTTTCTGCAGCTTGACAGAAGAATTTCAACCAATTATATGGAGCAGTTGCAGCGGGATATTACCCCAAGCATGCGAGGAATTTTGATTGACTGGCTAGTGGAGGTAAGTGAAGGTAGTTAATTTATATCAAATAGTTACTTGCATCTCCACCTGCTTGAATGTAATAGGATAAGAAGTCGAAAAAGCTGCAAGTTTCTGCCTAGTACGGGATATTATGATGTTGTTCTATTTTCCTTGTTTACCAGAACCTTTTTTCTCATAAGCACAGAGAAAGTCTACTGTTTATTATTATCCTCACTCGAAAGAATCATATACTTATCAACTTCTGAATAGAAGGATATTCTGTTTGTTCTTGAAGTGTGTAAAGAGTTAGTTCGTCATACTTATTTTGTTACTATGAGCTAAAATTTTAGGCTATTTGGTATGCTTGCTGCTATTTAGAGTTGTTCCTAATGTTTCAGGTTTCTGAAGAATATAAGTTAGTCCCAGATACGCTGTACCTCACAGTCAGCCTCATTGATCGTTTTCTCTCCCACAATTTTATAGAAAAACAAAGACTCCAGCTACTTGGTGTTACTTGCATGCTAATTGCATCGTAAGTTCTTTAACTTATTTCCAGGCAATTAAAATTTATGTTTTTGACATAAACATTAGTCCATCTCTCCTGACAGTAGTAACTGTCAACCGTGGTGATGTCAAAAACATTAGTGGATCCTCAAGTTGCATATGCATGTGTTAATGTGACAGAGGAATCTACTCTTTATTTGGCGTTGTTGATACATATGAATGAAGTAATCATATTTGTCCAGGCTAAAATCTACACTAAACTTTTGTCGTTATCATCCGTCTGTCTTACTCTGTGTTATTAAGTATATTCTAAGTGCTTTACTTTTACCGTTTTGAAGAAAGTATGAAGAGATTTGCGCTCCAAGAGTGGAAGAATTCTGCCTCATCACTGATAATACCTACACAAGAGGAGAGGTATGGGTTTTCAGCTACTTATGCTGTTATGCATAGCATTTATAAGTCTAGCGGCACTTAAAAATAGAACCAAAGCCAAATATTGGTCAATAGTTTAGATCAAATTACATTGTAAGGCATTTGATAAAATCATGAAAAATTCCCCTTTTAGACAGTAATATTTGTAACATGTTTGTTATCTGTGGCTGCATGGCAGGTGCTGAAAATGGAGAGAAATGTTCTGAATTTCTTGTATTTTCAGTTATCTGTTCCAACCACAAAAACATTTCTCAGGTAATGACACCATCTTCAAACTCCACTAAATGCCATCCACATGGTCTCATCTCTCACGTAGTAGGTAATCTAAAACGAACTCAGGGACCAGGGTTTAGCCCAAATGGTTCGCCTGCGTCCCTTTGGAGGTCAATTCCCACTAGAATGGATTCAATTGTCCCAAACAAAAAAATAATATTCCGACTCCTAATTTTCATATTTTTTTCTTCAGGAGATTCATTCAAGCAGCACAAGCAACAAACAAAGTATCATATCTTGGATTCTTAGCTACATAATTTTCTACAAAATTCAGCACAATCTGAGTAAAGAAAAACTAATTTGCACTTCAATTATGTTGGAGTACAGGTTCCTTGTATAGAACTAGAGTTCTTAGCAAATTATCTAGCAGAGCTGAGCCTTGTTGAGTACAGCTTCTTAAAGTTCTTACCTTCACTCGTTGCTGCATCTGCTGTATTCCTCGCCAGATGGACCCTCAATCAATCAGTCTATCCATGGGTCTGTCTGTTCTTCCTTGTTCTGTTCTCTAGCTTTTCTTTCTTACAATCGGAAGCACTGTCTGAAGGACACATTTCCCATTTTTGTTTCATTTTAGCAGAATCCAACATTGGAGCATTATACTGGTTACAAGGCATCCCAACTGAAAGCTGCTGTACTTGCATTGGAAGATCTACAACTCAACACTAATGGTTGCTCCCTCAGTGCCATTCGCGACAAGTACAAACAACAGAAGGTACATTATCTAAATTGATATATACATGTATACATATATATACATATATAAACATATTTATGAATTAAAGTTTCTTATACAACTATTCTCTCCATTTTTTGGTTGTGTTACAATTGACAGTTCAAATGCGTGGCGTCCATGAGTTCCCCGGAAAGAGTTGTATCAGTCTTCTAAAAACCATAAAACAATAACCATTTTTTCCTCTCAGCCTGTGTCTAGCTGTCTGCTTGGAGAATCATCACCCAATCTTCTCTACAGCTTTTAGTTATTTTTTTAAAAAAATTCTTATAAATTGTCCCTTCATGTCAATCTTGTTGTAAGTTGTAGCATTTTTGGTTCAACAGGCTCCTGGTTCTTCCAGTTCCTTTCCAACTTCGCTATAACATTGTAATTTGTCAGTGTCATGTTTTACACAATCCATTTTAGAGTTATTTTTCAAGAATAAACTCCCTTTGTAAGCCAAGTCTCCCAAGAAAGAAGATGTTTCCTTCTTCTAACGATATCTAATTATACTTATTTTAATTGTCACTAGTTTTATTGTAGATTAATTATCCTTATTCTAATACAAGATACAATGTGATTTATTTCGATTATCAATCTATTTGTTTAAGATTCGTACCGATTAATTCTGTTCGTGTATATATATATTGGATTTATACTTATCACAGATATAAACTTGCATAGAAAGGTGCCAAATTACAAAATAAAGAATAAAAGGCAAAAATGGGACAAAAAAGAATCAACCCCTTATCTCATAAGAGTTAAACAATATAAATTGGAAAGAAAACAATGATCCAAGATAAAGCCAATTATAGGTTACATGGATTTAGGGCATTGGCAAATCTATTTGATTCAGGCAAGTACTACAATGCACCAAAAATGATGAGGCAGTTCAACTATGGTACACAGGCAAGCCAACTCTCTACCTGATTCAAGAACCAATATGCCAGTCAATGACTATACGGTGCCGAATACTGGAGCCGGCAAGATAGGGAATGGTTTTCTGCTTCAACCCCCTAGAGCACGTTTAAGTCCGGTTTGTTGCTCCGGTGTCAAATTTGTAGGGAACTTTACATCAAATTTGATCCTGAGATCACCCCTATTGCCAGGCTCCTTTGCAATTGGCATTCCTTCCATAGCAACAACAAGCTCGTACCCCGGGTGGATAATGTCGGTGATGGGCAACGACAAGTTACGTTCGTCGAGAGTAGTTAGATTTACTGTTATTCCCCCAAGTGCCTCTGCTAGTGACACCTTTCTGTTGATAATGAGATCGTTGCCATCTCTCTGGTAAAGATCATGCGTTTTCTCGTCGATTACAAATACAAGGTCTGCTGGAAGCTGATTTGGTTGTTCATTTCCTTTGTCTGGGAAAGTGATCTTTGTTCCTTTCTTCCACCCTGGCTTCACATCAATGGTTAATACTTCCGATTCCTGTGTCTGCAGCCTGTAAGTATCCGAATTATTGTCCGATCAGCACGGTCAGAGATAGAAATGTGTTCAAGTTCAATGAAAATGCATGCTTAGAGTGTCAAATTGCAGGAACTTAAAGATATCAATAGAACTATAGAAGATCATGCATGAGATGAATATTCATACCCTGCATTGACAACAGTTCTAGAGATCTTCATCTTCCTTGTTGATCCAGTGTACAGCTCTTCAAGGGTGCAAGGCAATTTGCTCTCAGGTGGTTTCCTATGCGATGTTTTATCGTTGTAAGTTCGAAAATTGTTATCGGTGCAACCAACTCCTCCAAACCTCCCTCCATCGGAGTTGAATCTTGCAGACCTACCAGGTCCTGGTGACCCGAATTCGAAAGGACTACTTCCAAAGAACTCAGCAAATATATCCTCAGCATTCCTAGGATTGAATTCACTGGATCCACAGGAGCCATTTCTTGATGATCCGCCGTTGCCCGGTGGAGGTATGTTTTTCAACCCTTCTTCACCTTGCTGATTGTAGATTGCTCTCTTTTGAGGGTCATTCAAGACCTGAATCACAAAATTAACATCAAGCACATTTTAGGTCTGGTCAATCATCAAAATATACAAGAAAACCATATTGCAGTGAACATAACCTGTTCTAGATATGCATATGACAAAAACATGCAAGTTTTCTGAAGGTCAACATTATCATATTCATGTGTCAGACACGAGTAGCTCAACAAAATTAAAGAGTCGCAGAACGTAGCACATGTCTTCCTATCACATAAACCGGTTTCTGCACATGTAAATGCATTATTAAGTTGTTCGAACTTTTCATTTTCTTTATGTTTATATCCATCACGCGGATTCGAGAGCGTGACGCTCGCGTCCGAGTCTGAGTAACATAGATGCATTCATATTTTACCTTTTTTATTACCATTCATCATTTTCTTACTCTAATCCCTAATTACCTTTGAAGGAAAGCAATATCCAATACAATTAAACAGCTATAATATTTGAAGATTGAAGCAAATGCATTAATTTTCTCAGCCAAAACAGACTGAAGATCATTGTGTTTCTTTCCAGGAAAATACCACAATCAAATGTAAAAACAAATCCCATCATTTTTCTTTCTCTATCATAAATTAAGGATCAAACAGAAACAAAATGAAGGGAAAACTTGCCTCATATGCCTCCGAAATCTGCTTGAAATTGGCTTCAGCTTCCTTTTTGTTGTTAGGGTTCTTGTCAGGATGCCATTTCATTGCCAGTTTCCTATATGCCTTTTTCAGATCATCATCCGTTGCATTCCGGTCCACTTTCAACACATTGTAATAATCCAACCCCATTTTTTTTCTTTACAATCTAATCCAAATCTGTCTGTAAATCCAAATTCTGCAGGAGAAAATCTATGAATTTTTAATGTCCCATTGATTGGAACATGAAAAATGGCAGATTTTGTCTGCAGACAAGATTAACACAAAACAAGTTACACAGATTCAAAAATTTGTCCTCTCTTTCTTGGGGGAATCAATGTGCTTGCATTTCATTGGTTTAAGAGTTGAAGACCGCGTTTGGAGGGAGACTTTTGGTCCATATAAAACGAAACTAAAGATTTGTTTGCTCTTTTAAGTACAATGGATATATATAACAATGTATATATATAATTATGCAAATGTAATGAATATATATTTATCCGCCATTTTTGAAGACTTTTCCAAGGTTGAGTCTTGAAGGTTGTTGGAAGCATTTGGTGGACACTCGATATAATTCAACCAATATTATTTCGAACCGAACCAAATTACAAGCAATTCACTTGTTTGTTTCCTTGTACACCCTGCACACTAACACACATTGCCACATGATTCTTGATCTTCATGGAGGAGCTGACACATGATCCTTGTACATTTTACAAAAATATATGCTTTACATACCAGCTAGATGCATGCTCATGTGTTGATATGTATAAGATTGAACCACAGGTTGACATCAATCCAAGTTTGATCCCGTACTCCGATCCTCTCGCATCGGTCACTCCATTGTCGTTCCTAGACAAGATTGAATGTAACTGTAAGTAACTGAACACATTTCTACTTTAAATTGGCGTTGAATTCCAGCTTACCTATAAAAACAATATATGCATGTGTATGATATATTAGGTAATCTACCCCATATTCGAGATGTTCGACATGAGATGCTTCGGATGCAAGAAAATCGATGTTTCCAACAACAAGGGTTGTCTCACCTTTGTCTGCATATGCGGAACAAGAGAAACCATGCGAGGTTGGTTCTCGATATTGATGTTTTAGGTAAATTTTTCTCTGTTGAAACATAGATTCAATACAAATTCTCTTCTTGTTCTGTTCTGTCCATTGCTTAAGAACTTGCATCCTGATTCATGCTTGAATAGTCTTCTTAAATGTTCTTAGAAGGTACGGAACAAGCCATAATTAAACCCTTTGATCTGTTTCTTTCTAAAAGTCATTACATCTCACTCAATCACTCCAGAATTTTAGCAGCTTTAGGAAATTTCTTCGCCGAACCATTCAAATCTGCTTGGTTAAGAATCTCTACTGTTACCTCATCCGATCGAAACCCTTCTATTACCATGACCTTAAAGTAACTAGAGGGCTCCAAAATAATTGCATGCAGTAGGGTATTGAAAATTGCAACACCAGGAACCATGCCCCTCTCTAGTAGCATTTGGTTCCACATTTGTAGAGCAGCACATTTCTTCCCTTCTTTACACAGGCTACTAACCCTGCATTGTTGAAGTCACCTGAGTTAGCATAACCCTGCATCCTGCACTGCAATCCGGTATAGTCGGAAACATGCGTATCGACTTCTTTGAAGCAAGCTACCCTATTAGAGCACATGGAGTGGAGAAACTTGCTGAAAACCGGAACTTTCTTCAACGTCAAAATGAATGTTACTGCAGGAGATCAACTAAAAGACATGCAGATTTGGAAAGGTTGGACTTTATATCTACAATTTCATTTAATAAATATTTAAAGTTAAACACGAGTCATCTGACCTCAATGGTTAAAGGAACTATTGTTGTTAGTAGAGGTCATGGATTTGAGCATCAGTAATGCCAACATAGTGATAGAGTGATCAATGTCTAATAGTTGAGTCTATACTCTAGAATAGATATTATTGTAATCACCGTAACTTGACAATTAAAAATATTTATATTAATTATAAAATTATTTTTATGTTATAATGAAGGCTCGTATTTGATGGGAGATTCTAAAAAAACGCCTAATTTAAGGTGGTTGAATTTAAGTTATTGGACATGAGTTTTATTTAAATGATAAAATAATGACCGTTTGATGAAAAAAATAAAATATTCTAAGATAAGGATTTGTGTTACATATTTTCTAATATTTTATGTAAAAAATATGCATTTTCCCTAATACTTCATATAGTTACGCCCATATTTATGAGTTTTGTAAGCATTAATGTTTTCGGGTTAGTATTTATATTATCATATAATTTCTTATGTGGTAAGATTTTTTATAATTATATTTTCTTTACGGTTACAATGATAAAAATGATAAAAGTTTGTTACCGTCCCGTAAAAAATTATATAAAAACTTAATACCGATAAAACCAATCAGTTTTATTTGTCTTAATTTTAACTGTCTCGTGTAGAATCGCGCCGTATTTGATGCCAAATAAATTTGAAACTACACAACCTATTACGAGTTCGAATTGAAAAAGGAGAAATACACTTCCCAAGTCCATTCGCAGAACTAATGTAGGGTTAACGACACAACATAGGGATGGCAACGGGAAGCGGGTTTTCGACCACCTCGACCCTGATCCGATTTAATAATTCTTAAATCCGATTCGGGTTAAAATTTTAATTTATCGGTCTCTTCTTGTTTTGATGTATTATTTTTTAAATCCGATTTTGATCCGATCTGATCCGAAAATTTTTAAAAAAATAATATTCATCAACAATAAAAATTATGTTCGATCAATCCTTTATTACAATTATAAATTATAGTTTTTAAGAAACTTTAAATCTATGTAAAGAAATAAAATAAATATAATTTAAATTACTCACATGTTAAATTACATATTTAAAAGAAAAAAAATTTGAATACTCGACTAACATAATCGAATATAGTGAAATTTGAACAACATCTAATAATTTTTTATTATAAGAATAAACTTCAAAAGTATAAAAATTACTTAAAACCCATAAAAATGTTTATGTATAATGATATTCTTTTATAAATATAATAAAATATATAAAAATATACCGAACGAAACGGGGAATTTCAAACAAATACCCGACCCTGACCCAACTTAATGATATTTAAGCCTCAACCCGTCCCGATCCCCGAAATTTAAAAAGAAAAAACCGATCGGGTCGAGACGCACCAGATCGGGTCGGGACGAATATTTTTGCCATCCCTAACACAATACGAATATGCGACTTTCTAATGCACATTGGGAGAGAGATTTGAGTGTCCAGAATATGCATTCTCATCCTAGTAACTGCATGAGTAGGCTCGAGCCATCTCGTCTCGAGCCTCGCCCACTGGTCGTTAAAATTGAACACAAATGATGCATGTTCGAGCAAAGGGAAAACCCACAAGTCAACAACAACAAACTTGAAGAATCATTTTCATTTTTGATGAAAACTATATTTTGCAATGTTGACTGCAAAAGGAGCTTTCTCACCAAACAATTAAAGCTCACAACCGCAGTATTAGTTTAGGCAAGCAGCAGCAGCAGCAGCAGCAGCAGCATACAACTATACAACATAAACACTTCACATACCATATTTCTCAGCCTTCATGAAAGCCCCCTACTTCTCTGTATACTTCTATTACACAAACACATTACAGACAAAACAACACACACTAAAATATCCTCCGAGATATTCAATCACGATGCAACAGCTGGGTCCGCAGCGCCTGATGAAGAAGCACTTGTTTCGCCTGTCATGTTCTTCAGTTTAAGAGGGATGAAGGTTGCTGAAGACCCTGATTCAGAGACATCACCGATATCCAAAGTGTCGGGAAGAGAATCAGAAGATTCTAGAGTGTTCATCTGGACAAGACCACAATCCACTGTCAAGAATACCAAGAGAACTATAAACCATGGCATATATTTCAGAAATTTATTTCCAACGAAATCTATCACCTCGGGAAACAACAAATTTTCTTTTACTTCTTTCTGTGAATGGTATATACAAATTAAACATTTGACTCAGTCTAAAACCAGGCAGTAAACTAGAGGTAAGCCGAAGCAGGCTGCATAAAAAGGATTTTCCATACAATGACAAAAAATCTGACCAACACTACCGCTCTTAATACAACCAATTAACGTAAATTATCAATGAGTTATGGAGTAAAGAAATGTTATACACAAATTTACTGAACAAAACAACCCAATATACAACCCTCGTTTTGGATATATTCGACCAAGGGTGATGTGGCTGTGAATAAAAACAACAGAAATACACACTAAAAAACATGGTATGAACCAAAAATTTGTACGAAAAATCAATCACATAAATCAATGAATAAGATCATACAAAAGCTGATGGAAAGATCTTATTCACTTTCAGTAAGGAAAAACACCATGATGTTATCAGAAGTAGCACAATATAAAAGACTTAAGCAACAGAAGAAGAAAACAATGGCTAAGCTGCAATGGGCCAGAAAGTGGAGAAAGATCCTAAACTCTTTGATTGGAAAGTTATTAGTCAAATCCTAAAATATAAAATCAGGTTAAATATGTCATCAGACACTAAATCAGAAAAATATTCAGAAATTCAATTACTTCGCTATTAGCACTCTTCATAGAGGAACAATCGGAGCTGAGCTTGAAGGAGTGGAGCTCAAACATTCATTCTCCCATGGATTAAGAAAAGAAAGGGAAAGGTAAAACTCAAATTGAGAGGGAATGAGGGAAAATAATCCACCAACATCACTATACAATGATAATTTTGACTACAAAAAAAAATTAGGCGAAATTTACCTCAAGTTGGTTCAGCATGTCAACAGTGGCTTCAAAGTCCCCACCATTAGCCAAGTAGACATCCATAAGAGACTCATTGGATAAACCAGGGAATGTCATATGAAGATACTCCAAATCCATGTCAAATTCTTCACCCACAAACTGCTTCTCAATCACTTCACCTGTACTTTTCAAAGAACCACGAGCAGTGTGGCTTTTCACTGCAGAACCTTCGGCAACCTGATGCGTTTTAGTGCCATGGGATACAGAGTCGAGATAAGCATTGCTATATTGTGGCTTATGTGCAAAGTGTGAGGAAGGGTCAAACCAAGCATTCTCATTGGCCTCCCTTTTCGCAAGAGGTATGTAAGATGCTGCATAGGGATTCAATGAAGAAACTCCAGGTTTCATTGTCTTCATCAAAAACAACTGGAAAAAAAAAACACTGTTAGAATATGATGCAAATCATTCATTTTCCAAAAGAATGACCCACAAAGAGGGAGGTGTAATAAGAGTTCATCATATCAACAAAGCAATAAAATTACAGGAAACGATTCCTGAAAGCTCCGAAGAATTAAAAACGAAGATGACATTGTTTGCATGCTGTAATAAAAAATAAATTTGGGTAACCTTTATACAAAGTAGTAACACTAGCAATCTATAGCTTAAAAACAAACAGCATGTAAAATCTCTCAAATAACTAATATAAAGTAAACTCCAATTTACAAGATGTTAGGCATGAATTACGAATGCTGCTCTTCAATTAACAAGATTACTTCAACAATAACAAAAATCAAATTTATCGAAAATAAAACCAGGTGTATATATAAATCAGCTCGGTCATATGGATTTTTTTTCACCAAAGCTTTTGTTTGATGCAAAATAAAACCAGGTATCTCGATCAAACTCTTAGGATTCAACAATATATATAATCATCATACAAACTATGTAGAACATTAAAAAATGATCAAGAAAGCAATCTAAGCAACCGAAAATTCCCTTAAGCAGCTTCTCACTCTTCTTTTATGATCTCGAATTTAGAACGTCGCGAAGATCAACCAGAACGAAAGGTTAACACATCAAACAACAAAAGATTACGCAGAAATTTTGAACGATAAATAAAGGCAAAAGAATCGATAGAAATACTGCTAGAGGAAAATAAAACATATTTTCTATATGATCGGAGGAGGAAAATTGGAAGAGAAATTACCTGAATAATCGGAGCGGTTGAAGATCGTCTGAGAAAATAAAATGATATTAAAAAAAAGGAGATGATCGAAGAAGAGATCTGTGATTAAAATGGAAAGCAATAATAAAATGCTGTTTAGCAAGGAAGAAGGCCACTTGAAGGCAGTGACGTTCGCGTCATGTTTGGAAACCGACTTAACATCATTCGGACTTCGGATAACGATTGCTTAGATGGGAATATAATAATATTCTTGAAACGGGTTAACCCACCCGGTTATAAATGTTGGATTTAAATTTTAATTCCGCCCCTGAATTATTATACTATTTTCGAAGTTTATATTTAATCTTTCTTTATAAGAAGTAATATTAAATTTTATTTATTTATTTATTGGTGTCTGTTTCAGTCGGTCGATAATCGTTTAATAATCGAATAATAAATAAAAATAATAAATTATATTAATTATATTTATATTATTATTTAAATAATTATCGGTTATTTTTTATTCATATTTTGTTCTGATTAAATTATTGTATGTTTACTTTTTAAATTATGAACTATTTTTATAAAATATGTGATGCATAAATATTTAAATGATATTTTGAGTTAACTTTTATGTCAATTTCTCTATTAAATTTTAGTGATAAACAACTTAATTGATAGTATTATATAAAATTTTAAAAATTAAGTGATCTGATTGATAAAATTAAAAAATCATTGGTCGAAATAGAATCATGAGTTATAGTTAAGTGGTCAAGGATGTAGTTTAGCCTTTAAAAGTAAAATGCATTACACGTGTCAGGACACTATTGGTTAATCCGGAGTGTTGAGTTGTAGCAGAACACTACCCATTTATAAAGGGTGAAGAAAATCCAAGCGGATGAGTTGAGCCAATCAGCCAACTGTTCAGAAGGAAAGTTGTAGAGTAGAGCAAACTGAGAGAGCTAAGCTCAGTGAAAGCTAAAATGGTGGTTCTTTCTCCTTCTATTCTTTCGATTCCAACTCTCCATTGCTTCAGGTTTTTCTTTTTTCTTCTTCTTCTTTCTCTTCATCTCTTTACTTTTTGGTCTTGTTTCTTCTTAACTTGATTATTCCTGGGACTTTTTTCTCAGGCATGAGCCAGGTAGTAATGGCAGTGGAATGCTAAGGCATAAGAATAGTAATTACAGTGGAAGATTCCATGAGAAAACCACAGCGTGTTGCAGTTTTGCTTCAAAACCCACTTCCCAAAACGTGTTATGGAGAAGGGATTTGCTGCTCTTTGCTCTTTCTACTTCACTCTCCACACATTTTCCATCTTCAGGTACATATGTATGCCTTTCATTTCTGAACTTTTGGAAGCCAATATGGTCTTTGACCAGTTCTCCTTGTGCATGATGAAATGACACTGTGAAGAATCCATGGCTTAGCTTAGTTGGTTTTATGCTGAAGAAGAAAAAAATCAGATGTTTAAAGCTGTTAAGTAATTGGAATGCTATGTTTCTTGATTAAGCTTGTCTCATATGCCGTTCTATCATCAGTGATGGAAAATTCACATGATGGGTTATAATTAGATTATGCTATTTCGTTTTGATTTTGATGGATTTGAGTTCACCCCTGTGGCCAAAGTAATTACATTGGTTAACTATAAAGAACAACTATATACCTCAAAAGAGTCATTATAGTGCTGAATTCAAAAAATATTAGGCGGGGTATCTCGTTTACGACTTGAGCTTGTCTGAAGAATTTTTGAAGTTTGAAACTCCCATGATTCGAGTTTAAGCAGTTTCTAATTGGACCAAGACCAAACAACATGTTTTAGAAACTGTATGTATCTTCGTTGTAGCGAATTGTTTTCGTAAAGCCTTTCTTTGGTCAACGAAATAACCTTTTGTTTCTAGAAATTCAATTGGATTCTTCCATGTAATGTTTATCTAGAGGATCACAAAGTGAGCTTTTAACTTCTCTTTTCGTATTGTTCATATATGAGCCTTGACAATTCCCCAATGGAAACTTCCAACTTCTTTAAGAATTGCTAAAGATGCATTGCTTGCTTTCTAGTTTTTCAACAATTGCTATATCTGTTCTCCTTAGTTTTTTCATTTTCTCCAAGTATTATGTTGAGCTTATTGCAGGATGTCTTGCTTCGGAAGATGTAAGAATGGCCTCGTTAGTTGATGAGATAAATTCTTATACCTATTCATACCCTGTGGAGCTGCCATCTAAGAAAATTTTTAAATGGTTGGTTTCAGCATCAAAATTATATGCGATATGACTTGCCGTCTTTTTTATTTCATTTTATGTTATAGGAATTTATTAAATAAACATGTTGCCTCTCTCTCCATCACTTTCCTATTACAAAAAAATTCCCTCATTTACTTGCTTTAGATCAATTGATGCTATGTATCGATAGAATTGACCTTGTGGTATGATTTGCACACACCAAACATTTATCTTTGGTAGATTCAAATTACACGTTGTTTTAAAGACATAGTTCTTTCACTATGAGAGTCTAATACACCTTTCATATATCACTTTCAATTTTACTTAAGGAAGAGCAAACCAAATTTCTCCATTTACTATTATCTATTGGTGGCCTCAAATTGTCAGAACCTCACTAATTTTGCACTTTTCTGAAGGGTGGAATCTAGAAAGCCGGAACGCTATTCATCAGCTGCCCCATTGTCTCGTAAGTCTTATCCAATCCTATAACTTGAAAGTGAAATGTTCTGCCTGCTAAAGCATTTTTATCGGTATTACTTGTAGAATTCCGAGTTTTGTTACAATAATTATAAAGCAAGATCTGATTGTGGACACAAACCATGTGAAGTACTAACCATATCATTTATATATAATGCAACTATATGATGTACTAACTATATCATTTATATATAATGCAGCTGATGCACGTCTACGTATTGTGAATGAACGTGTGGACATTGCTGATAATCTCATCATTTCCGTTTCGGTAATTTTATAGAACTGCATTTTTTGGATGTGATACGTATGATTTAGCTATCTGGTGTTTTATGAATTTTATTTCATCCTTTGATTCAGATAGGTCCCCCAAATATTCAGTTTTTGAAGTCAAAGGATAAGAAGACATGGGAAGCAAAAGATGTTGCTGATTCTGTATTGTCTGACAAGTCTGCACTGGTAATTCAAATGATCTTCTTTTCTTGCCAACAAGTGCATTGTTCATAGTACAAACTTACATTTTGAAATTTTGGCTCTTTCTCCCAAAAATTTGGCAAAAAAATTCAATGAAGATTGAAATCTTTCTGACATGGTAATTTGCAAGAGAAACTATAATCCACCTCAAGAAACTGTAGACTTGGAATAAAATGTCTCCAAGGTGCATGTTTGAACATTTTTTACGTTAAACTAAAAATATGTCTTATGGAGTTTGAACCATTCAATCAGTTCTTTATATATATGTATATATTCTTGAAACTATACAAAATCTGTACTGTTTTAACATTTAAATGAATGGATGAATAAATACTCTCTGGAAAGGAACTTGGATTTAGTTGCTGAAAACTTAACCCCACTAAGTTGATTCTCATTTGACATTCTACATTGTTTGGCAGCGTGTCACCTCGAGCCAGCGGATGAGTGAGAGTTCTGTTCTTGATGCGCATACTAGTGAAGTAAGCTTTAAAGACCTTGCTTTACTTTTTATTGTCATTTTTCGTGGTTTATATCTTAGTTGAAGTGGTATATATCTAATGTTCTGGAATCAGAGTGTCTTACATATTTCCTTTTCCTTTTCTCAGATTGATGGTGAGCTATATTGGTACTATGAGTACCTTGTTCGCAAATCACCAACAAAATCCGTAAGTGCTCCCTTTCAACAATATACAATCAGTGCAAAGATGTGTCGAGCTTCCTTTTGTGGAATGTTGATGCATTTAGTGGATATTTGCAGGCTCAAGAAGCAAACCTTTACCGACATTATGTTGCTTCAACAGCTGAACGAGAAGGTAGGATCATAAAACTTCCTTGGTAAAACCATGATGCCCTAGGAACAAAACTCATCTGCCAATATTTCCAGCATAGTGAAGAGGAAGAATAATATGTAGAAAGATGCCTCGTACATTTAAGCACAATATCCTTTGCTACTGTTGTTTCATAGTCAAAGCATGAGATTTGAGATAGTCTCTTCTGAGTACTTCAGTACATATCCGACTTATGTTTCTATTTATGGGACTTCTGCATATCATCTTCTGTTAGTCATCCAACCGTTCAAATGTCTATTGCAGGTTATCTGTACTCTCTGAGTGCTTCAACTCTTAGCAAAGAGTGGACTAAGGTCACCACCCTCTTTCTTTACAATAACAATGAATGTTTTAGATCGTCATTGTAAAGTTTTTATATGTGTATATATGTATACGTATCATTCATCCAAGACTTACCAGGTGAATTTGCTTAATACAGATGGGTCCCTTCTTGGAACAGACTGTTGCATCATTTCGCCTTCTTCCTCCAACTGATAATTATGTTCCTCCATACAAGGATCCATGGAGATTTTGGTGAAAACCCTTTTTTTCTCTTTTTGTTTCTATTGATTTTTCTTGTTTTGGGGTCCTCAGCGTTGATAACAAGTGCAAATTTTTGAGGGTTTCAACACTGTTTTCAGTATTCTTCTCTTCATTTTCTTTTTGCCTTAGTGGACCACATTTGGAAATTGAATTGAATGAAGCTCTGGTTAATTAAACAAGGTCCTAAGTTTCAAACATGGATTATAGAATAGGTAAGAAGCTAGTTTATGTTTACACGTATAAAATGCATTTTCTGGAACTGGGAGCGCAATCAAAAATATTCAATATCTACAACCCTACAGACTTCTAGAGCTTAGGCAAACATAAACAGCTATGATATCAGTAAACATCTTATCATCAAGGATTTGAAATATGCAGAAAAGTAAAGCATTTGAATGAAATCTTTTTAGCAAACTGTCGTAACAACGTGTTCTTATGATAACTGCACAACATAAACATCCAAAACACTAACAAAGACGAACTTTGCTTGTAGTCCATTCAAACACAAGTTGAAGTCATTCTCGTTTGAGCAAAGCTAACTATTCATTGCAGTCATCAGATTGTCGTATCAACGACAAGTACATGGTTCAGATTGTCGAACAAAACGGTTTACCGCACTGGCTGCTGGTTGTAATGGTTCTTCTCTTTCTTCTTTGCAGCAGCAAGCTTTGCATTCCTTGCAGCTGCCTCTTGTGCAGCAGCTTTTGCAGCAGCATCCATCTCTTTACTAGATTTCTTCTTCTTCATTGATGCCATCTTCCTTAAACGCTCTTTAACATCAACAGTGGATGCATCATCCTCAGTCTGCTCAACCACAGCAGATTCATCTGGCCCATCGGTAATGTTTGTGCTAGGAAGCTGTTCCTGTGATTCTTTTCCCTCCTTTGACTTCTCCTTCTTCTTCTTCTTCTTGGCACTTTTAGACTCTCCCAGAGGATTTTCCTTCTTTCCTCCATCATCTTTCTTTTCTTGCTCAACATCTGCAGATACAGGATATATAAAGTCATAAGGATATAGGCTTAAAACTTAAAAGAGACTTTAAAATGTTCAGGACTAGAAAAAAACTGCCATCTTCACTTGGATAAGTGCTGCTCTGCAACTAAGCAAACAACGCATTTGTACTTTAACAAAAAGAACTAACTGAATTGACGTCACAAGTTTTAATTAAACACCAATTCATTGAGTGAAATTACAATGTTGTCAAGGGCATAAGGTGCACTCTAGGCATAGAACCCATATGTTTTTCGCCAGACAAATCCAGTTTAGGCTAAAATGCAATGCAGAAGCAGGTCTAGGCTCACAAGTCAACAACACTTCCCTAAAGTTTAAATAAAAATCACAATGAAAAGGTAGAGTGAAGGGTATTAAGTCTTTTAATAAAAATCAAGACCATTATGCACTCGACTACTACACTTATCAAAATGTTTGCCGTAAGAAAAATCATCTAAAATGAATTCTACAGCTTCCTAATGTCAACAATTGGAATAAATAACAAAAAGACGATGTTTCCACCTAAACCATGGTCTAAGAGGTCAATGTTGCGAATGAACAATTACTAAGTACACTAAGTTGGTTAAAATTACCGTGTGATTCATCCTGGTCATTTCTTTCGTTCTGTGCAACTCCAAAATCAGCAAGAAGAGCCTCCAGCTCCGCAAGTTCCTTTTTCTTCCTCTCTTTCTTTGAAAGTTGTCTTTCTGCCTCCTTTGGCGGTGCAGGAACTTCAGGAGCCTTCTTTTGCACAGGCTCTTGATCTACTTGAATCTCGGGTTCATGGTCAAGATCTTCCTCCACATCATCACCTTCATCTAAAATATCTTCTTCACTCTCACTATCCTGTAATGACAGATCAATAAAAATTAGAGTAATAGCTTGTCAAAAAGCAAAACTATTTCAATCATTCAATCGGTATCAATTATATCCATTCAATCATACAGGACAAATCATTTATGCTCAATGCACTCATCCTTTTGGCAGAATAAGAAAAGCATAAATGGACCTGAGCCTTGGGATGGCTTACAGAGAATACCCAGCTGGCGGCTGCCACTCTGCCAGTAACTATAGTCAGATAGGTATCACTGCCATCACCACAAATACCTAATGGTTCAACACCGAAAAAGCTCCGACCTTGAATAAGTAGTTAAGTAAAAGTGGAAAACAAAAGGAACAATCTAGAATTTATGAGAACCTAAATCATCATCTCCATCTCAAGCCAAAATCCATCAGACAAGTACGCTATTGGCTTCTAAAGCTGCAATTTGCAAGCATTGACTTAATGCTTCTTCCGCAATACCCCATCGCAAAATCACAGTCAAGCATCAAGAAATAAAAACAAAGTAAATACTACCAGAAACTATTTTAAACAACATATTAATGTATTCCACAGCAATCAATTAGAAAGAACAAGAAGTTAATTCACCTCTAAATTGATGTCCTTGTCTTTATGACTCTGAGACGGCTCGGAGGATCCCCAAACGGACTGAGGAACGGTCGTAGCATAATAATCATCGTCGTCATCAACATCAGCCCACGATTTAACATTGAGCGGTGCCGGAGCCCAAATCACCTGCGGATCGGCTTCTTTCTGCGGCTTCTGAGTCTTGGTAGAAGATTTCTTAGAAGAGCCTCGGTCCTTATCAGATTTCTTCTTCTTCCGGAGAGTTTCCAGAGCCGCAAACACGTTGGTGCTGTTGATCACCAACGATCCTTCGTCTTTCCTGCTTCCTCCTCCCACCATTTCTATCTAGTCACCCCAATTAGATAACAAAAACAATAGTAGAATCGAAGAATATATTTTGAATTTTCAACAGAAAGAAAACGCAGGGAGATTAAACAGTTAAAACAGGGATTTGACTAGAAACTGTGCGAGAAAAGAGGAAATAAGTGCTTATAGATTTGATGAAACCGAAAGTAATCAGATGCGGAAATCAGATGGAAGTGTTTGGTTGTCGGGTAAGAAAATTAGGGTTTGAAATGAAGCGTTTTTTTTTTTTTTTTTTTGTTGTTGTTGCAGAGAAGGAAGGGTAGGGCTTGGGATTTTATAGTAGAACTGGAGGAGGTGATGAGTTCAGTTAGGGCAAAAAAAACTTGGATATTTTCTGCAAAATTATCCTGTCGGTTAAATAATTTTTTATATATTTTGTAAGTAATTATTTTTTCATCATTATCCTGTTTTTTTATTAAATTAAATTATATATTTCATCCTTTAATATTATAAAAGTAAATTAAAAATAAATCTAACTCTTAATCTACCGTATCTAATAATATTAATTTGATACCAACTCTCACACATAAAATTATTCAAATTAAGAATTTTCTGAAAAGATAAAAACTTATTTTTATTAAAATTAATTTTTAATTATTATTTTTTAAATCATATAACTCAAACTCGAATCACTTAAAAAATTTAAATCACTTATAAAACCATTGCTTTAAAAAATATCATCCTTTACTATAAATTACCCAATAATTTTCAACTTATTTACTTTATATAATAAATTTGTAAATATGAAATAGAATAATAAAACCCACCCATCTACCGCCAACTCTATTAATCTTATATATTTATTATAACAAATCCTAACGAATTCAAGTGAATAATTATAGATTTTTTTTTTCATTTTTTAAAAACAAATATATATATTTAAAAGGCATGTAGATATTAAAAAATTAAAAAGTAGAATACATGTAGTCTTAATATTTTAATACTTAATTTATAATTTACTTTATTTAAATAAAACTATTATATATCATAATTTAAATTTATATAGAATAAAATAAATATTCTTAATCATCAATCAATTAGTCAATCTTTATCTTATACTTTATTAAATATTGTACATTTTATGTAAAGGACATAATTGATCTCTCAAGTATATTTATATTCTTAGTTAATGATAAATAAACATTTTTAGTTATCTAGTTAAATATTTAATTATATAAAATTCGAGTATTAGCAGCATACATGAATATAAAAAGTTATTTTAATTTCAAATCCTTAAAATCGAGACAACTATGTTTGAATTATCAATAAAACTAAAACTCAATCATATAAAATACCATTATAAGCAATATTTTTTCTTTGTCTTAATACATAAATAGTCTATAAACTAACTTTATTTAATAATTATCAATCGATTCTAAAATTATTTACCGATATAATCTATAACGAATAATCGGTGGTAATAGGTGTGAAAGATTATTATTGATTACGAAAATTTCATTTAATTCGTATTTTAACAACTCTCAAAGACCATTCCTATAATTCAAAATGTGCATCATACAATGTGACTAAGTGTAAATAAAGCTAAACCCACATTTCTTACTTTTTTAGGTGCAACAGACATCATTGCAAACCAACTAAAGTGAACCTCTAAAAGTTGATATTATGGATCAGAGTGGCACATTGGGAGACATTCTGTCAAATTAACAACCACGATGAAAAGGAATAGTGTACCCATTTTCATGGTTCTCAACACATTGTGAAATCTACATGTACCCACTACCCATGCCCATACATACATCATGGTCAACAAAAAAGGGTTGATTTACAGCTCTCAAGGACTGTAGGCTGTGGATTTAAAGGATGGACAGGGGATATCAAAAGAAGAGAAGGAAAAAGGCAATGGCGTTTTCTTTTCACCATCTTTTCAACCAGTCATCTTACTTTTTATTGACTATGCCACAAAGAATAGGAAAACCATAAGGAAGATAACCAATACAAAAAATATTTTGATCATTAGCCACCTGTTAGATGATATGCTGTGTAGGTATTTGAGCAAAGCTCCCTGTGCTCCCTCAATGTTCGATAATGTGTCATCCATGTTCTCGTCGATCCTGGAATGAAAACATCATAGTTTGGTTAAAAGAATACAGAATGCGATATACAAGTTAATCTATATTCTAAGATAATAGGGAACTGACAGTTTCTTTATCAATGGCTATCTACTTTGTACAGCCATTTACTGTCGTGAGGATCAATAATATCTAAATAAGAATGCCCATAAGAACCGAGTTGTTAGCCCGCCAAACATTACAAGCACCAAATGTTGTTGCCAATGTTGGGTTTAAACATGTTATTTATGCTTGCTAGCAATAGGATCCTCAAGATGATCCATGCCAAACCTCACCACAAAATGGGGGGAAATCAAAAAATTGTTTACTATAATGACCAAATTACTTCTCAAATACTCCCAAGTATCAAACCACGATGCATAACCACATAATTACAAGAAACACAGCAAAGCTTAAGTCTGGAAGTTTTAAAAAACCTTTAAAAACTTTGGTCAAACTCATCAAATTTCTATGATATAGAACACCTTATAATTACTACTGATTGCAGCATACTATGATATAGAACACCTTATATAGCAAGTGATATATCAGCAACTAAAATGAATTCATATGTATACTATTGCCGAGGGAAATTGCTCCGGGGGGAAGGAGGCAAAAAAAAAAAAACAAAAAAACCTGATAGCTATCTCTCCTTGCTGAGAGACCAGAGTAGCTAGCTGGTTAAAGATGGTGCCAAGCTCGTGAATAGTGGATTCTACATTTTTAAGAGCTTCAGCTCGGCTCTGCATGTAAGTGTCTTGCAATGGAACCATTTGTTGCTGCTGCTGTTGATCCTGGAGCAATGACTGACCCTCCCCATCTGTCTGCTTTCTGTATAATTTAGAACAAAAAATGAATTCCTCAAACACATACACAGAATGAACTTTTCAAATTGATATGGTTCAAATAAGAAGGTAAAACCGCTAGATTAATACAATACATCTAAGCAAGCTGTTACCGGGGAAACAACTGAGATGAAGATGCAGACCCATTAGCCCACTGAGGAAGGTTATTTGAAGCTCCAGTTGCTGATTTAATAGCTAAAGGTCGCTGTCGTGCAAAGGGATTTTGGGAATCCTTTGAAGCAGTGGAAGAAAATAGCTGTCTTCTATTCTCATGAACCTTTAAATTCTGTCAAGCCAATTCAATTACCATCAATTGTCAAGGGATCAAATTACCAATGACATAACTACAAGGAATACTAACAAAAAAAAACACATCCAAGTAAACTCTGTAAACAGACTGAAAAACTTTTACCTCTGTTCGCATTGTAAGGACATCTTTGAATTCTTTTGTGGTACTCATCAAGCGATTCTTCAAGTCATCTACAACTGTGGTTGAATGACTAGATGTGTCACTGGAGATACTGCCTTCATTTCTAGAATTGCAGAAAAGCTGAAGGTCTACCACAGCAGAATTAAGGGCAGTGATATCCTGCTTGATAACTGCAGTGATCTCTTGGATTTCCATAGTAGGGTCATCAAAAACAGAAGTCCTCTTTGCCACTGGAAGGTAAGCAAAATATATATATATATATTTTTTCTCTTTTACATCATACTCTAAAATATATGTGGGACCATAGTAACCACAATAACAACAACAATGATTATGAACTCCTACTAATATCAAGTCTGTCTTTTCCTATATCTGTCTTTGACAACTTGTGCACATTGGATTTCATCAAGTTCAGCGGTAATACATTGAATTTCATCAATAAGCTACAATACTCTGAACCAAGACAACCACAATGGGGACCATTCCCAACTACAGTTCTGATGATCTTATCCTAACATTTGCTAGTTCAATTTCTATCAGACCACAGCCAGGAAATGGTGGACACTACCATCATTGGACATCTAAATTAGAATTAGTCTGCAAGTGATGGAGCATGGTAGCAGGAATCTTGCATATATATACACACAGTCACATAGAGACAAATACATATGTAATCACACAAATCTTTATATATACATACACACGCGTGCAGAGACAAATGTATACAGAACCACACAGACACATTAGAATTAGTATGCAAGTTATGGACCATTCCCATACTTCACCGATGGAGAATTTTCCTTCTGTCTTGAACTTAAGGCAATATTAGAGTTCTAGTTCTTAGATTGCACCTAGTGCCCTCAAAATTACCGGACTCAAGTACATATAATTACTAGATAGTCAAAGGCCAAAGATGCATCATTTTAATTATGGTGCAATCAGACACCAAAATACAAAGATGGATCCGAAGAATAAGCAGAAGAAAAAAATAATAATACAACGGCCTAAATTCAGAAGAAGAATAAGTAAATTAGGGCATTTATTTTAATTACAACGTGGCTAAGACAAAGAGCTAATAGTAAACCAAAAATGCATTTCAATCAGTAAAATTCGGATTAAAAGCTCTTAAACTCTACGCTATAAGCCCTGCGAAGCTTAATTTCAGGTTCCAAATAACCCATACCTAGTTCATCTTTCTAAAAGCTATACGTACAAACCTCCATCAATTATTGTGCAAATCCATTCATTAAAAACAAAAACAATTATAATGTAAACGAAACAAACATAAATACTTACATTTTGCTAACTTAGATAGCTTCTGCGAGGTCTGATGAATCCCAAACCCAATCTTCGAAGCCCTCCTATTAAACTCCGATTGATGAGAAGCCACAGATCTCTGTTCCTCCGCTCTCGACCTACTGCTACTCGTTCCATTTTGACCCGGCCCAGAAGAAAACGACTTCCTTAACCTCTCCGCCACGCTTTGAAATTCTTGTGTCCGATCCCTAAATGAAGATAGTGCCACTTTCACATGCATTTTGTACTATTGTTAAACCTCCTCGATCTCCAAATTGAAATCCCAAACAACCTAGCCGAACATTCGATTCCCAGAGAGAAAGAAAAATTAAAAGGCTTAAAAGTTAAATTTTCCTTTGAAATTAGGCAGAAATGCAAGTATATGAACGTAGATTCTTACTTCAAATCGGAGAGATGTCAAAACCCTAATCTACCAGATCGATCTTCATACGGAAGATGAAACGCAGCCGTTTATACTGGAATCAGAGATCGATATCGATATGAATGCTTAACAATTGTGAGTTTGTGAGGAGTATGCTTCTTCTTTATAACATGAATGCGATCGGAAGGTGAAACTGAAAGCAACGGATTTGGACGGGAAATGCAAAGACGTAAAATCCCAAATGGAAGAAAAATGAGCGGGGAATTGGGGATGCGATTTCTTATATAACTAGAGTATTTTTGTCAGGGTAAACTACAATGGAGGTCACTCAATTATATATAGGTTATATATAAATCATGTAATTATTAAAAATTATATTTGAGTCATTTAATTATGGGTAAGATTATATTTGAGTCACCCAATTGAAATAATTATATTTGGATCGCTTAGTTATAGGTAATATTATATTTAGATCATGTTTCATATTTAGAAAAAAAAGGTTATCAATTCATGTATTAAATTAATTAACAATCTCAAATGAAGTATTCTGATGTTAACGAGGGTATACAAGTGATTTGAAAGAAAAAAATAATCGAATTGACATACACATTTTAAATATAAAGGATGATTCAATCGTAAACTTACCCATAATTAAGTGACCCAAATATAACATTTAATAATTGGATGACCTAAATGTGATGTTACCCATAAATAAATAATCTAAATATAATTTTTAATAATTAGGTGACCTAAATATAACTACACTCATAATTTAATAGTCTTTATTATAATTTTTTTTTCAAAGCAAGCAAAAATATATTTTTAATTAATACCATATGTTAATTTGTAAGAATTTAAATATAATTTAGATATTGAGTTCTCAAACCACATACGATATGTTTTTTTTTATTTAAATACTTCTAAAATATTATATTATCATTTGCGTTAAATAATTTATTATATTATACTATTCAAAAAAGAAAAAGCAGAAGAGTGACCAAAAAAATGCGGATTCAAGTTCAACGGTTCATAACGGTCTTGAAACCACTTTTTCCGGGAAAATTCCCCTTTTATAAATTTTCTTCTTTTTCTTGTTCATATTTTGATCTCCCTGTTTTCTCTAGCTTATGCTTTAGGTACATTTCACATTTATTTACCATTCTCGTAACCTCGTTTGTTTCTTAAGAAAATTTCAATTTTTATGATAAAAACTGAATATGGGTTTGATATTGTTGCCTCGATTGCCAAAACGATGTAACAAGCCTCAGCTTATTCTTATCGTCGTCGTCGTTATCATGTTGATTTTTATCTAAAATGGTTGTATTGTATCTGTAATGGTTCTGGGTTTCAATTCTATTCTTAACGCAGGAGGGTGAAAGTTTGCCTTTTATTTCTTTGCGGAGAAAATGGGGAGCAGAAAGAAGGTCAAGGATGATGAAAGGATGGAGAGGACGATTCGGGGTCTGCTCAAACTCCCAGAGAACAAAAGATGCATCAACTGCAATATTTTGGTATGTTCTTTGTTTATATTTTTTAAGTTCAATTATTTTCATGGATCGAATCATCATTTACATTAGACTTTAATCCCTATGGTGCTAACTGCTAACTTTCCCACAAATTCTTGTTTAAACAATTAAACTTGTTATTGGGATGGTTTTAATATCTCTAGGAACATTCCAGGATAGAGAAAATCGACTTCTGGTGCAAGATGATTGCTTTGAGATGTTTTTCAGAAGGGTTGATCAAATTCCTACATGTTTTAGAATGGAAAATGAACTTTATATGAAAATTGTTGTAGGACATTCAAACTATGACATGTCTGGAAAACACTTGATACAAGAATTCTTGTTGAGTTGAGATATCTTCATTCGGTAAGATCGACACTTGATCGTCGTTTTAGTCATTATGATGATTGATATTCGTGATCCACCAAAACGGACTCAAACCCCTGATCTTACTTAAGGTATATAGTGCCTCATCCCATTAGATCAACCGGTAGACGGTGAATTGGTTTCTTGTTAACAAGCTACCATAACTCAAGTCACTCATTTTTATATTATTGTAGATGCCTCAACAGCCTGGTATGCCATATGTTTTCATCATTTGAATTCGTTATATGACCACTATTTACTTGTAAATTGTAATAATATCTAACACAAAGAAACAACCATGTAGGGAAAAGGAGCTAATTATTGTTATGATAAATAATAATGGAGACCAAGTTCCTCTAACGACCAGCAGAGAGAAACACTATAATTTCAGTCTTTGCATCCTTTCGCAAAAATGCCCTTTTTGTGGTGTTACCATTAAATGAATTTTCTATGCACCTTTTTTTTTCAAATTTGTATCAGCCCAAAAATCACAATAATTTCAAGAATATGTCCATTGAAAGAAAATTCAAGTATTAACATTAATTAATGCTTTCTTAATGGCAGGGTCCCCAATATGTATGCACCACTTTCTTGACTTTTGTTTGCACCAACTGTAGTGGAATACAGTAAGTTTTAGCATATGCTGTTGCTTCTGTTATCTTTTGAGTCTCTTAAGTTAAAGTTGCACATATTATATATATACCCTTCTTGTCCCACTTACAAGTTACAATGAGGTTGTAATATGGTTTTGTAAATATTTCTACTTCAGTTCATATTTTACAATATGGATTGTTTGATTATTTCAGTCGGGAATTCACTCATCGAGTCAAATCAATATCATTGGGAAAATTTAGTGAAGAAGAAGTGACTGCTCTTCAAGCAGCAGGCAATGAGGTCAGTATGAGTAGTTAGTCGTGACAGTTTTTCTTTCATCTCCATTGTCTTAACTTATTTCTTAACTTTTCGCAGAGAGCTAGACAAATTTACTTAAAAGCATGGGATCCTCAATTTCATTCTTATCCCGATGGCAGGTTATCGAACATATTTCGTTTTTAGTTTTCCAATGCTCCATTAGGAAAGTGTCTTGATCAGTATATGTTTGTTTTCAGTAATCTTCATAAGCTCCGAGATTTCATCAGGCAAGTCTATGTGGAAAGGAGATACGCTGGTGAGAGGGAGAGGAGGGAGAGTCTTCCGGATGTAAGATTGGTATCCCTTTACTGTTATATTTACGTAGACTGGATATTGTTCATGTTAGTTATCATTTATTTGTCCCTCTTTTTTTCAGTATTGATCAGTTATTAGCATGTTAATTTTGTACCTCTGGCATTGTTAACACATTTTTTGTGTGCTCTAAATTCATTGTCACTCCAATGATTTTAGGTCCCTGAACATTTTTATACAGTTACACAGGGTGAATTCTTCTGAAAGCTGGAGGGGCATTGTGTCTAGTGGTAGATCCAGAGGTCCACTTTATGAAGATAGCCAGGAATGGAGTTCAAATGAAGGATCTAGCCCTTCTGGAAGAGGTGCTGTTAGGGTTTTCTATAAGGAGGGAAGAAGTCCTCGATATCCTGAAGAAAATTCAAGATTTGGAAGTGGACGTAGAAATTCTATGCGCATCGAGATTGTTGACAACAGGCTCAGACTTGATGGTTCTAGAAGTGCCAGGCGACAAGATACCCCGAACTTTTCAAATAGAGAACCTCTGGCACGAAGCCAGTCATTGAGCCACCAAATAGAGAGGTCTATTTCTCTAGTGGAGCGGCCGGTTAGAGATAACTTGGGGGAGACTGCTCCTGCATTACAGGTAGGTGAGCATTCAAATGAAAATGCTGGAAGAGATCCTGATTGTTCTGCTGAAAACAAGGTGAAACTGTTGCTGCTCCTTTTCCTTTTAACTATGGCTCTAATGGTGTTTCATTTCAAAGGCTTGTGGTTTTGTTGTTCTTTTATTTGGTTTACAATAAACACTACTGGTGTCTTAAACACAAGTGCATCAAATGAATCAATAGCATATGTAGCGAGTGCCGAGTAGTGGCTGCTTAGAAACTATGCCAGACCCTTAGTATTTCCCCAACCAGATTTTATTCATTTCCTCTTAGAAGAGAAGTTATATTTTTAGTAATTCAGTTATGAAACACTGAATAGGATTTCATGTGCAGATTTGAACCATTTATGGAAATAGCTTAATAATTTCAATAGATTTTTTAATGAACTGGTTTCATAGAGTAAAATTTACTTGTGAGATTGGCAGAAGAAAGTTGTACCCATGAGAAGCTGTTGAGTACATTTTCTTATGCAGTTATTTTTTTCATTTTGCAGAAGAATGCATCATCTGGTGCTGTGGAAAGTTTGATTGATTTCAGTATGGATTCTGAGCCGTCCAATGAGGTGGCAGCACCAAATATGCCGCAAGTTCCTCCATCAAGTGATGGTGGTAGCCGGTCCTCAGATGATTTCTCTTCAAAGGGGAAAGCACCTCCTTCCTCTAATGCAAATTCTTTGGAGGCTTTACTCTTTGATCTGTCAGATTTATCAGTGGTGCCTGTTGATAATGTCTCTGCAGCACCAGGCACCACAAGTGCTCCGTCTACTGCATCTGGACAGAACATTTCATTAGATGTTTTTTCTACAGCAACATCTGCGCCACAATTGCTTGCATTGACAAGTACAGTTGATTCTTCAACAGTTCCACAGGTTGCAAATATCCAGCAAAACCTTTTCAATCCAGTCCTTCAAGCAACAACTGATTTTAATGGTGACTACAAGTTCAGATCTTCCCAGGGGCATGGCTTTCCCAGCATGCAACATCAGCTTTCTCTGTACCCTGCTTCTGATAGTAACTTTTCTGCACATCCAAGTACTCGAGAAGTTGAAGCATCGAATAACCAGGTTATCATTAGAGTTGATCGGAAGTTGTTGGAAACTAAATAAACTTGAAGAATATACCCCCATTTCGCTTGTTAAACCTGTTGCTTTGTGTTAATATTTGCAGCATGATACTTCATTCTTGATGCATAATGCTCTACAATTGACCATTGCGCCTACTGCACAGTCATCTCAAGCCACCTCAACATCCATTAAGGAAACAACATATGAAGTTGGAGGGCAGCCTCCAGCTGAAACAAAGTCTAACGAAAGAAAGGAACTTCCCCAGGTGATGCTTTTGCCTTCAATTGTCTTGGATATTCATGAACTCTCTTGACAGTATATGTCACTTTCTTTACAGGATCTCTTTAGTGCAAGCTATGGATTAGCCCCTGCAGCATTTCCGAGTTGGCAAAATACTCAACCACATGGAATGGGATTTGGCTTGCAATTTTATCCGAATGCAATGGTATCTTGTGCTCTTGGAACTTCGAGTTCTGTAACTGTTATGTTAGTTCTAGCTTGTATATTGGAGATTTTAAACATTATCTATATGTTCACAGCATGTGGTAGCATTCCCAAGTTCTGCAAAGACAAACCCGTTTGACATCGATACGACTCCATCACAAGTCCCAGCAGTACGCATCGCATACAATTATTGCTGACAATTACTTGGCCTTCTTTTATCTTGATCTTTTAAGAACTAAAAGTTGCCTCCGATCCACTTTCCATCTTTTAGTTGCCTTAACTAACTATTATCTAGTCAGTAGATGATTATCTCCTTATGAATATAACAATAGTTATGTATAATAAAAGCTTACTGACAGCTTCAAGATCCACTAACATGGCTTCCATTTTTCCAACACTGTTAATATCTTTTTGTATTTGTGCACTTGCTCTCACCTTCATTAGCTAACTGTTATTTCTTCTGTAGTTTCCTTCAATGGCATCTTATCAAGGAGCCCTCCCTACTATTCAAGATCCGACCGTCTGGTCTAATGCATACGGTTTGAATGCCTATTCTTCAGGAATGGCGTCTCATCCATCATATATGCACCATCTCCAATGACTCTAGAGTCACCTTTCACATCAGCTATGCCTTATAGTAAATTCACTTCTCTTCTAATTATGATAACTTTTAATATCAGCATGGTTTTTCTTATGCTTATTATGATTTTTATGATGTTAGCACCATACATGAGAGATCAATCACACTTTGGTTTGCCACCTTCAAGGTGAAGTTTTAATTTTGCTATTTTATATTATCCGCATGCATCACATAGTATTAAGACAGAATTCTTGCATGTTAGTCAATCTTAAAAGAAATGCTTTGTATGTTATGAACTTTTCTGGCTAAGATTTTGTATGATATCATTGCAGACCACAAGGAATAGGTGGCTTTGATGATAGTAACTTTATATCGAGCTCCTCGAGTGTAGATCATCAACCTACGGGTGTACATTCGACATCTAACCCTCCGAACTCTTTTCGTACTGGAAATCCTTTCGGATAAAGGAATACGTTGAAACTCCAAAATCCCAAAGCATAACTCATGCTCTCTGGTTGAAAATTCGAAACGGAAAAACGAATCAAAGATAATCCAAACAAAGCTTGTAAGTGACCA
Source organism: Abelmoschus esculentus (assembly GCA_035048815.1). Classification (NCBI taxonomy): domain Eukaryota; kingdom Viridiplantae; phylum Streptophyta; class Magnoliopsida; order Malvales; family Malvaceae; genus Abelmoschus; species Abelmoschus esculentus. The sequence goes on from JAUCBN010000026.1 coordinate 18,105,457, forward strand.
TTTGTGACCAAGATACATTAGTAGAATCCTCTCAGCAAATTTCTCATTGTCTTCACTTCTCTTCTTTCCTGCCGGTTTTGGTTCCCTTTGTCCTTTTCTTTAGGTGGATTCTATAGTTGTGCAATTTTTTATCTGCTGTAATCACCATTCTGCATACATAAACATTACCATTTCTGCAATCCAGTGAGGAAATTCTACATTTATGGTTTCTATGGTCTCGAGAAGTAAACGATCCTATTTGACTGCTATACACTGCTAGCATTAGGAAACGGAACAATCGAAAATGGCAGACAAAAAGAGAAGGAAATTCATTGAAATATCAAACAATTATTCATTTCAAGGCATACATAGTGTCCTTAGCTTAAGAAGCTCATGCACTAGCATTCCACAAACAAAACCAAGTGCTGCACTTGACTCTACAAGTGAAACTGCAGCACATATTAACATCACAAATGACTCTTCCTTTGAATTCATGTCCCTGCAAGTCATTGCTAGTTCAATCCCTGCAAACAAGAGTAAAACTCCCAAAATACTGACCGGAAACTGGTGCACAATCGACACCAAAGAAGAACCTAATACCAAACCTAATATCATCTTGGCTGTGCCAAGAATGGCTACACACCCACCACTCCTGCCCCCAAACTTGTACTGCCCGGCTAGCCCACCTGCACCATGGCAGCATGGCACGGCACCAAACCAGCACCCCACTAAGTTCATTAGCCCCACAGTTACTGAAATCGAGGTGACCGAGAATTCCCTTCCAGGAAAAAGATCTAATGACAACTTGCAGACTGCAATCACCGAGTTCAGTACCGATAAAGGAAGTTGTGGAATTGTTCCCTTGATAAACCCTTCCTTCCATGAATGACCAGGTATTTTCACAACCTCCATAACTGATGGTCCAAACTTGAAGTCCTTCACCACTTGAGGCCTTCTTATGAATGCCAACACAACACCTAACACGAAAACAACGAAAGCTGAAGGGATGGTAGCCATGATTTTCCTCATTCTTTTTCTTCTAACATTCCTTTCTTCATCAACAATAGTCTCACTTTGGTTTCCTTCTTGACCTGCACCATTGATAACAGTTATGAAACAAGCACAAGAAATAGCCAAAACCAATCCATCCAACCCCAACCACTTCCTATTCCCCATAGATTTCGACTTTGAGAAATCCTGAACATTTCTAATGTACTTCACAGCACTCATAGCAAATGATAAGACTTGGGACAGCTGAATTCCCCTGACAACAGACAAAGGTATCAATTTGTACACTACCTGCATCAACCCTGTAGCACCCAAAACCAACAAAATTGCACCGGTACAAATACCAGCCGCCATAATCTCCGGGATGTCAAAACCCGAGCCGTTCGATATAGCTGCCGCAGCAATGGCCTTCATGGGTTGGACAGGCATCGGGACACCATATATGGCACCGGTGATAATGTTGTAGACAGCGGTGAATATCAATGTGATGCCTAAGTTAAGGTCCTTGGCAAGTGTCAAGGCCAATACAATAGGAATATAGGTGCCTAAGTCTCCCATGGCGCCATTCAATTCTGCCCATATGGATTGAAAAAATAAATTTTTCTTCAGTTTCTGAACTACGTTGCTGGTTGGTGGAGGAGGTGTTTGGGCTGGGGTTTCAAAGGTTGGGGGATTTTCAGAATCCATGGCTACCAACGTACCATACCAGCGAATGGGATGATGGAATTTGATTGTTAGAACTTATATAGGTGTCAACTAGGTCATACAGCGGAGATTTTGGCCGTCCTTTTGGCATCAAAACCATGTGCCACTAGTAGTGACGTACTGGCGTGGCGTGAAGCATTTCTTTTTCTTATAGAAATTGCTAGTTTTATGTTAAAAAGAGAAATACCTACAATTAGAATGAGAATCAATAATTGGAGTAATTGTTAATTATAAACATAATTTGATATTTTTCTATAACCCAAAAGAAACTAGTCACCTTATTTCATGATCATACAAAAAAAAATTAAAAAAATAATTAAAAGATTTAAACAAAAGACAAATATAAAGAGATTTGACTATATCGGTAAATGAATCACAAAAGAAGATTAAACTATTGAAACACTATCGATAATCAGTGACAAATTTAATAAAATATTTAAAGGTGGACTCACATGAAATTTTAAATTTTAGAGTGGACACAACTCATAAATATTAAAAATTTTAAAGACTAACTCATAAAATTTTAAAAATTAAAGACAAATATGTGAATTTTAAAAGATTCAGGGTAGGCCCGAACCTACTCTACATTATAGGTGCATCTGCCACTGCCGATAATTATAAATCAAAGTCGAACATTGTGAAAAAACTATCAATGAACATAGCTATACATCTATATCCAGACCAAGAGTCCAAAACATGAAAGATCAATAATATAAAAAAAATCATAATAATTTAAGGATTATTACTCTCTATATATTGATAATAAAAATTATTCTATAAACTATCAAATTTTATTGAAAATTTAAAATAAAACTTTAATTTTAAATTATACAACCGAAATTCTTAAACTTTAAACTAGTATTAATTTTATAAAATCCTACTCGGATGGGTGTCATTGTTTATTTTGATACAATTCATCTAATAATTAGATTTATTTGTTTTTAAATATATACAATTGAATAAAAAGTATTGAGTATATTATTAGTAAGTCACGTTATACTTTTAAAGAAAGAACGGAAATTTAAATTTAGAGATAATATTATTAAAATAGATAATTTTGTATATCGAACATAAATAATAAAATAGGCTTACATATTATTAAAAAATTGTATATATTTATATTTTTATTGTTGGGAAGGTTTAGAAAAAAATAATGAACTAGGTTTGTTTGAGAATTGTTGAAGGGTTTAGATTTGTGTATTAATATTTTGAATTAAATTGAAAGGAAATTAACTTATGGTGACTGAAATTTATAAGTGGAGTCAAACGATTAGGGATGGATACGGAACTCGAATTCGACGGGTTCCGATCCGACCCGGTCTAATCGGGTCAGATTTTTTGGTGAAAAATTCGGGCTTGGGTCGGGTTTTTTAAGGATGATTTCAGGTCGGGTCGGGTCGGGTTTAGGGTGGAAAAAATTTGACCCGACCCGACCCGGGACTAGTAGTGTAATTTTCTCATATATATTTAGAGATATTTACAATAATGACCACTCTTTATATATATATTATACATTAGATCACTAAAATTAATATTTTTTACAATTAGGTCACTAAAATTAAATATTTTTACAATTATATCCCTAAATTTTATTTTTTACAATTTAATCCCTAAAATTTTAATTTTTTAAAAAGATTCGGGATGAATTTTTCACCCTGAATCCGGGTCGGATCAAGTGCGGGTGGGCCAAAAATCTGACCCGACCCGACCCGTGCCCATCTCTACAAACGATACGTTTAATGTGTTGATGTTTTCTATTTCTCAATTCAATCTCTCCGCTTCTGTAAGTTTTCAATTTAGTCTTCCAAATTTATCTTCTTTTATTTTAGTCCAAACATCATGCAACATTGTAAAATTTATTGTCGACTTTACTAAAATCATTTTTTAAATTTATATATTCAATTTTTTTAATATATAATAATATTATTATATTTTTACTAAAATCATTTTTAAAATTTATATCTTCAAATTAGAAAAACAGAAATAACAGTAATGAATTGTCCCCCCTCTGTCACCCACGCCTGCTGCACTTGGAATAAGAACTTATTATAATTTGACCAACTTTTTGTATAAATAATCATTTCCAATCATAACGGGTAGATATAAAAATTAATTAACCTTTTAACTTTTAAATCACTATTTGTTGACATGATTAATTAAAAATAACATAGTATTTTCAATTTTAACATAAAGTATTGTACGATTTAACAAGAAACTTTACGTATTTGTTATTATTTTTTAAAGTTTTGTCACTAACGACAACGACATATATTATATATTTAATTTTGATAGGTAAATTATTTTTGGATAAATTTTATAATTTATTAATCTAAAAAAAATAAAAATTATTACTTATTTATAAATTAATCCCCGAGCAATTAATAAATCAACATGTACATTTCGTATCTTAATATTTTTATAATATAAACGAATGCGTATAATATCTTTTAAACATTCAAACAACTGAGTGCAGGACCTTTGTACTCCTCGAAAAACCCTATGGTTACGTTCTTCTCATATCAAATATAGAGAAACCTGCCATACAAGTCGACAGATCAAAGCGGCAACTGACCTTCTTTGAACCTGGACACCACCCAAGAGAGCTCTTCAGGCCAGTCCAAGACCTCACGACATATGCCGCAGCAACATAGACTCAATCTCCAAAACTGCTTAGAAAATGGACAATCAAAGAATAAATGGTCTCTGTATTCAACTGAACCATTACATAAAATACAACCTTCCTCGTCAATTATCCACATTCGAGCCAACCGTACTCTCGTAGAAAGTCTGTCGAAAATTGTCATCCACGTAATCATCGTATGTTTAGGGATATGCATGCCAAACCATACCACTTTATGCCATACTACTACTACCTTGGATTCACGGATACCCCCTTCAGATTTCCCTTGTGGGGAAGCTTCTGCCTGCAGGTAAGACCGATACTGCAACACTTCTCAACTTGAGAAACTTCTTGAACAACCAACTGAAGTGTTGTTTACTCTCTATAGTTCAGAAATCCTCTTGGATGGCAGGTAAATTTTTCATGAGCAGAATTTAAAAAAAAAATTAAAGTATTTAATCTCTATCGATTACTTTTTTTACATATTAAATATAAATTAATCTCGACAATTTAAAGATAAATATATATTTTAATTTTTTTATAATAAATTTTTACTTCTGCCTTAGTCTCTCAATAAATACACGATGTCTCCTCAAATTGCCTGATGGCGTGTTGCAATCAAGGGTCCCTCCACGTGCCTGCTTTTAAAATCTGTTAGCCTTCAGGCTGCAGCAAAACCGTCTGCAAGAGCACAGAGAGACATCAATCAGTCCAGTCTGATTGAAAACAGAGATTTATAGTGTCCACACAAAGGAATACCCACTCAATAGGGTATTTATTAGTTTTAAAATTTTATCATTTTATAATAATTTGTATGAGATAGATTTTTTATATAATTTTTTAATAAGATAAAATTTAATTTTTAAAATTAAATTATTATTTTAATTATCTAATATCACATTTTCTTATAATTCAATAATTTAATTAAAATCATTTTTAATTGATTGGCGACGATGTAAGTTTTATTTTTATTATTATGATAGTTTTTTTCCTGATATTTTATTATTTGGAAATTGAGATAGATTTGTGTTTATAAATACATTTTTCACATTTAATTATCGTACATTGATTGTTGGTAATTTTTTAATAATTTAATTTATTTTTATAATTTATTTATTGATATAATTATATTTATTTTTATATTTTTTTTCTAAATTGATCGTTTTATACACTTCTCTTATAATTTTACTCTTTAAAACTTTTACATTTTATAAATCTGGTTCTAACTTAAAAATAAATTTAAATTTTATATTTAAAATTTAAAATTTTTAATATTACATTACTAAATACTTTTCTATTCCTATTTTATCCTTTACCCTATATAAAAAGCAGCTTTCAACATGTAGATTCATGCACAACCATTTAGTATGCCTTAAACTAGACTATGGCTATGGCAGTTGAGCTAAGAGCTGAAGACGATGATAGCCGTGCCAAGGAAATGAAGGATTTCTACCAATCCTGGACGGGAGTTAAAGGATTAATCGATTCCGGAATAAACGATGTTCCCAGTTTCTTCATCAATTCGCCGGAGAATTCTTCACCAAACGACACTTCAACTGTGCAGCTCCAGATTCCGGTGATAGACCTGGAAGGCATCGAGACCGATCAACGAAGAAACGAAATCGTGGACGCCATACGCGATGCAGCTCAAAAGTGGGGATTCTTCCGGATCTTCAATCACGGAGTTCCGATCAACTTAATGGACAACATGTTGGATGCCGTCCGTCGGTTCCATGAACAACCGCAAGAACTGAAGAAAGCGTGGTGTACGAGTAAAGAAATTAACCAAAAAATCTTCGATTATGACATGAAAGTGGCAGCATGGAGAGATACTGTATCAATTGAATTCCCAGACGGAGAATTAAACGAATTATCAATACCAGAAATCTGCAGGTTGAAGATCATCAACATGAATTGCTTCAATTTCAAAATTCAAATTATGAATTCACTCGATGCATGTAATTGGGGATTTTCTTTTGCAGGAACATAACGATTGAGTACATGAAACATATGGTAAAACTGAAGGAGACGTTATCGGAATTGTTATCGGAGGCTTTAGGGTTAAGGAGAGATCACTTGGCGAGCATCGGCATGAACGGTGCTCTTATCGCATTCCATTATTATCCGCCGTGTCCTCAACCGGAGCGGACCATAGGCGCGGCCGTTCACACCGATGCATCCTTTCTAACCATACTTTTAGAATCTGATATCGATGGACTCCAAGTTCTTCATCAGAATCAATGGGTTGATGTGCCTTATCGCCATGGATATCTCACCGTCAATATTGGTGACTTTTTGCAGGTATATATATACGCACATACTCTGTATATATAGTAATATCTATATATGCATTGTAATGAAGATTTTATATACTTATTTTGTAGATTATATCTAATGACAAGTTTAAAAGCGTCAAGCATAGAGTTTTAGCTGGAAGATTGGGTCCAAGAACCTCAGCCCCATGTTTCTTTGCTCCGGCAGCTGCTTGTAGGGATAAATTGTTTGGACCGGCAGAGCCATGTGTGTCGGCGGAGAATCCACCGGTTTATAAAGGAATCACCTTTCATCAATATTTTTCATTTTATAGGCTTAATGGAAGAGATGGTAGTCTAATTCTTCCTCAGTTTAAGATTTAATCTATAAGAATTGTACTGTAATATGTGTGCAGATGTAATGGAGCCATTGTTCTTAAATGTAACGAAGATGTTTATAAATAATTTAATTTAGGTGTTTATCGAGCTAGTCAATCATGATTTAAGTAGTTTTCGATTTAATTCGTTGTTCGTTAAATTTGTTAAATTGAATCGGTGTCATTTTCGACAGATAAAACTGAACAACCTTCATAATAACCATGGAAAAACTAAATTGTACAGTTAAATGATAAATCACATGGATCAAGTAAAACAAGCTACACATTGGTTATTAGATCATAAACCAATAGGCTATTTACCTGGTTCCGAATCCTATCCCAACACCGAGCATGATTCTACCGAAGATGAGCATTGCCAGATTTTGAGCTCCGGCATTGACACTTGCTCCAACAAGAAAGCTAAGTCCCCCGCAAATTATACTTGCACCACGGCCATGCTTCCTAGTCACAGGAGACGCCACCAAGGATGCAACTAGTCCGGCAAAGTATAACGAAGACGTAAACGTTGCGAGCCCTTGGTTATCATACTTGCAGTAATTGTTTTCATGAGCATGCTGCTTGCTAATGTACACAGAATGGAAGAATTCTTGAAGGAATCCATCCATGGATGTCACTCCGCCTGTAAATCGACGATTCGTCGTTGTAAGGTCGAAAACTACATCAGTAACACAAAATTTCATAACCTTATTGAGTTCAAACAGAGTGAAACAGAACAATTTCAATTCAATTTTCAGCAAAAAAATGCAAATTCTTTGATTGAAAACAAGACAACATTATAAACATAATTTCCTATCTATTTGCAGAAAGAGACATAAAGCACCTGAAATTCCAATGTCATATCCAAAAATTGATCCTCCAACAGCAGCAACAATGCAAGCAATAATCACATACAAAGTGACCCTTCCTTGGTACAGTTCTTCTCTCTCCTTGTCCACCCCAGTTGGAGCTAAAACTCTGGCAGGCATGGTTGAAACTTGAAAGCTTTGCCCTTTTCTCCCCTCTCAGGGACACCAAAAACCAGAGAAAATAAAAAGGGAAAATCCCTTCACTTTTTGACCACTGTCTTTTGCTTTTGTTGAAGAATTTGAAGCCTGGTTTTAATGTGGTTGACTGAAGATAAAATAACCTCTCCACGTGTTCATCACACAAGCACCTGCCATGGAAATATAACATTCATTCATTTAAAGTTCATGTATGTATGAAAAATCAATGAAACTCATCTGTTTCTGGCAATAACTCATTTCTTATGAACATCAAGTTAAGATTCATGAAAAATATTTTTCTGGGGTATGATCAAAATGTACCTTTCTTGACTTTTTTTTGACCGAGATGGAGATGAATTCATTGAAAAAACTTGAAGAAGAAAGATTCATTTTGTTTCTATTTGAGGTCGTTTGGAAATAATCTTGGCATGCATGCAAATGCAAACAGGATAATCCCGAAGAATCAACCTAAATAAGTTGAGATAAAATTTTATTAGTATATGGATAAAATTATCGTTTATAACTAAAAAGTGAGATTAATTTAATTTAAAATTTTAATTTTGGATAACTACTATGGTCCAATTGATAAAACTGAAAAAAATAAAATTGTTAATTTATGATTATTATATGGATACAATTATCGCTTAAATCTATTAATTATCATTTAAAATAAAAATAATATTTTTTAATTTAATTAATTATTGTTTAAAATAAAATATTTTAATAAATTTTCAATTAAATCGATGTTAAAATCACTCATATCACTAATCCAATTAACTCTTTTATATCTAATATATGGCATAATTAATGAAGCAAACATTGACAAAACAAAATAATTACCAGAACAATCCAAATGCCAAATCGGCCTCCAATACAATCACAATGCAAAACAATATTAAAGAATAAAGCAAGACTGGGAAAATTTATTATTCTTACATTAAGAACTTGTTGGGAGAAGCTTATTCAATCCAGCTTTACAGAAGAGAATAAATAATGCACGAACCAGAAAGATGAAAGGAATCCGACGGTGCCGGTTGCGAACATGATTGCGAGAACCATGAAGAGAGAATACCCCAAGTAGAGAGTAGCCGAGACCGGTCCACTCAAGCTCTTAAGATCGAAAATGAGATAGTTTATGGAGTAGAGGAAGATGTAGATGGCAACTGAGCCAGATGCAAAGAAAGATTTCCACCACCATTTCCAGTCTTCCACGCAGAGATGCATGTAAGTTAGCACCAAAGATACTTCGGCACAAACCACAACGAGGATGATTAGAACAATGAACAGAAAACCAAAAACGTAGTAAACTCGTCCCATCCAGATGCTAGACATGATGAAGAAAAGCTCGATGAAAAGGGTACCGAATGGTAGAGTCCCAGCACCGAGAACCAACAGCCAAGATGGGTACCTTTGAGCTGGAATTTCGCGGGGAATCTGATTGGTTCGAACAGGGTATTCGATATGAGGTGCCTTAGCCCCAAAGTATCCACCAAGGAGGGTGAGTGGAACCGAGATACAGAACCAAAGTAAAAGTAGAATAACAAAGAGAGAAAATGGAATAGCTCCTGTGCTGTGACTTCCCCACAAGAGGAAATTCAAAACAGTTAGGATCAAAAAGGCAATACCAGGGAAGAAACAAGCTGCCTTCCAAGCAACGGAAACCCATCCTTTGTGATCCCCGAAGCCAATTGTTCTCCAAAGACGAACTGCAACATAGCCTGCTGCGATACCAAGAATCATGTAGAAAAATAGCATACCTGTAATGAGAGTTCCACGGGATGCTGGAGACATAAATCCAAGAGCAGCAAACAATATTGTCACAATTGCCATTCCAAGGATCTGAACTCCATCCCCAACCATAATACACAAAAGATCAGGATTCGATGGGGTACGGAAAACATCCCCAACTACTAACTTCCACCCAGATAGTTCCTCGTTCACTGCAGCTTGGGCCTCTTTATCAAGCTCCTCGTATCGTGTCAGATCCCGCCTAACAGTCCTTAAAAAGATCACAAGGACTATACCAGCGAGGAAAGTGATCACCATGAGAGAATTCAAGATTGAGAACCAATGGACTTTGGCTCCCTCCATCTTCAAATAAGCATCCCAACGAGATGGCCACTTGATATCACTCTCCTCAAAAGTAACTTCATAGGTGAAGACAATCGGCTCTCCTTCCTTGATGGGGTTTGACACAGTAGTCGGCTCACATTTAATTGGAGACGGGTATTTTTCATACATTGTCAAGTTCTTAACCAAGTTACCATCATGCATGACACTGCAAGGAACCACCTCGAAGCCAACGACAATGTAACCAGGAACATCCGATCCCCGATTGCCAACGGTGCGGATAGCCTCCATGCCATCCCCGCCCCCCATAACACGTGCCACATCCGGTTCCTCATACTTATGAACAAGCACCTTAAACTTCAAATGATTAAACACATAATACATATCCTGAATCTTAACACCAACCGGATACCCGGTCCACCTCAACATAAAGCCCTCTTTCGTAGTATACCTTATCGCAGGCAAATTATCGAGAATCAAGTTAACTTGATACATTTCATCAATCCTTTTCGTCAACAACTTAAAATCATTAGATGACAGGTTTCCAGTTTGACACAAGAAGATCTCGGATTCATTAGTGTACATCTTAAACTTATACGGCGAGTTCTCGATCCGATCTCCCATGAGAAGCTCACCGAGATTCTCAGCACTATCCTTAACACCCTCTAATGGCTTACAAAAGGGTAAACTATAATAGCTAAAGGGCATTTCCGTGTCAATGGAAGTCAGGGAATTCACTTTAACAGATAATGAATTCCCAACAACATGTTTGAGAGGGTAACTACCAGGCAAATAAAACCCATACCCAGATTGAATTATCAAACAGATTGTTAATACCCAGATCCCAAAACTGCCCATGATTCCGAATTTCGTCAGATCTGAGAAAACCCAGAACGAGAAATGAGTTTATTAGCAGAGATTTAATTGAATTTCGACGTGGGTTTTGATTAAACAATGGGAATAGCAAAAATCTAGCGGTGCATATAACAATTGAAGGAATTATGTGAAAAAAATAGGAAAAATTTAGAGTTACCTGATGAGAGAACAAATTGAGGAGCCGCTACGAAGAAACTTGAAGTCCAAACATAGGTAGGTCTTCAAATTGCTTTTTTCCCCCTCCTTTTTTTCCCGCTTCCAATGAAACTGAAGTTTGGGGAGGAAGAAAATAGCTATGTAGGCACAATGGCGGGTCTTATATATGATTGGCGATCTGGGAAAAAACCCATCCCTGACACCATATTTAGTGCTTTCATTTTCTTTTTGAAAGCTTTCTTGACTAATATTTCACATCATTTTTCTTTATTTTAAAAAATAAGGTTTAAATTTGATGAATTATGAATTAATTATACAATTTAATGTGATTAAATGCGTAAAGAATGTGTGAAAGGTATACCATAAAGACCATGATGCATACATAATAATAATAATAATAAAAGAAAATGATGTGACAATATATAAAATAAAATTAATCAAATTAATCAAAATAACAATAAATATTATATAAAAAATAATTTGTACTGTTATATATATATCAAAATAACAATAGATAATATATAAAATAATATTAACATCTAATTTAGTTGGGTTAGGTTTAATATATATTTTTAATATTTAATATTTTTAATTAATTAATTAATTTTAAATCGAAATAATAAAATAATAATTTTATTTTCATACTCAATTAAAAATAATAATTTTAACTTCAAACTTGATAAAAATTATTTTTACTCTTCTATCATATATTTTTATATTTAAACTATCTATCAGTATAGTTGATCATCGCGTCATTACTGTTGATCAGTATATTAATACCGTGACAATTAATGTTAATTTTCATTAGTTGAGAGCAATTGTGATACAATTAAACTAATTTAGGGGTTAAATTGATAAAAAAAAGTTATAAGGACTAAATCAAAATATATTCACTAAAAGACTAGTAATGTAGGCCCGCCTCTCCCCCTAACAACCAACCACCGTTCTCCTCTTAGCCATGTCTTCACATCTCACATGGCCTCCCTTCTATCACTAATCCCTCCTCCGCCCTTCCTCTCCTCCACCGTCCTCACTCGCCGCTCTCTCCTTCTCTCCTCCACGCTCTCCACCACCCCACTCTTATCTTCACCATCGTTATCTCCGCCACTAAACACCACCATAACCGACCGTGTCTTCCTCGACTTCTCCCTCTGCCCCACCTACTTCCGCAGCACCACCGCCGTCGACAGCACCCCTCTATGCTCAGACCCGACTCCCCTAGGCCGTCTGGTCCTCGGCCTCTATGGAAACCTCCTTCCTCTAACGGTCTCCACTTTCAAGCTCATGTGCACCTCTTCCTCATACAAAAACACCCTCGTCCACAAAATATTTCCCGGACAGTTCTTCCAAGCTGGCCGCCAAGGCCGGAGTCGAGAGTACGGAGAAGTCCGTTTGCCCACTTCCTTGGACTTGCCTCGGAACACTGAGACTGTCGATTCAAAGGCCTTCTTGCTTAAGCATTCGAGGGCCGGTGTCGTTTCGCTTTGTTTATCGGAGAACGATGATGATGATGAAGTTAAGCTTGATTCTGATTATAGGAATGTTGAGTTCTTGATTACTACAGGGCCTGGCCCCTGCCCTCAGCTGGATAACAACAACATTGTTTTTGGGACTGTGCTTGAAGGTAAGGTTTCGGTCTCTACTTTTATGTGTTTGAGCAATCTTCTTTCTTTGATAATTGCTGAAAATTGCTTCAGTTAAGCAGATTCTGCCCCCCCAGGGTTGAACTACTTGAATGCTAAAGTGTTCTTTGGGTTCATTGCTGTGAATTATGGTCCCTAATTTTTACTAATTAAGATTAAGTTAAATGTTTAGTCGAGGATATGTGTTTCTGTATGTTATGACAGCAATCTAAACTGTAACTTATTGTGCTAAGGTTTGCATGTCAGCATGTCTCCAAATGCCCTGGTTTGTTTTTTTATAACCCAATTTATTGGTTGATTAATTCGGATCATATACTATAGAGGCCCTGGGAGACCCCATCCCAATTTGCTCCATTTGTAACCTCACGATTCGAACCCTGAGGACCTTACTTAAGAGACATATGCTTCCTCGCAGTAGACTAACTAGTTGTTGGTAAATGCCCTGGTCTTTACTCTCCTTCAAGGCTTGTTCTAGTTTGAAATCTTCCTACACCGGCAGATGTCTGCTTCATAAATTTTCTAATTATAGGAAGAATAGTCAAGATCTTTCAAGTGCCTAGACTTCCAACAGAACTGCTTTCTGTTTTAAATTGGATGTTGAGAAATGAGAATGTTGTTTCTTCTCTTCATTTTCTTAAAGTATTCTGGTCTGATACTCATCTCCTATACTTATTTGGACAGAAGTATGGAAATATGACCCTTACAGCATCCTCCAAATACATGGAAAAGAAACTTGGAAAAAGTTGAATGCACCAAAGTTCGAGTAATGTAGGATCTTGAAGCTAGATGCTATAGTAAAATTGAATGTGTAATCCTTAAGATGCATGTTCTTGCACTTTCAGGGGAGAGCTACAAGATATCTCTTAGTTATTGAATATAGGCTCAGATTCTTGTACATTTAAGTCTTGCTGCTTTGATCCATACTGATTTCTGATGACTTGTTTATACACTGGTTAGCATGTGCTTCTGCATTTATCCTCTATGGAACAAAGCTCAAAGCTTCAAACTCATATAACTGAACTTGTTTGATGAAAAATTGAAGTTACCTATCGAATGGGGCATTAATGTTATAAGCTTTGGGTGAACCAAGCATAAGAACAAAGAAATGCATTGGGATTGAACCACATCTTACGCTCTTCATCAATTTGCAAGGATCTATATTACTCCTACTCTTCATTTCCTTTGAAGTACTTTATTTTGGATGCCCGTATTCGACATATATCTAGACATGGTTATTAGATTAGTGTAAGTTATATTGAATGCACATTTATACCTGACATTCACATCCGAGTCTGAACAAGATTGGCTAGAGTGCGTGCGCATATTTCTTTCCTGTGGCTTTTGGTGCCTAATAGGGATTTTTGTTAAGCTTAGTCACAGGAATGTCATCTGTCTTTAACTGCCCTTTCCTATTGTTCTAACTTTCAAACTCATCTATAGCTGATATAGTACAACCTATTCATAATCTTAAGACATCCCAAGGACTTGCTTTTCCCAGGTTGGCTTGTTTATTTGATACATATATATTACATCCCAAGGACTTGTCTTTCCCAGGTTGGCTTGTTTATTTGATACATATATATTACATCCCAAGGACTTGTCTTTCCCAGGTTGGCTTTCCAGCAAAATGCATACCATTTCTAACATGCTTGTCAAAACTCATATGTATCTGTAGTATGTTGTTGCTACATAATTCTTTCTTCAATGTCTCATGCTTCTGCACATATTGTCTAGATTTTAAGAAATAATTAAGTTGATTATTGTTTTTTTCTCCACTTGAAATTCAGGGTTGGATGTAGTGACAGCGATCGCTTCCATCCCGACATACAAACCATCAGAAAGAATTCGGCAACTAAATGACTTGGCCGAATTCTTCGGAGACGAAAGAGCACAAAAAGGGCGCACCTTATGGAACAGGCCTCTTAAAACCGTTTATATCAGTGACTGTGGTGAACTCCAAGTTACCAAGCCTTCATTGTCACCCCCTTCTCTTCCATAATATACACACGTCATTTTATTTATATTTTTAGCATCCCTTCATCTGCATGTACAAACTCCTCTGTGCATGAAACAAGACTACAAGAGGAACAGCATTGCAGCAGTTCACCAGCTTCGGTCCGGATTAGAGAAGAGTTTCAGATACTACATGTAAACTCGAGCTTAATAAACAATACATTTATGATTGTACAAATCAACTTGATTAAATGTTTAGCTTAACATTTCAAAGTACTTTATTTTGTTTGTTAACTGTTTATGAATATTATGAAACCTGTCTGAGATTCTGTAGCCAATTTTCTTGGAAGTGGAGGGAGGAATCATAAATGTTTATGAATATAAGCAGATTATATTCAAACTTCATTTCAGTTATTTACCAAGTTGTTGACATTTATATACTCATTCCTTGAAATCAAATTCGATTCAATCAGGCACAAGGGTTGCATGGAACAAAAGAATATGACTGTACTCTAACTCTAAACATGGATTCTAAAAGAATATGTATAAAATGAGCTGTGGACATGGCGAATTGTATGATCGACTAACTTACCTTTACATCCCAGACTGTGCTCGTTGTCGATCGTTTTCAAAGGGAGCAGCATACCTGGAGGAGAAATTGCGAAGCAGATCATCTCCTCCATCATCAGCACCATTATCGAAGTTGAGAGCATAGCTATCAGCATCATACTGAAACTTGTTCTTTCTACACTTCCGCTTATGGCAATATCCACTCATCTTCCTTATAAAATTCTTCCACTTCGGCCCTGCTATCTTCTCCGAGACTTGTTTCAGGCTATTCAGTTTACTTTTCCACCACGTCTCCGTGTGTTCTTCGCCTCTCTGGTGCAATAAAGCATCGGATTCATCAACGTCATTGAACCGTCTCCATTTGAAACAGAATAGATTAAAACAACCACGCCCTTCACCCCAAACTTCGTCTTCGTATTCAACACGTTCGACATCCGTTTCTGTTTGCATGAAGATGGGTTTCTCTTGAGCGTTTGCCATGGGAAACTGAAATCAAAAGGAAAGGAAAGAAAAGGGTTATGGTTTATGGATTGGAAAAGGGATGAAAGAGGGTATTATATGGATAGTTTTTGGAAGATGAAGAGAAGCAGCAGGGGGAATAGTTGTTAGGCCTTGCGTTGA
Source organism: Abelmoschus esculentus (assembly GCA_035048815.1). Lineage (NCBI taxonomy): Eukaryota > Viridiplantae > Streptophyta > Magnoliopsida > Malvales > Malvaceae > Abelmoschus > Abelmoschus esculentus. Next base: position 18,121,291 of record JAUCBN010000026.1, read on the forward strand.
GGATTGGAACAATGGCGGCTCAGTGCTACGCGGTATCTTAAAGTGATTGGAAAGTGGGGAAAACGAAGATCGTGCGGTCAAAGCACATATGATTAGACTTGGAATGGTCAAAATCTTGCTTAGACCAGGCAAAGATAGAAAAATCCCTCAAGCTTTCTGTTGTTGTACGGACGGTTTTCATGTTTATCTCGACAGTGATTTATATTATATTTTCAAAATTTTTAATATTTTAAATGTAAATCGTAAATTCAATATTTTAAAATAAAAATACAAAAAATAATAAAAAATAAATAATTTATACTCGTTATTTATTACTTGAATCAATACCATCCGTACTCCTTCAAGCTTTCTAGTTTTTATATTTGGTTCTATACGGTCAATGATGGTAGAAGTATTCGGACAGCTCTACACTATTTTCTTTTTTAAAATTCAAGTCGGCCGGATAGCTTTTGGGAAGGCAAAAGTTGTGGTCAAAGCAGAGTTGGGTTAAAAAAATAAAAGTCTACTAGATTTTAGATATATTATTATATTATTTTTGTATACATTTAAAAAATTTAAATAAATAGAGTATTAAAAAAACTGTTAATCCTTTATATAATATTTATTTATTAAATTAAATAAAAAAATTATATTCATTTAATAAATGAACAAACACAAATATAAATATATTTTATATAAGATTAGAGATAAACAGTTTATTTTTTTTATTTTTTACATTTTATCCAGTTTTAATTTAAAATTTTCTAATATAAATATATTTTACAAATATAATCTCTCCTAATTTGTACTGATAATAATACATATAATTATATACTATCAAAACTAATTATTTGAAACTGTTCTATGGTGGCCTGCCTTGACTTAATTTTTTTTAATTCTTATATAATATAGAAAAAAAAAAAAAAGAAAGAGTCAGTTCCCTGCTACGTTTCATGCCAATTGCCAAGCACAGACTACGACCAAGCAAAGGAAAGAGATGTCAACAATACAAAGAAGATTGATCAAATCCATTTTCAGACTCAAGGTTGTCAACTTTACTCTGGGTTATGTCCTTTAGCTGGAATTTTCATGGCCATCGACCGTAACTCGGTCACGATTTCGGAGAAGTTTGGTGACGATAACGAGAACTGTCAACCGAATCTCTTTGATAACACTAGTAGTGGCAGTGGCACTACCAAGGGATTCAAAGATTACCCAGAATCAGCTTTCTTCCAAGACCAGAACCCCTTTCAGAACCGAAGACATGTCTCTTCTTTGCTCTTCTTCATGCATTCCTGAATCCTCATTGATCATGCCAACATCCATACAAATAAGCAGCAACATGCTCAATTGGCAAATATATGTTTTTCTTGATTATACTAATCAAGTGTAATGTAAGGCCACTAAAATCCCATTTCTTCTATTTGCTACACTTACTAATTCCATATAGGTCACATCTATGAGATAAGATGCTAACATGGTATAAATTTGTACTTGAATCCATTACTATATTTTTATGTACATTTTGATCAAAGAGATGGGATCTCAGAGTTCGACACAGAGGACTCCCCACCATTACGAACATCGCCTCTGCAAAGCGGGCACACCCTGTAAACCAGAGTAAAAGGGAGAGAAGTTGCTGGAAGAGAAAAAAGAATGCACGATCGGCGTAAGCATAGGGTAGTAGTAACAGACTAACAGTACCCGTGTATCTCTTTGAGCCATTTATCCACGCAAGCCATGTGAAACTCATGCTGGCAAGGCAGAACTCTTATTTTGTCCCCTTCCTCATATTCATCCAAGCATATATGACACCTACGATCGGGAAAAGCAATGCTAATATTAATTGTGTATTCTACATATGATAAGCAAAGAGACATAACCATTAAAAGTAAGGCGAAAATGAATATATTCGCTCCCTTTCATATACTCTTATCCACCTTCAATCTACAAATACTAAGAATGAACTTACTGGTCAACGGCATCCCCACATTCGGCTGCATTCACTTTTGTGTGATTTCTGAGAGGGAAAGAATCAACAACAGATTCGGGAGCTGGTGGTGATACAGTGGATAGGGAAAGTGCTACTGGTTGACGATGCAGAACCTAAAAGTTACAATTTGGAAACTAAATCAACTTCTCATGCAGCAAGGATAGTAGACAAAATGACAGAAACGCGATGGTTTGACATTACACGGGTACAACATGGAAGTTGGTAAAGAAAAACTACCTCAAATAAAGCCTCAGCAAGCATAACTATTCGTGATATGCTTACATGAGCACTCGGCTCGTCAGTCCTCAAGTGAGAATCACAGGAACAAGTGCCATCAGGGTGGATTCCAGAAGGACAGAATGTAGTTCTCCGACTATTTTCATCATTTCCACCACGGCGCCTTTCCCAGATCTAAAAATAGTCAAAGGAGATAATTCATATAAGTTACCTAAGGAAACTGAGCATGGCATTGGAGTGGAGGACAGGTATTGCCTTATCTGCCCCCTCCCCAACTTTGGTACACATGTGAGTGCATGTATGTACCGCCTTCAATGCTAAAGAGAATTTGATAAATGTTGTGAGATGATTAGAACGATTAAAGCCTTCACGGATGCATAAACAGATTCAAAAGATGTTCTGACAAAAAATAGATTAGGGGACCGGGACCATAAACCTCAACATCCAGGCGTACCAGAGTCGAAATAATTTTCAAAAGAAATTAGTTACCTAAATCAAGTTCTAATATACCTCTATCCACCAAAAGCAAGTTCAATAAACTTCTAAATTCAAAGTGCTTCACAATTAATTACCTCTAATCTTGAGCGTCGTCTTCGTTCATTCAATCTATGCATTCTACTGCTGAGGTAACTAGAATCACCTTGAGCTCCATCATAAAAGAAATCACCATTGAAATCAAGGAGCCAACTGCTATCAATCCCTGTATCATCATCATCATCCATTGAAAGAAAAATGGACGAGGAATTATCAACTCTTCTAAAACTGCGTCTCGAAAAGGCATCAGAGAACAATCTTCTGTTGTTCCTCCTAGCTTCACGGATGCTAGTATCAGCACTGCCACTAGATAAAATATTGGAAGAGAGACTCACAAGATCAACATGGAGAACACTTCCGTCTCCCCGTCCCCTTTCCCTATTGGATAGGATAAGTCCTAAACCTGAGGGCATTGCCTCTAGAATGGATTCACCACCTAATAAGTGAGAAGTCCCCAGTTCTGAGGCATGAGAAGCAGAAGCAGAACCTGAATCATTGTCGGTTGTTACTTCACCCAACTGATTCTCAACAGATATCCTAGGCGAATGTGAGTCTTCAAGCCCTTGAGTAGATAAAATACTTGACTCAGGACGTATCTGAGAAGCAGCATTATTTGCATCAGATCTGACTGCATCCTCATTAGTCAAAAGATTTACTGAGACAGGGTCTGAAGACTGTTGTACCATTAAGGGAGTGCTAGCTGATGTACTACTACCCCTACGAGATTCACCAGGACTATAATCAGCGCTTACCTCAGGAGAAACTAACTCTGTATTTTCAGTCAAGCATTTCCCACAATCACTTGTTTCTACATCTTTAGAACCACCTTCAACAGATGAAAGCTCACTGGTTGCAGTACTACTTTCAGCTGGAATTCCAGTTTCAGTGTCTATGCTGCTAAATCTTGTTCCCATACTGCAGATCATAGCAGATTCCTCCAATGGACTTCGGACAATGTCGGTAACTGGGTCACAGTGTTCTGCGGACTTCACTAAGATTCCAGTTAGACTTGGATATGCTTCCTGCTACATCAAAAGAATGTATTGTATCATTAACTGTCACAAATTCTAGAGCTTCCATGTAAAATAATGGGGGTAAGTCTAAATACAAAGAAAAGACGAGATAACTTCCTAGAAAAAAACTTGTTCAATGTTCATGAACATGTAATCCAAGAGCAATCTGCTGGCGATAACAGACTTATAATTGTACAGACTATTGTACCCGTGAGACTTTACAGAACTCTCTTGGTAACCCGGGTTTGGAGCAACAATTATGAAATGCTCAACCACTGCCATGAAGAAGCTTCTGTGCTGCCTCCTGTCTACATCTTGGAACGAGAGGAAAGCTAAAAAGTTAAGCTACTTCATCGAATTTAACTTAACACGAACTTATTCGAATTCGACATTGTATTGTTCATTTTCAATAAAAAAGAAAAGAAAAGGTAGCAAAATCATCTGAAAAAACAATCTAAGCATCTAAGTAAGAAAACTTGCTAAACTAATGCCTGCCCCCAAGAATTTATGTTGCTAATTTAAGATAGAGTGCTTTCTATTTACAAAACTATAAACCATTCAACACGATACACTGCAAAAGAAAAATGCATTTCCTTTCCGGTTCTTACTTCTTCCCGTCAAATATACTATACGCTCACAACTGACCAAGAAAATATAAGCCAATCTGAGTTTTCTCTCTAGCTCGGAAAAAAATATACTTCAGAAATTTAAGCAGACCACAAATAACTTATTCACACATTATTACACTGACTTCACAATTAGCAAGCACGGACAGTTTCATTTTATTTTGTTCTTAAGGGGCTAAAGCCTAAAAGCAAAGGGAGCAGCTAAATGTGCACATTTCATGGGACAGCAACCAGACAAGATTATTCTTCGGGACAAGGGACTGCAAGAACCAGTAAATATTCTCTAATCAAAACTAAAGTGTGATACAGCATGAGAATCAAATCCTGCAAGGAACCAGTTCTTTATGTTTCCTTCAGATCATTTTCCATTATGAAGCTATTGGTGTCCGGTGAATACATTATTGAACCTACTGCTGGGAGGAAACCAGGTCCAAATGGCAAATATCATAAAAGAAACACTGCCTCTCTCAAATTTTGCAGCATTCGAGCTTCTATGTATAAGACCTTCTTCCATACCAGTAATATAGAAAGAATGATCAATACAACATCAATAATGTACAAATTTCAGACAGAATAATTATAAAAATGATCAAATGGAAAGTCAATAAAGGAACCCCTGGCTTATTAATTGAGCAACATAAAAATCAATAATGTACAAATAATACATATCTAAGCAGAGATCTTAATTACCTCAAGCCTGAATCAAAGCCAAAGAAGAAGAAACTAGTTTCCTATTTATTGAACATAAAAAGCTTTAAGACAAGACAAGAAATGGGGCATTGACTTTATGATTAAGAAGTCCAGAATCAATAATATTTCAATATAATCCATCATCCAAATAACCAATCTCAAACAAGCCAATAGAAATTATAAAGGACCAGACTTTTACTGTCTGATTACCTCCATAGGAGCATGAGACGAAGAGCCACCGCAACTGAAGAACGAAGAGATTCTGGAATGCCGTTTTGGAAGGCGGTTGAGCCTCCCCCGTGATGGGTTCGACCCCAGTCTGCTTCCACATAACCCCATCTCGCAACCCCTTCTTTCCCAGCCTCCTCCTTCAAAAGCTTTAGAAGGGAAAGAACTTGTTTTTCTTTTTCTGTCTCCAAGTGCCAGTCAATAAATGAAGATAAAAGGAGAAGACCCCATTCAATGTGTTTGCAAAGTCTTGTTTTTTTTTAAAGATAAAGTCTTTGTAAAAATTAATTACTTTTCCAGGCTTACGTAGGAAGGTGGAAAGCAAGGGGAAAACTGGGTGCAGAACAACAGTTTGAACGACAGAGGAGCGTCTGTCTTTTTGGACTTTTGTTTTAAACCAGGGATTTTAAATCATTAAATATATATTTTTTACTTTTAATAATTAAAAGTGATTTGAATAGTATTGTTTTTGTTATAATATTTAATGATTTATAAATTTAAATAAATATTTTTATTGTAAAATAAATATTTAAATTATAATTTATTATTTTAATCGATTGAAGTTTTTTGATGTGTATAAAATTAAAGAAAAAAATGCAAGCGAAACAGATATATATTTTTAATATTTTGATAATATATATTATAAATAAATTAATTTAAATATAAATATTTTAATATAAATATCATTCATTCTTTGCGAGAATTACTTGTTGGATTTCAATTTTTTAATTATTTACTACGATTATAATATAATTTATATTATTAATTTTAGTTTTTTATAAAATATATATCAAATAAATAAATTATTTAATAATAATAATATTTTTTCTACCGAAGCTACTTAATATATTCATCTTGTTTAATTTTGGGTAAACTATATAAGTAGTCCTCTGATTATATTTTTTTATTATTTTTATGCATCATTAAATTTTTTAAATTATAAATTGATTTTTTAATTAAAAAATATAATAAATTAATCTGATATTATTAAAAATTAAAATTTGATAACGTATCAATTAACAAAAGTTAACATAATAATATGTTTAATCATCAACTTTTATAATTAATTTAATTTTAATTCTAAAATTTAAATAATTATTTAAATTTATTTTTGCAGTTTAATAGTTATATATCTTATTTTAATATAAATTTTAAAAATATAATATTAAAATAAAAGTCTTCTCCAACTATTTGATTGAATGAATTGAAAACTTAAATACGAACGTGAAGAAATAGAAAAAGAAAATAGACTAAATAGATTAAATATAAAAATTATATGAGTTATATTTTAAAATTAAGATCAAATTTAAAAATTATAAAAAAATAAGAATAAATGCATTATTATGCTAATTTTTGTTAATTATCATGTTATGAATTGTTAAAATTTTAATGATCTTATTTTTTTAATTAAAAAGTTAATTTAATTTTTGATAATTAAAAGACGTAAAAGAAATTAAAATATGATAAAAATATTTATGTAATTTACGCTTCAATTTTTTATTTATTGAAATTTCACTTTCGTCTTTCCCTTTCAATTTGTGGGTAAAATCGTAAATGGCCCAAGTCTATTAGCCGACCCAAACTCATCCTTATGAAACCGGATCTATTAGATAGGTTAGGGTTTTCCCATAGCATAAGCAAACCTCTCTCATTTGCCTGCGGCAGCACCAGTGCTCAACAACCATGGCGGAGCAGGTGCACACGCCGATCCTCTCTCTATCCCCGTCGTATCTCTTTTTTCTCACTTGCTTCTCATTTCTGTTCTCTTTTAATTGCAGACGGAGAAGGCTTTCCTGAAGCAACCGAAAGTGTTTTTAAGGTAATCCTACTGCTAAACCATGAGAAATCTGTCACATTCTTACATATTCGGATCTGAGTTTCTTGAGCTTAGATGGATTTTAATGATCCAGCTCGAAGAAATCTGGAAAAGGGAAGAGACCAGGAAAGGGAGGGAACCGCTACTGGAAGAGCATCGGGTTGGGATTCAAGACTCCCCGTGAAGCCATTGAAGGTTTGTTTTCTTCTTTGTGTATGTCTATTTAAATGTGTTATGGTGGTAGGGATGACCAGTTTATGCATAATCTTTGTAAGCTTTGAGTTTGAGTAGGTGACTTACATTTAGCATCATGTTTACTAGTAATTGATTTATAATATTCTATATTATTCATACATGTGGAATGTGGAATGTGTGTTCGGCTTCACGAATCATATTTTATAACTCAAACTTTATTTGAATATTTGAACTTTTTTCTAGTTAATTTATGAAATTATAATTCAGAGTGAAGTCGAGTTTTGTTTACCCCTAGTTTCTATGCCTTTTGGTTTGGAATTCAGACTATTCAGTTAAATGATGTTTAGTGTATTTGTTTTTCTAAAGGAACCTACATAGACAAGAAATGTCCGTTCACCGGCACTGTTTCCATCAGGGGTCGTATCTTAGCCGGTACTTGCCACAGTGCCAAGATGATAAGGACGATCATTGTTCGACGTAATTACCTTCACTTTATCAAGAAATACCAAAGGCATGTTCCAACTTCATCCTGCTCTGTTTCCCAGTAGAGTTTCGTATTTGTTTTTTAGTTCCGAATAAGTGTTTCTTTTTCTATGTTTTAGGTATGAAAAGAGACATTCGAACATACCTGCACATATTTCCCCATGCTTCCGTGTGAAGGAAGGGGATCACGTCATTATCGGACAATGCAGGTTGAACTCCTAAACAGAATGATCTTATGTCTTTTGTCTACAAATCTGATCATTCCTACAGCTAACTTGTTTGTAATTTGCATGTATGTTTTCTAATTTCAGGCCGTTGTCAAAGACTGTGAGGTTCAATGTTCTGAAAGTGATTCCTGCTGGATCCTCCGGAGGAGGAAAGAAAGCTTTTGCCGGAATGTAAGGTGTAAGTGTTTTACGAGCCGTAGTCCGAGGTTGTAGGAACATGCGGAGACACTGTAAAACTCTCCGAACTGCTGCTAGATTTTGAGGAACCTTCGACTGTTGGATACTGTTTTTGTTCGTTTTAGTTTTAATCTTGGGATTTTGTCAAATTACAACAGATTGGAATATTTAAGATATTATGATCCCTTTCCCCCTATAGATTCTGTTCTCGTACGTCAATTATGGAAGTTAATTAAGATATTTGAACTTAAAATATTCCTATTTATTGCCTAATTGATAGGGTGTAGTTGGTATTTTGTTACGTATTTAATTCTTGAATCGATTATATAAAGACGTATTATATAAAGTGATTACCTTAATTTAATTGCTTTATTTGTTACGTTAAAATTTAATTTAATTTAATTGCTTTATTCGTTACGACAAAATTTTAACTTTAACTCGAGTGATTTAAAACTATTTGTTCTTAGAAAAATGTTAGAATTAGAATCACTTGGACCTGAAGCTGAAAACAAAACATACTTGTTAATAATAAGGGTAAAAATCACAAATGACCACTAAATTATCTCAAAAATTATAAATAACATGGCGTGGAACTGCAATAGTGATGTCAAAGGATCATAGGCCCTGTTGCATGAAAGAAAGGAGACGGTCGAGTTTCTGAATGATGATTATCTGAATGGCTTACTAGGCACCTTGAAGGTATGAAGGAAGCAGGCGAGAGAATCAGCCCACTAAGTGCTGAACCAGAACTCAAACTGATAACACTGACCCAGGAAGACGAGTTTTTGATCATCGGTAGTGACGGAATATGAGATGTTTTACCAGTCAAAACGTCATAGATTTTACGAGACGGAGACTCAAGGAGCATAAAGATGTCAAGTTATGCTGAAAAGAAATAGTTGAAGAAGCCATTAAAAGAGGAGCAACAGACAACCTGACTGTTGTGGTGGTGAGTTTTCACTTGGAGCCGCCTCAGCCCTGTGTCAGACAAAGGGGAAGGGTCAGGAGAAGTATATCTGCAGAGGGGCTTCAGAGTCTCAAATGCCTGTTAGAAAGATGGAAGAACTCAATGCATGGTACACATAGGAGAGAACAAGCTACTGGTTAATACTTAGCTGTTCTGGTAGGATCTTCCTGTGCATACAATCACCATTTGAACAAAAGAAAACTTGAAAGAATCAAATTAAGACTTCATATTCTCTTTCCTTATCATTCTTATCAGCTTCGAATGAAGCTTAGGATAATTTGATGAACACAATTGATTTGTATGTGGGGCACAGTTGATTGTGAACAGAAATAAGTCTGTTACTGTACAATTTTTTAGTTCAAACTTTTATCTGGTATAGGTAAAATGAGTAGTGTTCAATCTGATACAAAAATTCTTGTACAAGAGAACTGAAGATAGTGTGTAAAAGAATGAAATACAATAGACATTGTATACGGTTCGAGCCTCCGAGGCCTGAAGAAACTGCATCAACTTGCAGCCACACTATTCTGAAGCAATTTCCCCTCATTTACCATCCTTTCAATCTCGGTTTTTGCAACACGAATCAAGAATAAACTAGCCAAGAATATAGCAAAGATTAGCATAAAAAATACACTATTCCACCCCCTAGTAGATATATACCCAGCCAAAAGAGGCCCAAGAGCAGCCCCGACGGAGCCGGTACCATCTATGATTGCAGTCACAGTAGCTAATGCACGGGAGTTTCCTTTAATCAAGTCCTGGGTACCAAGATCAGCAGCAACAGCTGTTGTAATTAGTGAATAAGGGCCATTCACTAGCAAGCCAGAGACGAACATCAATGAAATGTTGGTAACCATAGAGACGCTTCCATAAATCCGGTACAAAATGAGTGATGGAATAGATAGTATTAAGAAAGTAACTGAAGTAACCGCACGAGCGTCAATGATATCCGAAATGAAACCTGCTAGCACGCCACCAAAGATTCCGCCAATATCGAATATTGTAGAGAGGATCCCAGCAGATTTATGGGACAACTGCACTCCAGCAACAGCTATGATTCAAACAGAAATTTGCAATAATAAATAAACATCCACTGTTTCAGCTAATCAGATAACAAGAACGGATTCAAACATAAAGAACATGCTCAAGCTGCAAAGCAAATAGCTTTGTAGATAAAGTAAAACGTCTGTAGGTTAATGTCACCAATCACCATACTAGGACTGGTTTTACTAGTATATGAAATGGTTAACTTAATGTTAGTACTGAGTTTATATCCATGGTCATATTATTGAGACTGCATTTCTACTGGAATTTCCTAGAGGATATCCTAAAAAACCTCGAGTTTCCTCTTGAAATAATAATGACACAAAGTGTAACAACTTCAAGTACCTGTATGTCTTATGTAGAAGGGCAACCAATACAAAAATGTATAAGCCACCAACTTGGAGAAGAAGAGGCAGAAGGCAAATGGTGCCACACCAGGCAACTTCCATGCCTCCAAGAATCCAATGGCCGCCGAAGATTCGGAATCCTTGTTCTGGAGCAGCCCTGCTTCCTCAGACTCCACTTTCTCTAAATTCCCTGGGCTTTCTCCCTCCAGATTCATCTCAATCTCGTTCTCAGTCGCCATCATCTCGAACCCCAAATCATCAGGACTAACCACTAAGAAACAAAAAACCAAAACCCCAACTACAATAACCAATAATCCAGGCAGCAAAAAGGACCAACCCCAGCCAAACTCCAGTACCCCAGAAGCCACAACAGACCCAATAATGTTCCCAACAGATGTATGTGAAGTCCAAACCCCCATAATCAACCCTCTCTTCCCTTTTCCAAACCAATTCCCAACAACAGCAACCACACAAGGCCAACCTATAGATTGAAAAAACCCACAAACAACTTGAACTCCAATGAAATAACCAAACACATGGACATCAAACCAATATCCTAACCCGAAAATTATGGTCAAAAGGCCACTACTCATCATTCCAAACACAAGAAACAGCCTCAAATCAACCCTATCACCTACATGTCCTGCAAAGTACATCCCTATGGCATATGATGTTAAAAACGCAAGATCAAGCTCACCGAGCCGATGTGTTCCTTCCGGACCGTTGAATGGTGCCCATCCGGTGTCGGTCGAGGTAGAATTCGTTTGAACCGTGGGTCCTAATACGCTTTTCACAATGCTGGGGGGTTTCCGGGAAGCGTGGAACGAGGCGTAGGCTAAGAAGGTGAGAATTAAGACGAGGATTTGGTGGAAGAAAAGGGTTTTGTGCGGGGGCTTTAGGGTTGGGAAAAAGGTGAATCCAGGAGCTATGGTTGGAGTTTTGGATTGCATTGAAAACGATTTTGTGATCTTCGAAATCTGAATCTCTTTTGAAAAATTGAATCTTTCATGAGAATTGAAACAAATTGATCTGGGAAAGAATCATGGGAAGGATTAGATGACAGTACTATACAAAAATGTAAGATTTTTTTATTAAAAACGGAGAGAACTTTGATCAGAGATGAAGAAAGAAAACTGGGAATTTAGGACAGGACAACACCGATCTGAATCTGGCAACCGGCAGGCAAGACTGTTAAACGTAAAATGTCAGTCTCGGATTTCATTTTCCTATTTTAGGACTGCCTATCGTAATTGATTTCTCAGTTGACTTTTCAACATCGGTCAACTTTTAATTCCTAACATTTTAAGATATACTTATTTCTTAAAAATATTTGAGTAAATTACTTAAATCACCGTTTAATTATAAGATTGATATTAATATAATTATTATATTTTTAATTTTAATAAATATATTATATAATTATTAAAATAATTTTAATATAATAACATGCCGAAAGGTAACGTGACAAAATATATATATTTAGTTTTTGTTACGTAAATTGTTATTTTGAATCAAAATAAAAAACGTTAAAAAAGCTCGATTTTAGTTCGATTTGATTAATAATTAAAATTCTAAGAGTTCAATCTATTTATTTTAAGTTTGATTATTATCTGAACCGACCATTTAAATACCTTAATTAAGCTATCGATAGTATTTTGGGGGCTCAACCTTATTTTATCATCTCTTGTTTATATAGAGTTGACACCAACAAAAGTTAATTAAGGCTAGTGATATACCATTTCATCACCAAACAAACTGAAACTGAAAATAGTTTACAAAATATCTCCAGACCAACAAGGTACTAGGCTACAACCTTGTTCTGAATATGGACAATCCTATAACATTATCCAGAATGAAATAGTAGCAAGTGTTGATGCAGTGTTGGATAAAATAAAACCATACTCTTCGCCAGTAAGGATTTATGTATAGGACAACACCCATTGTCATTACCACAGTTGTGTAACAAACCACAAAAGAAATGTAGAAGACATGCATGTCCAACAAACCGTTTTCTTCTTCATTGTCGGAGGCATTTGGTGATGTTGGAGTCGAACCAGTTTCGGTGCAACTTCCATGCTTTGGAGGTCCGCAGAGGAAAGGATTTCCCAGGTAGCTGCTTTCGTCGAATGTCGCAAATTGAGCCTTTTCATGTGGAATGCTACCTGATAAATTGTTGTAGGATACATTGAAGACTGCCAGAGAGTTCAACTCCATCAACTGGACTGGGAGTATGCCGCTTAACTTGTTGTGAGAAAGATCCAAGCTCTCAATTTGGCTAAGCATCGAGAACGTTGAAGGTATCGATCCAGTCAAACTGTTGTAAGACAAGTTTAATGAATGAAGCTCACTCAAATTTCCCATTTCTGGTGGGATTGGCCCTGTTAACCTGTTGCAAGATAAATCAATTCCGGACATGTAGTCAAGAATGATACCTGAATATGTGTACAACCCTTTCTTAGTAGTAAACACTACCTGTTCTTCGACATAGCTACCAGGATAAAAATGTCTCCCAAGTTTATATCCAAACGCAACAGATTCTAATACTGGATTCAAAAACGCATAGCTACCAGTCAAGAACTTGTCATTTGCTGGCTGAAGAGATAAAATACTAAGACAAGAAGGAACAGGACCAGAAAGCTTGTTTTGAGAAAGATCTATTATACTTAATGAGTTCAATCTGCATATCTGACTAGGAATTTCACCCTCAAACTAATTGGCTTTCAGCAGGAGGGCACTCAAAGTCGAAAGGGTGCCGATCCAATATGGAATTTTTCCAGTAAAGTTGTTTTGGCTAAGATCTAATGTCACCAATGAGGAGCTGTTGTAAAGTGCATGGGGGAGTGGACCACTTAATCTATTTCTGCTCAGGTAGAGATGCTCTATGGTTAGTGAACTGAAGCAAGATGGAATAGAGCCAGAAAAATTGTTCTGAGACAGGTCCAAAAATGCAAGTGATGCCGAATTGCATAATTCAAGAGGAACGAGACCAGTGAAATGATTGTTGGAAAGAACTAATTTCTGCAAGTTTGACACATTCCACATCCATCTTGGGAGCTTACCAGACAAATGATTATTGCTCAAATCTAGATCACTAAGTACAGGATAACGGTCGGTTGAGATATCGATTAGTGGTATCTCTCCATCGAAGTTATTTCCATCCAAATATAACTGGTTCAGTGTAGTTGAGCTAAATATTGCAGGTGGTAGTTTCCCACTCAAGTTATTACTTGAAAGTCTCAGGGTCGATAACGAACTACTCTTAGCAAACTCTTCGATTTTTCCTCCGGAAAAATTATTACACGAAAGATCTAACAATGATAAAGACTTCATACCACCTAGGCATGGAGGAATATTACCTTGAAAGGCATTCTTGGACAAGGAAAAGCCCTTTAAATGTGGAAACGTTGAGCAGATGTTCATTGGAATTTGCCCTTGCATTTTATTCCCAGACATATCAACTTCAAACATGTCAACATTACTGTGTTTTGGTAACTGTAGAGAGCCTTTGAAAGAATTGCCTGTCATGAGAAATTGCTGTAACCTTGTATTATTGTCCAACAACCATGACGGATTCCGTCCAGCAAAGTTGTTATATGAAAGATCAAGATATCTCAAGTCATACTGGTAGTACAGGAAGTTAGGGAGTTCTTGAGGGAATCCCTTTGTTATACAGCTTGACATACTCAACATTTTGAGCTGAAACTTGGTGTTTTTGGTCTGAGACTGAGCTTGAAAGGTAGGTTCTGTCACCAAACGATTTTGATCGACGAAGAGATAATTGAGAAGTGAGTTGTTTGCGAATGCGTTGAATAAAGATGAAATTTCAATACGGTTTTGTGAAATATCCAGAGAGCGAAGAGAAGTCAAGTTACTGAAACAAGAAGGAATGGATCCCTCAAGTGCATTGTGGCTAAGATCTAACTCTTCAAGGTTCCATAAATCACACCAACCTGTAAAATAAATTTGTCAAGTATATTATCCATATAACAGAAATCACAGTCAAAGATTTAGAGAGAATAACTCATGTACCTTTAGTAGGTAAGGGGCCAATCAAGCCAGAGTCAGATAATATCAACCTTTTAAGATAAATCAATGCTCCAATACTATGAAGAATGTTGTTGCTGAGATGAGACTCATACAAGAATATTTCTTGTACACTGCTGGATATATTGTTCAACTCTGTGGAGAAAATGATGTAAATTTAGAAGAGAAATATATTTGAGTGGATTCAACTAACAGTAGCCAAATCAAGCCCTCACTTACCTTGAGGATAAATAGTCTTGTTCAAGTAGTTGTCACTTAATGAAAAGGTCTTAACTGATGGGAAACTTTGTACCACTTGTAATAATGAAAAAGTTCCATCACTGAAAACTCCATGTAAGTACAGAGATTTAAGCTTTTGGAGACGTCCCAACTCTACCATGGTGGACAAATGAACATTACTTTCATCTTGTTTAAAGAAGTTGTTACTAAAATGCAATTCTACCTTTAATATTTATAGAGCCTTTTGGCTTGATGCTTCCTAGACTCAAGGACCTCAGGTTTGAAAGTTCACTTATTATCACTCCCAATCTGCTGTTGTTCAACAGATTATAGCTGAGATCAAGTTGTTCTAAATAGATCAACTTCAGTTGTCTCTCAGTATCTGTAAACAAGGTTGAGTGAAGTTATTACTTTATAAAAGATATATATTGACAAAATCTCATCTTATTAGAGGAATAACTAATATGTACCATCAAACGATTCAAGGCTTTCGATATGATTGTAACTCAGATCCAACTTCTGCAACTTTGTCAATTTATTCAATTCTGTTCATGTCAATCCAGCCATGTCTTTAATATTGAGACAAGACAAAAAGACAGGTGAAGTCCACTTATGTATGCAAAATCAAATCAGATGCTACCTTTAATGTCTATAGATCCTTGTAGATTGTTGCCTTGAATACTCAAGGACTTTAGATTTGATAGTCTGCTGATGAATTCAAAACTGCTATTCTGCAGAAAATTATCACTCAAATCAAGCTCCTCCAGATTCATCAGTACTTGTCTCCTGCTACCTGTATTAGATTCCCATTACTACACATTTTGCACCCTGAAATCTTTCAATTTCATTCAAGCTTAAATCCAACTTCCTCATTTCTTTAGATATTCAATCTCAACAAAATAAGAATTAAGACAAAAAATACTAAAATCTCTAAAAAAACACTTCGGAATCGAGCTTACCTTTGATAGTAAAAGATCCTTCCAATTCATTTCTGGCCAAATTTAAAGTTTTTAAACATGACAGAGCAGCCACATGTAGGAGGATATTGTTCTTCAAATGGTTCAAACTTAAATCAAGAGTTTCCAACTTACTCAATCTCGACATCCATTTAAAACCTGCTACTATGAGACAGTTAAAAACCTTGAACATTTACTACTACTCTCATGTATCATGCAATATATCAAAGCTGGTCCTACAGAACATCATCTAAAACTGACATGAAATTAACTTTACCATTACTATGGTTTGATCCTGTGAACCCATTTCCTGACAGATTTAGAGACTTTAGAGACGAGACCTCACTTAACCATGATAAGTTGCTGATATCATTCAAGTGATTGAAACTCAAGTCAAGAAGTTCCAATTTTTGCAATGCAGATGATAGATTTGCAATACCTGAAAGAGAGAGAAGAAATCCCAACAAAAAAAACAAAATCAGGAATCAACAGACGTATATGGATTGCATTCGGTCGTCAACTTGCTATAGGAAAGGCAACAAACCTTGATTGACCACAAAACCAGCTATTCCATTTCCCATCAAATACAAATTCTTCAACTCCTTAAAGGGAAGAAATAAAGAGGCATTGAGATAACCATCTTCCTGCCATCCCCTTGTAGAAATAAGAGAAAGTTGGATGACTCGTCTACTGGTGTTGCTACACATAACCCCTTCCCATTGACAACACTGTGAACCCATCCAGTCATGAAGAAAACGAGGAGAATTGAAGAAATGTTTGAGTTGCAAGAGTGCAACCCTCTCCTGCTTCAAGCACCCCTCAGTTTCAGTCCACCCTTGTATGAACAAAAGTGCAAGTAAAATCCAAAACCATTTAGGCTCCATCACATCAGTATGAATATGATTACAAATTTACAACACTCGGCTATACTCTAATAACTCTATGCATTTCATCACATTGAGTCTCGGAATTTATACACTCAACCATACTATAATAAGTTAATAACTCTATGCATTTAATCGAATGTGTACATGAAATTTGAATACAATCTTGCATGATGACTAACCGATGCTTCCTGGTAATTTGTTGAAGGAAAGTAATGAATGATGTGGTCCAGAGACGTAGAGTTTGGTCTAATTTCCACTCCATGCTTGTCGAGAATTGATTATCCAACCACTCTCCACCGACCCAAGAAAAAGTCCATAAAGGAGGACTCAAAGATATTGACTTTGGAGTAAATCATGCAGAGATAACCTTCTCGGGAATTTTGGTATATCTTTACTATGTATCAAATTTCTCACTTGTGTTCTAGGATACAAGAAGGTCGAGGTTGAATCAGATAGCATTGAAGTTGAACCGGTTTCGGTTCAACTTTCATGTTTTGGAGGTCCACAAAGCAAAGGATTTCCTAGGTGACTGATAAATTGGGCGGTTGACCCCGCGGTTTTACAGCCAGATGTCGGCTGAAGCGAATGTCAGTTATGGCCTATATCGCTACGGTCCATTCCTGGTTAATTTGCCAGACTGCACTTTCGTGCGCGATACATTCACAGATATCTGCGCAGATATAGCCAATGGATTTACAAACAAGAGCGAATCCGGCATCGTCAACATCCCATCTCTCGGTCTAGTCGTCGAGCCAATGTTGTCGAAAACTGCATCATCAAAGTCCAAGCCCCGAACATGCTTGTGTTCACAAACCTTGCACCCGGGGTCCTTTAGGTGCACCCTGCATTGAATTTCAACATAAACACACCAGCTCGAAGTCGAACGAGGGTGGTTCGTTACTCACCAAGTTATCATGTGAATCCGAAACCCATCAAGACGGTTCTGCAACAAATCATGAAGCCGTCGAGCCATTGCATCAGAAGTAGATGGAATTTTCAGCCTAAGCCTTTCAGTTTTTTTTTAAACAGATACAGCTAATTTTATTAACAAGAAAATACTCAATGTTACAATAATGGTTTATAATTATCATTATAAACTAAAAATATAATTTAATCATTCTCTTAAAACTAGCCACTCTAGATCAGACAAAGACCATACATGAAAAAGTTTAAATCTTATCCAAAGATTCGATCGAAAAGATAGATACGAACAAATCTGATTGCATCAGTAAACGAACCAAAAGGGGATTAATCTATGAAGATCACTGAAAAACACAGATCAGAACAAAACGATAGAGTCCGACGGACGACGACCAATATTAAGATTGATGCTACCGCCCACACTCAAAGAAAAAGAAGAAACAATATATATTGTATTAAAATAAAATTATTATTTTTTTTACAATTTGAGATCTTAGTCTATATCAAGAGATTAACAATAATATAATCATAGTCATCTTAATTATCAGCACTTTCAAACGTAATTGGATGTATGAAATTATTATTTTTCATGAAATTAAAAAAAAATCAAATTGTATATACAAAATAATATTTTAAAATTATTTGAGGTTGGAAGTGAGTTTGAAATGGTCGACCCCCCTAACTTGATTGAAGATCGTTGAAAGATATTCGAATGTTAATTAAGAAAATTGAGTCCAATGTGGGTGGCTCTCTTCTAGACAGACACTTGGGGTACTGTGACCTCATTGGTTGTTGGAAATACTATATAATTACAGTTATAATTAATAATATAATGAATCGTTGAATATTTTCGATATAAAACATAATAATATTTATCTTAAAATTATTTATATTTGTTAATCATATTTTATTTAATAAAATCATTATAAAAATATTAATTTTTATTATATAATATAATATGATATGAATAATAATTTAAAAATAAAATTATAACGTTAAAAAATTTAAAAACAATTTTAAAATATTATAATTTAAGAATATAGTTAATATATTTAAAAATTTTAAAAATAAATTTAAAATAAGAACGTTTTATAAATATAATGCGATTAACTCTTAAAAAAACAATTGTTATAGTTATTAATATTCATTAAAACAAGCTACTATGATTTGGTTTAGATTCATTTGTTAAGTCAAGTTGATTAACAACTCTAAGCCTTTAGCTTAAAGTTGACTCTCGTTCATTTAAATCACATAAATATTGTTATAATATCAAAATTTTAAATTAAATTTGAGAGATTTAATAAAAATTTAATAATATATTATATAATTTTTTTATAAATATAATTATACTCGCATCGATAAAAAAAATTTCTTCAACCTAGAAAAACATCATAAGAAAATGTAATTAAAATTATATAGATATTCCACGGTCTTATAATTGTAAAAAATTCTAATTTTTTTTCAAATATATTTGTAGATTATAATTATACATTTGCGTACAAGTTGATCGAATTCAAATTTTCTGATAATAAAATATTAAATATTTAATTATTTTAGTCAAAAGTTTTAAAAAGAGTGGGTCAACGGTGTCATAAACCTGACAATATACGTGGCAACAAAGTAGCGAAGCTTCTCAATGTTCCAAAAGCTGTCAGCGTGTTTAACAAATAACGGGCATTAACTGACCCCTGACAGCTGGGGACAATTTCTTCGTCTTTTACGTCATAATTTTAGAAAAAAAAATATATTTTATTAGATTTTAAGAATAATTAGAACAATTAATTAAATAAAATCTTCCTATTTGAAGGAGAAAAAAAGGGTAAGAAATCAAGTTGAAATTATTAATTGAGGCTCTAATATTATTCCAATTTTTCTACGTAATTTATTTATTATATAATAGTTTTTTATTGATTTCATCGAAATTAAACTAAAAACTAAATAAAGTTTAAATTAATTTAAAATATACAATAAGAACTGAAAAAAAAATAAATTTTCATTAATATTTTTGATATTTTACTTAATAACTTAATTTTTTGAATTCATAATTCATGCCTCGAATAATGATTAAGGCGTTGAAATAAATAACATAAAGTTCGGGGGTAAAAATGCAAAATTCAAGAATTAGAAATCCCTATATTGAAAATATAGAGAAATTTTCAAACCCCCTCCCCCTATAAAAACATGGCTCGAGTAAAGAAAGGTTTGCCCAACTGAACAGCCAAACACGGCTTAGGAGAGAAAAAAAAACTCTTCTTTTCTTTACTTTCACGCTTTCCCTCCTTCCTCTGCAATGCCAGAAAAAATGGGGATATCTTCTAGACGAAACAGCGGTCCGGTTCTCCGATCCCTCTCCCCGTCCGGCCGGTTCTGCCCTCACTACTCTTCAGACTCTTCGTCATCATCTTCTCCATCAGGTTTCGCTTTCTCGAGTTCAAGCTTTTATTCACGCTCCTCAACTTTCTTTAATGAACATAGATCCATCTCTCCGCCACGTGTCAATATCTACAACCACGCCCAGCCCTCGCCGTCTGTCCGTTTCATGCTTGATAACCGTCCTATATCGCCGAACCGTGCGATTACCTGTGTTCGTAGAAACACTGAGGCGGTGAGGAATTTGGAGAGGCAGCAGCCGAAGCGGACTTGTATGTGTTCCCCAACGAACCATCCCGGATCCTTCCGTTGCAGTCTTCACAAGAGTTTCAATAATTCGCAATCACTGGCGGGTTACGCGCCAAGTAATCGGCTAAACGCGCGTAGATCTGCGATGACGAACTCGCTGGTGAGAATCGGAGGAGTTGAAGGAGATCTGGTTAAAAGAGCGTTGTCGGCTTTGATACGACCCTCTTCTCACCAGCAGCGTCGCCGAGCTGCGTTCAAGTCGAGGCCTAGCCGGCTCTCCGTGATGTCAAGAGCGGAGGATTTATAAAGATCCCGTTTGCGGTATGTGTATTCTTCTAATGTTTTCTGGTCGAGCATCGAAGATTTTCCGATGATACGAGGTCGAACATCGGAGGAACACCGTGCAGCAACGACGAATACGTTGGAGATCTGGAACGGTCATGATTTTAGTGTACTCCGGGAGACCGAAACCGTGGAATCGGAGCGACACCTGCCGACATAGTTTGTTGGTGTAAATAACTGAATCCATATATTTGCAGGGAATGTCAAATTTGAGGAGGCCATTGGACATTAAAAAACAAAGAACCTAAATTCCTTTTAAAATCGAATCGGTCTAACTTCAATCTAAAATTCCCAGTCCAGTAGCCCAATTTGATTGGTTTATTTTATTTCTTCTTCTAATTGATTCTGTCATGAAACACCATTGGTTCCATTCCATCGCAGTTTTCTTTCTCATGATCCGTTTGGTTTTGACGTTTCCCATTTTCCATTTCAGCACTTTGTCCCTTTCTTCGTTTTTTCTGGCTCGTCCCTTTCATCGTTTTCCTAGGCCTGTTTTCCCATCTTTTCCTTTTTCTTCTTATTTCTGTGTTAATTTTTATTTAATTTGTTTTTTTATCTGATTTTTTTTGCAGGTACAACTCCCAAACGTGGGCGGAATTTATATACCTGGGTTTTATGAAGGGAGAATTGAGATGGAATTTATTTATCAGACCCCTGAACTTGAATATGGGCCGAATTTGATAGAAGTTAAGAAAACAATAAAAAATTATAAAAATTGAAATATAAATTTCTAACTCTAATACCCTAAAAATAAAATCTTAAACCATAAATTTTATATTATAGAATTTAAAAATTAAATTATAATATAAATATTTAAACCCTAAGATCAAAATATGTATTATGTATCTAAATGTTTTTCAAAAGACAATAGCAAAGTGTATCATTCGAAGATATGATCGAACAGATAAAGAAAATCCAAATATCTTTGTCCACGTTTATGGGCTAAGAAATTAATTTAAAAAATATGAATAAAAGTTGAATTAATATTCTACATTTATTTAGGAGTATATGATTTAAATTTGACAAAAATACTTAAAAAATTAAATAAATGAAGAAATCATATAAAGTTAAGAAGATAGATTTTAAATATATATAATTTATTTTAAAAAATATAAATTAAATCTAAATAAATATTCTATATTAGTTTAAGAATATGTGATTTAAATTTGGTCAAAAAATGAACTTAAAATAAAAAATAATCGAAGAAAAAATAAAATCATAAACTAAATAACACAAGATTTTTTTAATTTTTTAAATTGGATAAATTTTAATGGAATAGAACTCAAAATTTTAAATTATTTAAATTAATTAGAATAACTCAAATATATTGCTCTGGCCGTCGAATAAAAAAAACAAAATAAGTTAAATTAAATAAGTACTCGTAAGGGAAAAAGTAAAACATTAGTTTAGTATAAAACCGCTCCAGTTCCTCCTATTCACGGTAAACCATAGCGTATTAGCGTTGTTCTCCTTCTTATAATATATCTTTGTTTTCTTAGTTTTTTATTCATCCACAGTAACTTCAATTTTAACGATGGTCATCATCGTTAGTTTTCTTTTCCTCATATTTTTATATTAAATTTTTATTTTTTTTTATATATTTTATTTTTTATCTATATTATAATAAATATATTTTTTATATCTTATGACATGCATTTTTTTGCATTATGATACGTTTTTATCTTACGATAAATTATCGTTTATTTTTATAATAAATATGCATTCTTAGACGTTTCTTTCACGACATTCGACTATGATTTTCTTACTTTCAATTGCAATGCACATGCACCTATGCCTATTGCTTTGGTGTTTGTTTGTCTACATTCAGTATATGCATTCAATGTGGTTAGGTACATTACATTGGTTCCGAACGCAAATTGCCTTCAAACTGTGTCAGACCTTAGCTGAGCACATCAGCTGAAGGATATATACATCAAATCTGGTAAATACTTTAGGTATTTTCTCTTATTCATTCAACAGAAAAGGAGGTATACAGCAAAACAAGGGAAAAAGTACTGAGTAAGCTCACAGGACACAATCTATAGATGTTTTTTTTATTACAACTCATGAAAAACTGAAAATTGCCCACTTGAAGGATCACATCTCAAGCAAACCATGTAGGAAAACTGTAAAAGAACCTTCTGTATGACCATATCTCACCTTTGAAGACATCAAAACTTGGAAGTGTACATGTATAAATCATGTAGGTTTCATGTCCTGAAACAGTGCTTCCCACATTGTATGTTCAACGAACTCACCACCTGCAATTTCCTTGTTGTTGTCATCATGAGGTTTTGGGCTTGGAGGTGCAGACAGTTTCGGGCTACGATTCGTGACCGTCAACCTCTCTTGTGCCATTGCAACATCAATCGAACCGGATATGATTGGACTCTTATAACTGAACACCAACCTCTCCTGTAGTTTTCTATCCAGGGGACCTGATAATTTTAAGCTCCTAGGAGTCACTAGCAACTTCTCTTGTCCTCTATAATCCAAGGGACCGGATTTCGCTATTGTCCTGCTTCTCTGCATCGGATGTTCTATCTTCATCTCCCTGTTGTGAGTGTGATCACTCTTGTTCTTCTTAGACAATGCTTCTCTCCACTTATCTTTATATGAAACTGGACCCGGTACCAAGACCGGGACTGGGGCCGGCAGCGCCTTTGTCGTCGTGTTATTCTCGTGGTGAACCAACTTGTTAACATACTTGTTGAAGCACTTTCTGGTTCTGTTGATTGCCAAAATGAGCTTGGACAAACCATTAGGTGATTCTCTAACTTCTTTCCTAGCAAGCTTGAGAATCTCCAGCCTATGCTTGGCAACAGAAACGCCCATGCTCTGAAGAAACTCATGGTTGAAGTATGCTAAATCCTCCTTTTGGAGCTCATTCTCAGAAAACGAAAGGCCATACTTATAGACGAGTGACGGCTCGAGGCCAGTTTTGGATAACCAGGAGTACCAGTCCATGGCTCCCGGTGGTTGGATCATGCCATAGGATGCTTACGGAATTGGAGGGCTGTGGTGTGTTATAGGATGGTAGCATGTGAGGGCTGTCCAATACATATGTCCAAGTAAATGTGGTGGGTGTGTAGGGTTATCTTTTCTGTCATCTCTAATGGAAATTCGGATGGTGGTTGAAATTGAGAGGGACAAGAAACAGAATTAATGAATATAAGTTTATGGTTAAACGGATAGACAGAAAACTTGTAGAAAAAAAAAGGGGTTATGTAGCCCTGGTTTTCCTCCTCTTTTCACATAACTTGGTAGGGAATGGCAGCTTAAATATGCCACCCCATAGTAATCAAGCAGCCTTAACTATCCTTACCAATAAACATGTTAAAATTTTAGGACAGGACATAAACATGTGTAGAATTAAAGATTGGTCCTAGTTAGAGGGTGGATATGGTTGGTAAATCAACAAGCATTGAGTATTGTAGTTTTATGATAAACTTCGGATTCGAACTTTGAAAATGAATAACTACAAACTCAGATATAATCACCATTTTGTTGCAGAAAATACCAGTTTATAGATTCAAAGCACGCATCGCCAAATCTAACATTAGAGGCCAAAAACTAATACAAAAAGTTTTAGTAATGGAAAGGCCAAAAGAAAGAAAAGCTGAAATTGAATGTACAATGCAAATCAGTTTCATATCATACTGAATATACACTACTCCGTCCACTGCCGTTAACCAATCCCGACGTCCCGCTCTCAGCTTCAGACTTGCTATGGTTACTATGGCTGCACTGGGAAGAATGGACATGCCCATGGTGTGCATTGGTGTTGCTAGAATTCACATTTATGGCAATATGGCCATTTCGGTCTGCAATACTATGTAAATCACCATTATCCCTAGCCATTCGGACCATCCCGATACCTTCAGAATGTTCTGAATTTTCACCAGCCTGTATGTCTTCGTTGTAGCCTTTGATCAGCAAATCCAAGCAGTTCTTCCTGCATCCGTGATCATATGGGTTTCTAAATCCACCACCGGAACCCCTTAGGTAGCTATACCGCATGACATTTGCCATTTCATTTGTTGTTATATTTCGAGCTATCTGTAGCAAGAAAAGTTCAAAATGAGTCGTCCGAAAAAGAGATAACAGATTGAGTATTTGCTCTCGTATCTCATGTCATACCTGAGAAGCTTGTACAACAGTCAATGCAGCCACACCAAAGAAGAGGAGAAAAATCACAATTACAAAGGATATAGCACCAGTATGATGAGAAACAGAATAGTTCATCCATGGGAAAAATGAAGAAGGGGACGATGGATCCTGCACAATTCCTGCATAGGACAAGAACGCGTTGAGGGAGGACAAACAGCACCAATTTTTTTTGCTATATTTGGAAAGTAATTTGAACTTGGGAACTGGTTGAAAGACATACTTGCAATAGTAACTCCACAAGTAATCAACATGGCTGAAACTTCTAAAACAAGGAAAAGAAAGAAGTCCCGTTTGTTTTTCTGCAGCACGAGATACCGGAACGAAATTAATCAACAGATACAATCACTACTATTCAAATAACTAAATGATATCCTCTTCGACATGGAAATAACCTATAAGCATAATTGTAACCAACACACAATCACACATAAAGCTTTCAGTTCCCTTAACTTTATGGTCTAATCGAAATACAGGATCTAAAAAAAACAAAAGCTGAAATGTTAAATTTATAGAGGGGAAAACATTTAACTCATCGACAAGAAAGCACCTTGCCAACACAATTTGATACCCAAGGGCAATGATGGTCAAATTGTTCAACACAACGATCACAAGTGGAGCAGTGTTTTGCACGAAGAGACTTGACAATCTGATGATCGTGTTCAATAACATAGCAAAACAATCAGAAATTATCAAACAGGTAATGTAAACACAATGAAAGGTAGATTAGGCGAGCACCTTGCATGTCGCACAAAGCTGAGACCAATTTCCGGCTAGCAAAGAAGGATTGTGTGTCTCAATTTTCAATAAGGGTTCCTAGCGGAATATATAGGAGAAATATGTTATATAGAGAGAATCTACATCAATCCTTTAAAAGAAACAAAATATATAAGACCGACAACAATTAAGTTTCAAGAAGACAAGAAAACAAGTAAAACAAAATCAGTTGAGCATTGTAAGGAATCACTGAACGCACATCATCTTTCATGGTATGAGGATCATGGACGTTCATCCTGATGTAACCAGGATCCTTGCTGCAAAGAAAAATAAAATGACAAGACGACAAGGTAAGTACACTCAATGAATCTCAATACTAGAAAATACATAGAGAATGACAAGATATACTTCAATATTGATAATGGATCTGAATTCTGACATCTTATAAATTCATAGAGAACGCCATTGTAAAGTATCAGAGAATATACCTGCTACACCTATAAAACATAACTAAACCGATAGATGCTAGGATAACACCAAACCATGCCAGAAGGCTAAAACCAGCTGTCAACTTTGGAAGATTTGGATCTGCATCAAATGTCCAAAAAGTAAATTAATGTCATAAAGAAACAGAGATAGGTATTATCTAATGGAACAATTAACTTTCATGAAGAGATCAAAAGGCATACCCATTATGACAGATTGAATATAGGTCACCAGTAGTAGCAAGATAATGCACCAAAGAAGTGGTGCAAGTCTTACTTTTGTAAATCGTCCAATAGGGCTGTTCCCATCACATCGTTTTTCAAGCAGCCTTCTAGCATTTCCCTCCAGAATCGGTATGTAAAAGAAACATAAATAGGTAGGGTGTAATTCAGCTGATCTTGTAAGCACATCATCTTAATGATACAAAACAGCTAGGAGACAAATTAAGCCACTTACAAAGTAATTTTACAGCCTTAATTGAAACAACTAAAAGTACCAATCAATATCAATAATAATGGCATCCTAATATTTCTATAGTGAAGTCACAAAATTTTCAAATCCTGCTCCCATGTTGCACCTATACAAGGAAAAGGAAAAGGTTTCACTATTTAAGAACAAAACCCAGCTTCATAAACCTTAATGAAGCACAAAGCTGAGGGAAATGCTTTGAGTTTGCAAATGCTTAATCAATCATTTCAAGATGTTCATGTTCCCAGAAATTTAAATGAACATATAACACATTTTGGACATTTATGTACTATTTTATTAATTATCTTTTATTTGTATTCCTTGTCAGTAGTCAAACCAAAAATATACATGTGTGCAGAAGAAGCCGGAAATGACTTTCATTCAGAAAAGGGAATTTATCAGTCGTTACTAGCAAAAGAGAGCTGGGACAGTGCATGATTGAAAACAAAAACGAAAAAATATCCAAAGAATAATTATTAGCGAAGTAAAAATGCTACGGGACCTACAAGGAAAAAGGCAACTTGTCTGTGATTTTTATCAGAAGCAAGCTGTTCGGGTGTAAGGCCACTATTATCAGTGATCAACAAGTCCTCCATCTTACCCGCCTGTACTAAGACTGTGCATGCTTCTAGATTACCCCTAATAGCTGCCCAATGGAGAGGAGTGCAACCTGATGCAAAGATGAAATAGTTAGCAGAGCAGAACACTAGATCAACTGAATGAAATTCCCTAGAAATGGCACTTTAAACATGAGAATAAAAAAATTACCCTCCTTATCTTGACGCCCTCTATGTGCATCAAGAAATAAAAGAAGACGTATGGTATCAGTAAAACCTTTATAAGCGGCCCTGGTGTTGTCCATATTGAGAGGAAGTTAGAATAAAAAAAAACAGGCTTCATAATTTAAACTTCACTACACAATCAAACAAATTGTAGAAAAAAACAAATTAAGTAATCGGAATACAAAAGAAAACTTGTTAAATTTAACAACTCAGAGAGATGGGAACTTTGAACACAGACCTAAAATAAAAATTACCAATGTAGGTTAAATTCTTATCATAAAATTGTAAATCCAGATTTACAAAAGTCGAGCACTCTTTACGAGCTTGTCACTATCATCATCACTAGGCAACCGAAAATCACAAAATTGAAAACTGTCCTATAACTTTTTAATAATAAATAAGCAAGCGCACACATAAACACACAAACCAAGTGTTTTAAAAGTAATTTTACTCACCCCACCCGCACATATATCAAAAAATCATTTACTCAGTACAAGAAAACGTTCATTATTGATTAAAAAGAAATATGACATAGCAAAGTAATCAAAGGAAGAGAACAAAGCGATGCTAATGCTAGATGAGGAAAATAATCATCCCTCTCAAACATGACACAAAAATCCACATGTTTAGATACAAAAGAAATTAGAAGCAACATAGTGCCTTATGATAGACCATTAAGTAAAAAAGGGTAAGGTGCATGCAAACTCCCCAAGTACCAGTGTAAAGGACTTCGCCCGTCATTATCGCAAGTATCAGGGTCAGCATTCCACTTTGAAACAACAT
Organism: Abelmoschus esculentus; assembly: GCA_035048815.1. Lineage (NCBI taxonomy): Eukaryota > Viridiplantae > Streptophyta > Magnoliopsida > Malvales > Malvaceae > Abelmoschus > Abelmoschus esculentus. Next base: position 18,149,238 of record JAUCBN010000026.1, read on the forward strand.
GATAGATAAAAGAAGTTTGACCATATTGGGCAGCAACATGTGTTATCTGCATCAAATTACAAAACTAAGTATGCATCCATCTGGAGGGAGAAATAAAAGCAAGAAATATATCAATTTAGTTATTACCCCATAATTAAATTGTAAAGAACAAAAAGCATAAAGTTTGAGCATTAAATTAAGAAATAGAACCCAACTTCATGTTCTAGACTTCTACATAAATTAATCTTCAATAAGAAGTGGGAAAATATAAAATTGCATGTGATTTAGATGATAGCAGAAAAATTTTATCAGCAACATATATAATAATATGCATCGCAAGAAGACAACATGAAATATGCTTTGAGGTAGTCCTTGAACTAATGAACTCCCAGACATATTGGAGAATAAGGGAGTAAAATCATCTCCTGTAACGTATATAATAATATGCATCACAGAAACATATATTCTTGAAGGCTGAAGCCTCATAATATCAACATGATCTACTCATCTTACTGAAACCATACATTGACGAGTTCCCATGGGCCTAAAACTACATATAAATGATGTCCTTGTGGATATCGATCAACTTCAAGCAGAAAAGAATATCTAAAACAGCTTACGGAAACAATAATCTATATCATGGTCATTGTCCCAAATCCACATAGTGGGAGACCACACCGATTTCTTGAATAAGAAACATTATAGTACAAAGCAGCACATCGAAGAAAAGCTAACCTGGTAACCATAGATATCAGCAACGTCCACCCGAGCACCCTCTTGGAGTAAAACCTCTGCAACTTGTATTGCACCACGGACGGCACTCCAGTGCAAGGCTGTCTGTCCATTACGATCTACAGCATGCACATCTCCACCATGCTAGCATATCAAACAACCCAAAAACTACTCACTTAAACCGTATTTATTCAATAGAAGAGCAACATGTCAGAACTAAACCTTGAAATTCAAACAATTTCGGAAATCAATTCCATATCTCAAAAGCATGTATTCCCCCAAACACAGTTCACTAAGCCCATTAAAACCCAATTCAATAAACATTTAAAAGAAAGCAAATTGCATAAATTGGATACCAAATAAACCCAGTTTATCAAATCCATAAACTCCAAAACTAAAAATTTCACCCCCCCAAAACAAAAAAGCTCCCACCTTGGACAAGGGAAGCAATTCAGTAAATCCATAAAAAATAACCAAACAAATAAAAACCTCGATGATGTACTGAGCAGCGGCGGTTCTGTTATTCAAAGCAGCCCACTGGATGGCATAGTAACCAAGACCGTCGGGCTCGGAAAGAGAGCAGCCCTCGTACTCAACCAACCTATGGAGTTTCTCCAGATCCCCATACGCAGCGGCGGTGTAGACATCATTCTTCAAGCTCTCATCATCAGCAACATCACCAACAACCCCACGATTCCCTCCCCCACCGTATTCATTCCCATTCGCTACAGAGTTACCCAATTGTTGTTTCAGAGGTCCAGCCTCCTCCACCACCTCGATCTCCGACGACATCTCTCAAAAACCCAACAATCTAAAAATGACAATATTTTTTGCTATTTAATGATCTGGGGTTGACTTTGTTTTACAAATTATTGTAAAACAAATAAAAAATTGTGGAGGCAGCATTTTTAGGGGGGATTTGGAGGAAAGAAGGGAGAGAGGGGCGAGGATTGGAGGGTTGTTCCACTTTGGCGTCCGTGCCGTGTTGACTGATGATGCCGAAGCCAAGCCCTGAGGCAAATGAGCCAAAGCCACTCTGCCTAAGCAATAATTATTCCTCGTAGCCGTCTTCCTGTTCCCGACAAGAAATCTACTCTCTCCATTTATGGTGAAAAATTATTTTATGGCCTCGGACCATCACATAATTTATAATTTTTATTTATTAAAAATCAATCGCATACAGAATTATATTATATATAAAGAATTATACCAATAATTTTTATTAAAATTATGCACTAATTTTCAATAAAATGCACTATAGATAATTTTATGAACGAAATTATATAAATAAAACTCTTTCCGTTGAGTTGTCTGGCTGGTTAAGCCTGAGTATCTGTCTTTCTTGGTACAAATGTTCGGAATCATTAATGATGTGTGGATTTGTTTAAATTGAACTGGAAAATTATTGCATGAACTGTGAAAAATTGAAGATGTCATTTATTTATGTACAATACTTTCTTAGTGGTATTAAAAATGTTATCTTCTTCCACTCCAATTATTGATTTTCAAACTTAAAAGTTATAATTTTACAGCTTTTGCTTGGGGGTTATAAGTGCTTTTAGAAAGCACTTCTCCCTCCAAAAAATCTGATGTTTGGGATTGTTTTTCATTGTAAAAGATATTTTAGGTGTACAAGTGTTTTTTAAAAGCATTCCCAAATGGTTAGTATTTTATGAAGATACGAATAAAAAAAACATTTATATTTGTTTATTTATTTTTGAAGATATTTATGTTTTATTCATATATATTAAATGTTTAATATTGAATTCGTGTTTGTTTGTTTATTTTTGAATGTGTATGTTTAATGTTTACGAACGTATTCGTTTAACGTTCACAAGTGTGTTCAATTAATATTCATGAACATGTTCACTTATATGTTCAAAAATGTTAACTCCAAAGTTCAATGTGTGTTCAATTTAGTACCTTCATCAATATTTAAAATTTTAAAAATAAAACAAACCTATAAACGAATTTATTCGTAAATATAAACGAACCAAACACACTTTTGTTTGTGTTCGTTCATTTATCAAATGATCGTTATATAAACGCTCTGTTCATTTACACTCCTATCCATAGGTCATTGGAAATTCTAACTCATCCTACAACTTGCATTCAGAGCACCCTATTTGGAACTGGCAGGATGGGGGAAAAGACAACATATGCAAAATTCTGAAACAGAATCAAAGGAAATTCACAGAAAACACCAACAAAGGCAGAGACAATACTTGTTAAATTAGCTGTTCAAACTTTGTCTATTGAAAGTGTCATACTAATCATGTCCATTGCCGATGATATAAGGTCTCGGAATCGCATTACACGAGAGTAAAAATATTTATTTTTGCATGGAAAATGATCAACCTTACTTCTCTACCATTGCTTCTACCACATGACATCCTGCAAAAAGGGAATAGCACGTTATCAGATGAATTCAGTGACTCAAAATCAACTCAGTAAGAATTAGTAGACTTCACAGCTGACTGAAGAATAGATTTGCGATTTAACTGCAATGCTGCTGTAAACTTGCAATTTAATCAAGCAATTAACATCAACCGATGAACTTGTCCTCACTGCAAATCTATGCACATAGAAAAGAGAGAAATCACACAAGTTCATTAGGATGAAACGAGTCCTGATAAAAGCGAAGATTGATACGGTAATACGCTATATGAATTACATTGCCATTACATTAAGCCAGCTATTCATGTCCCATTATAAATGAACTTATTGATTCTGAAACTACAAATGTGCAGCTGTACATAGACAAATGGGTTTCTAAAAACTCAATACGTTAGCCTATACCATCTAGTTGGCTCTTGCAATCATATGCTGAATACAGCTGCAGATAGACAGTCACGACATTTTCACAAGACTTTAGTGTCCCAAATGAATTCATGATTTGTATTTTAAAAATCTATGGGAGAAGCTTACGGCCTATGATCGATTTTGATGAACGCGAGTCGACAGTTCTTCCAAGTCATAACATTCAAAAGGCAATACTAAAACAATCTGCTTTTACATTCTAATCATCTCTTTCCACATAATTGCAGCTACACTGAATGTGGAAGAATAAGCAATGACATGGTTTTTCTTTTCCTAAAGGATTATTGGCACCGTAAAATAAGATTAAATCACCTTAGAGATTTAAACAAATACCCGACCAGGAAACCCCCAAACAAACAAATTAATATCAACAAATACCAACAATAATGAGCTGCCTTGAATTTCATCCAAATAAAGAGCAAGAATCAACTGAGAGACCAATTAAAACAACCAAACAAAACCTTAAAAGTAATATATATAATCAAATATTTCAACAAATTATCTTTCAAGTAAAAACTTTTGAAACAGTCCATGCAAGAAACAGACCTCAGGGCTCAAACTCACTTCGCTAAGGGAGCTCTCCGGACCTGAAAACAGTAAACTTTGTCATCTTAGAGTACGAATAACCAATCCCATTTTCCTTCAAGAACTCCTCAAGCAATTTCTTGACGCCATCAGGATCCGCACTTTCACATTCGATCTCGTAACACGTCCCAAATTCATACTTCGTTTCGTCCACTTCCAGCTTCAGATTTTTCCAATCAAAAACCTCTCTTTTATTCTCAAACCCACCTAAACAAACAAATCCCACTTCTTCCCCAATCCCAAACTCCTCTTTAACCTTCTTCAAAATCCTTGACTCGATCTTCGCCAACCTCACTGGATCCTCCACGCAAGCGCGTGCATTACACGGATCCAGTTCTTCCTCATCTTCCTCCACCCGGCTGACGCCATCCACCAGAGTAGGTTTGAATTTGAGGGAAACGATGCAGCGGGCATCCTTGTTGAGGAAGCGGAGGCGAAGGACGGAGAGTTGCGAGGAAAGGGTATTTGTTGGGGTGTCGAAGAAGAGGTTTTCTTGATGGAGAGTTTTTGAGTGGAAAGGAGAAAGGACGGTGGTTAATTGACGGTGGGAGTCGCCGTCCTGTAGCCGGAGCTTGACTTCGACCTCCATCAGGGTGAAAGGCCGATGCGTTGAACTTTGGAGGTGGGGTTGGGGTGGGAGCGATCGAGGAGATGGAGAAGGGCGGAAGAGGAGGTGGCTGAGGGAGGAGGAGGAGATGGTTTAAGGGAATCTTCTAGTTCTTGCTTATCTTCAGGCTTGACTTCGATTTTGGTGGGTTTTCTTCTGAGCATTTCCTTCGGAATCCAAATAGGAAAAAGAATGAAAATTTTGGGTACAGAACGATGGATTAGGTTCACTGATTCTTCTCTTTATGGATTCCAAAATTTCACAAAATAATCCTTTACAATTTCAATCATCGATTCAAATTTTAATAGTATTAATAAAATAAATTAATTTAAAATAATTATAAATAATATCTTCTACAATATTTCATTTAAACTGATAAATTATAAAAGATAATTAAAAAATAAAATGTTTTAATAATTGGATGCATTTCATTTATTTAATAAAAATATAAAACAAGAGTTCTTGAAAGATCTAGCCAGAAAAAGTTGTACGGGAGTGAATCAACCGGAGCCGGCAATAAGGATATCAACATTTGTCGTAACATGTGCTTACATGTGGGTTTGTTTAACCAAACTACAAAACATGTCCGAGTCCGACTCCGATGAGCTTTCTTATTTCCTTTTCACAGTAGATTGCAGACGCCACCTAAAGTTGCCTGAAACATACTTCGGGAACTGTGCCATAGCACGCATGGTGGCAGCTAAAAGAAGTGAGCTACTCGGAGAAGATGGATTTGTGGTTGCGGCCAAGGCCATTGGAAAAGAAGTTAAGGAATTGGAGAAAGGACGACCCTTGGAAGGGATAGGGACAGCACCCGATACGTTCAAACCTGGACAAGCTCCTATTATGGTAGGATCATCACCCAGATTCAACTTGTACCAGGTAGATTTTGGGTGGGGAAGGCCTAGAAAGACCGAGGTAGCCAGCCTTGGATCCTTGGTATTTCTTTTCTTGTTTTCTATTGCAGAGAGCAGAGAAGAAGAAGATGAAGGGGGCATTGAATTGGGGTTAGCTTTGGCTCCCCATGAAGTGGATAGCTTCAATGATATTATGGATAGTGGATTCCTAAAGCTAGTGTAATTTTGGAACAGAGCATGTAATAACCGAACCCTTCTCCTGTCTAAACATTTAAACATGTTCGATCTTACATCTTTAATATCATTATATGATTTAATATGTTGAAAGTATGAGATCGAAAGCAGATAATAAAATAACAAAAACAATTTTAACTATTCGATCAATTAATCGATCAGTGTCGCATGTAATGTGTAGTTATTTTTACCCTACCAAAAAAAAGCAAACAATAAAGAAATAGAAGTTGCTTATTGGCATGCAAACACAGGCAGCAATACAACATTTTAGGCCTTAGCTCTAGTAATACTGGGAGTTGGCTAAATTAACAATCACTTGCTGTGTAGCTTTGATAAGCCTTCCATGAAAATATGAGTGAACCTATTAACCGGTTCAAGGGAAGCAAACCCCAAGGCAAATTCGACACCGCCTTCCTCTTCTCTGCTCTCCGAGATACAGATCATGGAACGACATCCGATCGATCGAAGCATGGGGACCTCAGTCTTTCTAGGTCTTCCCCATCCAAAATCTATCTCATATAATCCGAATTTCGGTGATGAGAGTAGCAAAATGATATATTTTGCCATTTTGTTCTTCTCAATTGTTCTTGGCAATGTCTCTTCAGCATCTTTGAATGGTTGTTTCTGAAATTCATTGATTTCTGTTACTATTGCAGTTGCAGCCACCAGAATTCCATTTTCTCCTCGTAGCTCACTCTTCTTTGCTGATGCCAAACGTAGCATCAGGCTGTTCCCGAAGTATGCTTCGGGTACTTTTAGGTAGGATCTGCAATCTGCTAGGAAGTGGAAATAAGAAAGACCGTCTGCGTCTGTGTCCGTGTCTGCAGACGCATTCGGGTCGATTGATGATAGATTCTGATGAGTCCCGATTTGGTGTAGTTTGGCCAAGCAAACCCACATGTAAGCACATGTTGCTACTAACGTTGATATCCTTGTTGGCTTTGATCCCTTCACTTCCATGCATTTTGTTTTCACCCAATCTTTCAGTAACTCAACCTGAGAACGTTTGAATCTACAAGTCATCCGGAGGTTATTGAAGCAAATGTTGGTGAATTTGTACCTTGGAATGCCCTCTCAACGTCCTTCATCAAAAGGGATGCTAGTCCTATAGGATCGAAAACCAAACCCCGGTCGAAACTTGGTAAATAGTTGTCAAGACTAGCCAAATCCCCTTGACACCTATGAATGGAAGCCCATGATCTCATGAAATGAGCAAACGTCCTTCCGTCGGCTACATTATGGTAGAAGCCAACACCTATGGAAAAGCCTGCATTGGGAAATACAGTGACTTGAATCGCCATGGCAGGCTCTTCACTCTTGCCTGCGACAATCAGTGTCATTTGATGATGACATACTTTCAATTAAAGGTGGCCTTTGAGGTACAAGAGATAGAAACCCTTCATGGTCTCGTGCATGATCACCTTCTAGATGGTTAAAATCCGTCAAGGTTTCCTTAACGACAAACGAAACAGAGTCACCCTCCGTGTAGACAAGGTAAGGCATCCGAGGAGTCGCGGGGAACACGACATTACCGGGAAAAGGAAAGAAACGTTGCAGAGTAAGCGATAGAGACGTTAACGGTTCGCATGAAATCCGAGGCAGGACGTTTGAATTCATAGAAAAACAGGCGTCGCGTCCAATTGGAACCGACCGGAATAGTAACAAGGAAAAGTACATCAAAGAAGGTGAGTGGGAGTAAAGTTGTGGGAACTGAGCCTGGTGGAGGAGAAAGAACCATGGCTCACTTCTTCAACCACTTTGGCACTGCCCTCTGCTATGTTCGCCATTAATCGAACAACTGTTCAATAATTTGTTGGCAAAACGTTCATCTGAGAATTAAAGAACCACGGCTCACTTCTGCAACCGCTCGTCTTTTCTCTCAAAATAATTTTCATAGCCTCATCGGTGATCGGCTATCGATCTTAGTATTGACCACCAAATCTTTTTTTATTTTGTTTTTATTTTTGATTTTAGTAAGAATCTTTGCTTTTATAATACGTTATTTCTGTCATTTTGACACGTTTTTCTTTTGTCTTTGACATGTTTTTGTTTTTGTTTTGTGATTTGATTCATGTGTTTTCATGGCATGTTTTAATATCCCTAGCGATCGATTATTGTTCACATAGAGAGATTCAATGATGCTAGTTTTCTGATTTATGTTTTTTGTCGTTGTCACTTGAAAAGATTTATCCCCATCCGGTTGATGATCGTTTACTGATGAAATTAGTCTTGGGTAGCGATAATTTTTGCATGACAATTTGGATCATCTACAACTCCTTTTTTCATTACGCGTCTCGTTTGGACAAATATAATGAGATTTAAGAAACTTCTGAATTTTATTGGTATTCTTATTTTCATAAAAAAGTTATTTTTTTTTGTTTTGGATTATAAAAATCTTTGAAATTAATTATAATCTTATTTATTTATTACGGTATAATTATAATTTTTTTATAAATTTAATAAAAATTTAATGACATTTGTAAAAAAAAAACAGTACAGATCATGATACAACACTCCCTTTGATGCTATAAATATAGCTAACCAAAAAAGACTGATGCAGTTGGGCCACAGAAGAAAACATTAAAAGGAAAGAAAGAAAAGAAAAAACCTGTAAAACAATTGAGCCCAATATTTCTTTGGTGGACCCGTACCCGTATAAATTTTTTAAAATTTATATATTTAATTTTAATTTTTAAATTTTATAAATTATATCAACTCTAAAAATATTTTCATTTATATTCATCCTAAAAAAATTCCAGATCTGTCACTATCTAGTGCTATTGGTTCGATGAACTTGTAGGAAAATGACAAACGATGTGGTCTCTAATATTAACAATGAGAAATTATTATATGAACGTGTTTCATCACCTAAAATATAATCTCTAACAAATTAAGTTAATACACATTATATATTTTTTTCATATCATATTTACACATAAACATCCTCCAAATCATCCATTTTAATATTTTTAATTTAAAAAAATATTAATAAAAATTTCTTGTGCTATCTTTCTCTTTGTTCTTTAAATTTATCCTTAATTAAATTTTTTATACTTTAAGGTTTAGGGTTTAGGGTTTAGAGTTAGTATTTAGGGTTTAGGGTTTATGTTTAGGGTTAGGGTTAGGGTTTATGGTTTAGATTTTAAGGTTAGTGTTTAGGGTTAGTGATTAGGGTTAGTGATTAGGGTTTAGGATTTACGGTTTAATTTTAGTATTTAGGATTGGGTTTAGGGTTAAAGATTATGGTTTATGGTTTAGAAAAAAATAATTGAGAAAAATTTTTAAAAATAAAGAAGAAGACAACATAAAAAATATTTGGTAATATTTTTTTTTCCTTTTTTTAAATCGAAAGCATTAAAGTGGATGATTTGGAGGATGCTTATGTGTGAATATGCTATGGAAAAAATAAATGATGTGTTTTAATTTAATTAGTTTGAATATCTTATGTGGTGGAAGGGGCTCATATAATAATTTCTCATTAATAAGGGTGTGCAAATGACTTAAAATAAAAATAATTAAATTAATATATTTTTAAAATACGAAGGATTATCTAAATATAATATTACCCATAAATGAGTGACCTAAATATAATTCTATCTATAACTAAATAACATATATCATAAATATAATTTTTAATAATTAAATAATCTAAATATAACTGTAACGTTCATTTTAACTTAAAAAAAATTCTACAGACAAACATATTTGAAAAGTATACTTTTATTTCAAAATTTCAAAATTTTCATTTTACTCACTGTATTTTTTTTATTTTCAATTTGATCCTTGCGGCGTAAAAAAACAATTTCTGAATTTTTCCGAATATGAAACATGCATATTTTTAAATTACTCAGCTTACCCTCTTCCTCTTTTTTCATTTTCATTCTCATTCAGTTTGGTACACCTCTTTGTTGTTTTTACCCCTTCTATTTCCTTACTCTTACAATTTAGTCCTTGTTCTGATAGGCCACCAAAATCATTTTAACCTTCAGTTGCTTGAAAGACTAAAAAGATTCTCGATGGCATGTCCGGAGAATTTCGTGGCCTTCGAATTATCATCGAGAATTCCGCGCTGCAACTTCAGCTGCTGCATTGGTGGGAGAGGCAGGAGGAGCTTACAACAGTGGCCATAATCTTTGTCACAAATGTATTTGTCTTCACTTTCTGGTAAACTGGCCATGACTTGCTACCAAGAATCTTAGGCCTTTTTCTGTGAGTGTAACTGACATCACTGTCCAAGAAAAAACTTGCATTCATCGATACGAGAAACCAAACGGAACAAGCACCGGACCTAGCACGATCGATTATGTTCAAATAGATTCCGATTATCAAACTACACAGTAACGATCGATTTCGATTATACTCGTGTTATTACATGCATAATTATACTTGTAACTTCTTCAAAAACAACCTTGCTAAACAATTATCTCTGCAGTTTTTGTTGGTTAATAAGTTCTGGTCCACTTCTTCAATGGAATGGATGAAGTTAAGGGAACAGACAATGAGAAATAATCAACATAATCTTAAACCAATTATCTGTCCTTAAACAAGACAAGACAATTCATTTTTTGTCTCTGAGACCCCATTTTGTCGTGCCTAATAGTTGAGAGTGTAGGTGGGGAATCAACGTCTCCCAAAAAAAGGGGTTATTAGGAAATTGACAGACTGATAGGGACTTGGATTGTAATATCATTTTTTTAATATTTTAGAGGGGCGTTCACGAAAAGATACCTCTAGATTTGTTTAGAGATATGCTCAACAGAAGTATACTTGACTATGACTATGACCATGATAAGAATAATATAGGATTAGATGAGAATTTTTTTTAATTATGTTAATGTCTAAAAAGTAGTAAACACCGAATAAGTAAGGTAAATGTTTTAAGCAAGTACGGAGTTAAGATTTAGGGTTGAGAGGAACAAAATATAAATATTTAAAAGTAGAATAAATTTATAAAAAAATAATTTTAAAAAAATTAAATAAGAGGATAAAAGTGAAAAAAAATTTCGGGGTGGGGGCGATTGCCCTTCCCCACCCACCGACCCACAACTCCGTCCCTGATTTTAAGTGAAGTCAAATGTTTGAATTATATTATAAATTGAGTTAAAAGGATTGTCACATGATAAATTTGTATAAAATTCGATCTGAACTAGTCAATTAATAAATCGAAAATAAATAATTAAAAATATACAAAATCTTGTTTTTATTCTATATATTAAGATTACCTAATGACGTTTTCAATATAATTAATATGTACTCTACTATTTATATATCATTTGATTCCAAATATATTGAATTGTTCCCACGCAAGTTTGCTTTCCCCCCACTTCATCCTCTTTATCATTAATGATTCAAAAAAATAATTTTATTTTATTTTAAATATTTAGATATAATTATTAAAATAGCTCTCTTTATATTAACTATCTTTTTATTTTATTTTATAAAAATAAATTAATTATTATCCATTATATATACAAGAAATAAATCGGTGCCGACGCAATAATCACAAGGTATAAAGATATATGGCGGGAAAAAACATAAAACAAGACACGCAAAATTTTCTTTACTAGGGAAGGAGCCTTTTTGACGATAAGAAGTTGCAGACAGCGGCTTCCTTGTTCCTTCTTACCAAAAGGGTAGGCCCCAGATTCTCCACATGCAACTTGTTTTTATTTGGTAGTTAAAGAGAAGAAAAAAAGAATTGATTTTTGCTTCAAGATAAAGTGCCCAAAAATGGTTCCTTTTCTGCAACAAACCTCATTTTATTCTAAATTGCCAAGAGAACTAATGAAAATGACAATCTTAACTTCTCCCTTCCACTTCCATTGAAGTTTACATTTATTTTCTTATCTCTGTTTGCATTTATAGCTCAGTTTCTGAGTGGCACACTGGCCCTGTTATAAAGTTGGTATCTTTAGCAGCTTCATGGTCATCTTGCCTATTTATAGAACAGTGAAGGGTTTCAAGATCTGAAGTTTTCCCCCTTTTTTATTCTTTCTTAAGTTGAACCTGAAGATGAGTTTTCAGATTTGGAAAATGGGTTTTGGTTTATTAAGCTGCAGCTTGCTTTTTGTAAGTTCACAAGCTGCAGCTGCTGAAGGGGATGATGCTACTGTTGAAGGAACTGTTTATATTGATGGGAAAGCTCCCATTGGTATAATAGATGATGATTTTGTTTGTGCTACTTTGGATTGGTGGCCTCCTGAGAAATGTGATTATGGGACATGCAGTTGGGGGCTTGCTGGACTGCTCAATCTGGTAAGATTTTTCTCTTTTTTTCATCATTTTTGGTTGCCGAAAGTATTGAAATTTGTATATGATTTAGAATTTTTTAGATTTTTTTTATTGAAGATCTATTTTGAGTCTTTCCATAGCTTATTTCCCAGTTCAGAAGTGGTTGCTGAGATGTGTTTCACTTTCATCCATCTTTTCCTATTGCAGGACCTTAGCAATAACATATTGTTGAATGCTGTGAAAGGTAAGTCATTCATTTCCTTTCTGATGTGTACTTTTAATAACAATATATTATTTATAATTACTGATTAGTCCCTATATTGTTCAGCTTTTTCACCATTGAAGATTAGATTAGGGGGCTCATTGCAAGACAAGCTCACATATGGGACAGATGACAATCCAGAGCCCTGTACTCCATTTGTTAGTAAACCTTCTGAGATGTTTGGTTTTACGAAAGGATGTTTGCCCTTGGAAAGATGGGATGAGCTTAATGACTTCTTTGCAAAATCTGGGTAAATAAAAATAACAACTTTTTTTCCTGTTCTTGTAATTTCTTGAGCTTCACATTATGAATATTTGAACTTTAATTTAACTGATGTTTCACAATTCAGGGCTAAGATTATTTTCGGACTAAATGCTCTTGCCGGACGGTCTATAAAGTCCGGTGGTCCTGCTATAGGACCTTGGAACTACACCAATGCTGAATCTTTTATACGTTACACCGTCGGAAAGAACTATAACATCTATGGTTGGGAGTTAGGTAAATGATAGCCTCTCTTTCTTGTTAACTATTCAGATTTCAGAATGATAAACATGTTTCTGAATTTTCATTAATTGGTAGATTAGATGGATGATGGTTTAGGATAGATGGCAACTACATGTGTTTGTTATCTTCTGCTTGTCAGGAAACGAATTGTCCGGGTATGGGGTCGGAACTAAGGTCACAGCGAATCAGTACGCCGCTGATACAGCAGCTCTAAAAAGAGTAGTGCAAGAGATCTACAAGGACGTTGAGTTGAAGCCCTTAGTCATAGCACCTGGCGGGTTCTATGACACAAAATGGTTCAAAGAATTCATTGATAAAACAACCACATCCTTAAATGTGGTCACTCACCACATATACAATCTCGGACCAGGTATAATGTACATCTTGTACGATTTTCTACGAGCTTTTTAATACTCGAAAGAAGGGTTATATCCCTGACTATCATATTCTTTTGTCATAGGAGTTGATACCCACCTGGTTGAAAAGATACTTAATCCTTCCGTTCTTGATAACATCATCGGAGCATTCAGCGGCCTTCATGACATTATCAAGAGTTCTCCAACTTCAGCAACTGCCTGGGTGGGTGAGGCAGGAGGAGCTTACAATAGCGGGCATAATCTCGTTACAAATACATTTGTGTTCAGTTTCTGGTAATGTGACAATAACTTGCTATCAAGAAACTTAGCCGTTTTCCGGTGATTGATTTGTAAGTGATATTATATCGGATACGAAATGCTTCAGGTATTTAGATCAACTTGGCCTGGCAGCGAAGTACGATACAAAAACATACTGTAGACAAACACTGATTGGCGGAAATTATGGTTTACTAGACACCAAGACCTTTGTACCGAATCCAGACTACTACAGGTTATTTCTCTGAAAGCCTGCCTTAAAGAACTTGATCAACCTATCAAATTCCTCCATTTCACATCGAAATCTGAGATTGAGCATAAGATATGCATGACCATGTGCTTTCTCCATTGCAGCGCTCTTCTTTGGCACCGATTGATGGGAAGAAATGTTCTGTACACAAGCTTCGACGGGACAAAAAAGATACGCGCTTACACTCACTGTGCTAAACAATCAGTAAGTTTCACATCTCACTTATGGAGCAGCTAAGCTAATCTTCTGTTTCTTAGTATATGACCAATGTTTCCCATGTTGCAGGAAGGCATCATGCTACTATTGATCAACCTTGACAAAAGCATTACTGTCCGGGTTAAACTCGCATTCAACGGTAAAATGACCTTGCAACACAAGCTCCGGTCTCGGACTTTGCACAATCAGCACATGTCCTATAAGAAACTGATTTTCCAGCTGCCTCAAATGGCTGATGCTGAAACCATAAGAGAGGAATACCATCTAACTGCAAAAGATGGGAACGTACAAAGCCAAACCATGCTACTGAATGGAAACATTTTAAGTGTGAATCCATCAGGGACCATACCTCCATTGGAGCCTGTATACATAAATTCGACCGAGCCGATAACGGTTGCTCCGTTATCCATTGTGTTCATCCACCTGCCGGATGTTATTCTTCCTGCTTGCCAGGTATAGCTCTAAACAGAACCGAAACCGGTTCCTTATGTTCAGTCGAATAAGAATCGAATACATTGCAAATGTATCATTTTTATACATACTGAAGAAAACAATTGAACATACCTTTTCCATAAACACAATTCTTTTCTCCATCCCAGTTTTTATAGAAAATGTGTGTACGTACATAGCAGTGATGAATATGGTCGGGTGTAAATGAACAGAGTGTTTGACTAAACGTTCATGAATCACTCGTATAACGTTCATTTATATTCGTTTATTGAGTTAAATAAAAGTATTAACAAAAATTTTATCATTCTTTAATAAAAGAATAAACACGAATAGAGATGTGTTCGGTTTGTTTATGTTCACGAACAAGCTCGTTTATAAGTTTATTTAAAGGATAAAATATCCGTGGGTGTATAAACGAACACATTTATAAACATACTTAAATGAACGAACACAAAATAAATTATTTTGATAATCATTAATTTTTAGGATACTTTCACTTTAGTCACTAAATTGAAAATTTTTATTATACCCATTAATGAAAGTTTGCAATTAACATCGATCGTAATGATTTTGGATTAAAAGATTACCGACTATAATGAAAGTTTTTTATATTAAGGAACAAATTTAAAACACCCTAAAAGTTTAGTAACTACCAATATAATTTACCCTAAAAAATTACATATGACAAGAAAAGAAAAAGAAATTTTCAAATTTTAACGTGCCAAATTTCAAAGGACTTACTAATAATTTCCCAGAATTTGTAGGACAGGGTCCACACTGCCATTTCCAGGTTTTCACTAAGAAACATAAATTATTGATGGCTTAAAAGAGAAACAGGAAATTGTATTCAAAAATTCATTTTGTTTCTTTCCATGATTTGGTTAGATAGATAAAGGAACAAAGAAAGCTCAATAAATTATGTATTTTATCGTTCAACATTTATCGTACTTTATCTGTTGATAATAATTTAATAGATCTTTTTTATTAATAGGTGTTTATCGATAGTTTATTTATTAATTTTTAATAATAAAATAATGAAGTTTCTAATAAAAATATTTCGATAAAGATAAAATAGTTGATAGTGATTAAATCGATACTTAAAATTAAAAAATAAAAATTTAAATTTTTTTAAAAGATTAAATATTATTAAATTAATTAATATTTTTTATTTTCATATTTTGATTTCAAAAAATAATTAAAAAATTATGACACGTTTCTAAACTTCGGTGGATAACAAAAATAACATTTATAAAAAAAATCTTATATAAATCACGAAATAAAATATTAGATATTTATTTAATTTAAAATATAATTAAAATATTTATCTAAAAAAGTATGGTTTGATTATTTATTTGAACGTTAAGCCTAAATCTAGAGGTAGCGAAGAGATCATTCGGTTTGGCTCATTTCGGTTTTAATTATAATCAATTTGGGTCTGGTTTAAATTTTTGGTTTTAGTTCGTGTCTACGTTGATTTTGGTTCAGGTATCAGGTCGAGTCGATTGAGTTTTAGTTTAGTTAACATCATGTCAATTGTGAATCGGGTCAATATCGAGTTAACAAGAGATCAATCGATTCTGGTTGAGTTTTTGGGCTAAGTTAAATTTTTTACAACCTATATATCACTATGTATAGTCTGTATATTTGTTTTTAGTGAATTGTACGACAATTGACATCCTATCTTTCTTTTTTATTTTAATATATATTATTTAATTTCGAATTACTTTCAATTTGGGTGAAATCGATTGTATCCATTTAGTTCAGTTGAAAATCAGTTTAAATTAATTTTTTTGTTTAATTAAAATTTAAATCGGTTTCAAATTCACTTTGATTCATGTTTTTGGTTAAAATCAAATTATTTTATTTTAGTTAATTTTGAATCTTAATTTAAATAAATCAATTTAATTTTCAGATCTCAAGATAAAGTTAGGTAACTAAATCCAGGGATAACAGTCCAAACCGCATCATGAACGTGTTATAGAATACCACGCCAGTAATAAAGCTGCTGTCCTAAGCAATTCTCATTTCTTTTAGAACAAACATGGCAGGAAAGTCGGTTTTCTTTGATGGGGTTCCATTGGCCAAGAGTGTTCAAGCGATGTCAGTGAATGGGGATGAGCCACCACCAGAATTTCATGTAAAAGATGGCAGTCTAGGAACAGCGGATTCTTCTCGTCTTTCATCGGCAGTCTCGGTTCCGATCGTTGATCTGAGTCTCCTGCTGTCCTCCAAAGATGAACTGGAAAAGCTCAGATCGGCTCTAGAATCAGGAGGGTGTTTCCAGGTTCTGTACTCTCTTAAAAAAAACCATGGATTAGTTGTTTCCATCACTATATCTTCTGTTGAAATTGTGTTGTCTGTCAGGCAATTGGCCATGGGATGTCGAGTTCATTTCTCGACAAAGTCCGGGGAGTTGCGAAACAATTTTTTGGACTCCCACTGGAAGAGAAGCTGAAATACTCCAGGGCAGCTAATGGAGTCGAGGGTTATGGCCATGATCTGGTGGTCTCGGACAAGCAGGTTCTTGACTGGAACACTCGCCTGTTCCTCAGGGTATTTCCTGAAAATCAAAGAAAGCTCAATCTCTGGCCGGAAAACCCAGATAGTTTCAGGTAAAAGAAGTTGCATTTAACAACAGAGATGAACTATTACAGTCTTGTACCTTGTGATTTGTGATAACTTATAGTATATGAACTGTGAGCGATGAGTTGAGTTGTTGCAGAGAGGTCTTGCATGAATATTCCACCAAGGTAAAGCAAATGATGGATCTCCTATTCAAGGCCATGGCAAATTCACTTGACTTAGAAGAGAATAGCTTCTCGGGTCAGTTTGGAGACAACCCAGTGTTGCAAGTGAGGTTCAACTTCTATCCTCCTTGTTCAAAACCGGACAAAGTTCTTGGTGTCAAGCCTCATTCGGATAGATCCGGCGTGACGGTTTTATTGCAAGACGAAGAAGTCGAAGGCCTTCAAATTGTCAAAGATGAGAGATGGATCACAGTTCCTGTCATTCCTCATGCCCTTGTTGTCAACCTTGGTGACCAAATGCAGGTAAGTTTGAGTCATAACTTGTGCATATCCAAAAGTATGACCAAAGAAGTACTTGAATCTGTTTGATATGCATCAATCTATGCAGATAATGAGTAACGGGATATTCAAGAGCCCGGTGCACCGGGTCGTGACTAACACGGACAAGCTGAGGCTATCCGTGGCCTCGTTTAACGAGGCAGAGCCTGAGAAGGAGATAGGACCTGTGGAAGCCTTGATCGATGATAACAGACCAAGATTATACAGGACTGTGAAAAATTATGCTTCTTTCAACTATGAGTGCTTTCAGAAAGGCAAAGTGGCACTTGAGGAAGTAAAATTCCATGCATAGGATTAAGGCTCTTTATCAGATTGTCCTAATGTTCTCGTGTTTGTTTCCTAGACTACGATCTCCTTCTATGTCTTCAGAAACAGAACCTCTTGTAGGGGCATCATTTGCTTCCCACAGTGCATTAGAAATAAATTTCAAAGAAAAAGGAAAGCTCGACTTTTGCAGCTACCATAGCGTGTATGAATGTAGACGGATACCACTTGTCACGAGGTCATTACCTTCTTTCTAAAAGACATGTCTTATAGGAAGAGGGTAGTGGTTCCGTGACAAATGATATCAGAGACGAGAAGCATTAATCTTACATAGATATATATACGATGACGTTACACGTCTTATTAGAAATTTTTTAAGAAGATGGTACTCGTTCCAACAGTGAGCAACAGAGACCCAGTAAACATAATGTTGAATTTATATCAAGTGAAATCCTTCATGAGAAAAGTAGAATCACCAAATCAGTATCAGAATGATAGAATGATAATGACTAGTAACAAACATATAGAAATATATGCATATAAACATACAATCCATCCTGATAATGCCTAGTAACAAACATATAGAAATATATGCATGTAAACATACAATCCATCCGATTATTATAGATATGACTATTATTATATTTGATATATTTATTTATTATATATGAAAAATTAGAATTTTAATAATATACAAATCTTATTATGTTCAATAATTCATTGATTGTTATATTTAAAAATCTAAAATTTTCATTTATAAAACCGCTAAATTTTTATTAAAAAAATACTTAAATCAAGTCATAAAATCGGATATTTAAATAATCAATCCGAAAATCCAATAACTAAAAAATCAGATATCTGATTGGATGTGAATCACTAAATTATCGATTCAAAAATTTTGGATATTCAAAATTTCAAACAGAGCTTAATGCCCTTTAATCTGCAATTATTAATCATCAAGAATTCAAGATACAGGATCATTATATCTGAAATGTCTGTTTCAGAGCCATAAAACCAGAGTTGTGCAACAAAAACATTCTTTCATACAAAAAAGACAATAATGTCGGATTCAGTTCTTGACTCTTTTCTAGATTGACCATCATCATCATAATGTCGATGCCATTGTCAACCCTTTATAAGGGAAGGGAAAATTTTCACTACTGGTTGTAACCTTTTAGAGGATATGTCAAAATGTGCTACAAACTAAATATACTTAAAAAGGAGTACTAGAAAAAGAACCGGCGGAGACTGGAACCGTTGGAGCATTAGCCGGTGTTTTTGTTTCACTTAGAATATCTTGAAAAGCAGTCCACCATGTGTGGCGAAGAAGGGTGCAAAGACGAGTGATTCAACAGCCATTAGCTTGATGAGGATGTTCAGTGATGGCCCGGATGTATCCTTTAGAGGGTCGCCGATGGTGTCACCGATGACAGCTGCCTTGTGTGGATCTGATCCTTTGGGACCAAGAGTTCTTGCATGTTCTGAAGCACCGGCCTGTATTCCACAACAGAGTCCAGAGCATAAATATAGAATCGTTAATTTCAAAATTGTTAATTGTAAGGGTGGATAGGAGAGGTCGGTCAAATTATGGATACCTCGATATATTTCTTGGCGTTATCCCAAGCACCCCCGGTGTTTGACGCAGAGATAGCAATCTGCAAATATTACCAAGACAGAAACAACATTAAGATGAATTTTTTATAGTAACCATCTCGAGCAATTCAAAATCATATGGTTGTGGTGACACATTATATTAAAGACTTGTTAACGTTACCTGGACACCAGAGACGAGGGATCCAGCAAGGACACCGGAGAGAGTTTCCACACCAAAAAAGATCCCAACGATAAGGGGTGTTAGCATCACTAGAGCACCAGGCGGGATCATTTCTTTGATGGAAGCGTCGGTAGAGATCTTAACACAGGTAGCGTAGTCTGGCTTAGCAGTGCCTTCCATGAGACCTGGGATCATGTTAAATTGCCTGCGCACTTCCTCAACCATCTTCAAAGCGGCACTTCCCACACTCTTCATGGTCATTGCAGAGAACCAGTAAGGAAGCATTGCCCCAACAAGCAAACCAATAAAAACTTTAGGGGTCAACACATCAACTGTTGATATACCAGCACGGCTCACAAAGGCGCCAAAGAGGGCAAGGGACACGAGGGCTGCAGAACCAATGGCGAAACCCTGGAAAAATTGCAGAGTGTTCAAATAAATATCCATGGTAAGCAAAAATAAAGGTTACATTTTTTGAAAACAAATATTTAATGCAAGTGTGAGTTGGCTTCAAGAGACCAACACAGCATTTTTCCAAAGACACCAATTCCAACCAAAACACTGAAAGTCTAAAACCTGGATATGCCAATGCAATCTAGAGATGCCATAAATCAAATAAAAAGAGAAAGTAAGGACGGTGGTTAAGTCAAAACCGATCAAACCTTTCCAATGGCAGCAGTGGTGTTTCCTGCAGCATCAAGAGCATCAGTTCTCTCTCGAATCCTGTGGCTCATGCCAGCCATCTCAGCAATGCCTCCAGCATTATCACTGATGGGACCATAAGCATCAATAGCCAATCCAGTAGCTATGGTGCTCAGCATTCCAAGGGCAGCAACAGCAATGCCATACATAGCAGCAAAGCTGAAACTAACAAAGATACTGATTGCGATAGCAAAAATAGGAATAATGCAAGACTTGTAACCCAAAGCAAGGCCAAAAATAACATTGGTTGCAGCTCCAGTCCTGCAGGAATCAGCAACATCTTGTACAGGGCTGCAGGAGAAAGTAAAGAAAGAGTTAAAACTCAAAGATATCAAAGGACAGTCGAGGAGAAAAATAAATACCATCCAGACTAATTACCTGTATGCATTGCTAGTGTAATACTCCGTTACAAAACCAATAATTAGGCCAGCCCAAAGACCAACAGCAACACATAAGAATAGTTGCCTGCAGAAGAAATTCAATATTATACACTCGTAATACAAGCATATGACTAGACTATTGCTCTTCCTCAATAAAGGAAGCACCGAGAGTTTACCAGTTCTTCACGTCTTTCTGTTCTCCAAAATTGAAAATAGTAAAAGAAGATGGAAGAGCAATCCAACTAACAATCGCAATTCCAATTGTCATGAGAACAGTGGAGATGATAAGTTGCCTCTTCAATGATGGCTCAATTTCATTAACAGCCTTGATCTCAAATAAATCAGTTGCAAATAAGGTGGTGATCAAACAAACAATGATTCCAACAGAACTAATGATGAGTGGATATAACATTGGAGTTAATTCATGATTGATGCCAAAAGAAGATATGGAAGCAACAACAAGCGCAGCACAAGATGATTCAGCATAGGAGCCAAAAAGATCAGATCCCATTCCAGCAATATCCCCAACATTATCCCCAACATTGTCGGCAATCACCTGAAAACATAGAAGCAACACTGTGATAAGTCACGCCTCAGGAGGATGAAGTACAACACAATTTCAGAATTCTAAGAGCTATAACATATTTGTATATACAAGTTACTTACAGCTGGGTTTCTAGGGTCATCCTCAGGAATGTTCCTTTCCACCTTGCCTACAAGATCAGCACCCACATCAGCAGCTTTGGTATAGATACCTCCACCAACTCTGCCAAAGAGTGCCATGGATGAACCTCCAAGTCCATAACCAGTGATGGCCTCAAAAAGACCTCCCCAGTCATCTCCATAGTAGAGCTTGAATAAGTTGATGGCAATGTAAAGCACCAAAAGGCCATTAGCAGCAAGAAGAAAACCCATGACAGCACCAGATCTAAATGCAGTGATAAATGCCTTTCCAACTCCCTTTCTAGCCTCCAGGGTGGTTCTAGCATTTGCATAGGTAGCTATTTTCATCCCAAGAAAGCCAGAAACAACTGAAGTGACGGCACCGAGCAAGAAAGATACAGTGCTGAATATGGCAGTGGCAAGAGCAGGTTTGCACATCTTAGATTGGTCATAGGTACAAGGCTGGCTCTTTGTGCTGAAACCCTCTACCGAGCCAAGGAAAACGAAAATCAAGATTGCAAAAGCAACCATGAAAATGCCAACATACTGGTACTCGGTGAAAAGAAATGAGGTTGCTCCTGTAAACTCATAAATCGAAAATCAGCGAACTGGAAAAGTCTTTTCCAAAAAATTAACAAGAGAAAATGAAATAAACCGAGCAACTAAATATAAAACCAGTAGTCCTTTGCAATATTGTTATGAACATTGCATAGAGAACAAGGCCTTATTACTGTCCTCACTACCTCACTAAATTGGATGCAAATTCAACAGAAACGTAGTCAAATATTTAACATGTTTATTGACAGCAAATAAAAAATATAGATATTTATACTTATACAGAGTGTAATTTACAATTTAAGTCAATTTAACATTAATTTTCATGTAGTTCACAAACCTTTAATTAAGTCAATTAATTCTCATGTAAAAGAGGGCTCAAAATGCAAGTGACTTAGCATGAAACCTCAAAGTTGATTCATTTAGAAAATAAGTCATGTATACACGTTAAGGCAATGATAGAATTTGATAATTAAGGAAGTTCAGTGATGTAATTTGAAAAGGAATGTGGCTTGTATGAAAGTCTATGTAAGTTCAATGACCTAGATATAAATTATTCTACTTAACATCAACTCAGTATGTTCCAACCTCAGAAGCATAGAAATGATTCTAAAGCATCTCACTTTCCAAAAGTGAATAAAGTGCTAAAGAATATAATATCATGAAATAGTGCAGCATTTTCTCAAATCAGCTTTTACCATGACAATCATTCGTGCATGATTTGATCATATGAATTAAATTGTACCGAAGAACTCAAAATTTCAGGGGAAAACAAAGCAAACTAAACAAACATTTCAGAAGAAGTGACTGATGGTCACTGCAAACTGGAGTCAGAGCAGCCCTATATGAAGAATTCCGGATCTGGTACAAGTTCAACGAAAGAAAGGTACAAAATCTAGAACGTAGAAACAATAACAACCCCATCCTGGAATCATCAAATTCACTTGTCCATAGATTATAATAGATCATCAATTATACCCGTAAAGCACGAACAGAGGAAAAAAAGGAAGCAGTAGAACAGCCTAAATCGATGTTGATTATGAGATGTAATAAATCAATACATGTAGGGCCAAACTACATATTCACCCCTTCACCATAAACTTCGATCTGAAGAAAACAGTCATTAAAACACAATATTTTATTATTAAGACAGCCTGCACAAGCTGTAGTTGTACTTGTTCATTGCACTTCAATAAATAATTATCCAACAATTAAGGGAAAAGAACACTTAAAACATAGAGAGACGTGAAGAAATACAGGCTTCGTGCTCCAAACTCTTTTTCCTCTTTCTTCAAACTTATGCAGACAAACCAAAAACTCAACCAGCCAAACATAAAACACACAGAAGCACACAACGAGAAGCAAAAGATCTAAACTTTCAGAACGTAAAATCAAAAGAATCAATTTTTCAAAAATCCCAGATCGCAAAATCATGTAAAAGGGAGAAAACATGAGTGGAAAGAGCAACGACCTTCAGAAATGGCAGTCTGAATTTCAGCACATTTAAGAACAACGTTATGGTCATTAAGACCTTCTTCTTCTTCAATGAGGCAATCAGCACACCCGTTTTTGCCACCAGCACCGTTGTTCCCAGCTGAAGCAGAGTCCTGAGCAGCGGAGAGTGTCACCTTGGAAACGAGAAGCCATTGTAAAAGAGAGAAGGCAACCCCGATAACGGCGCAGACCGGGATCAGGATCTCGGTTCCGATATCTGGCAAAATCGGAGACACCATATTGACCACCCTCCGAAAGAAATGAAAGAGAAGCAACGACCGACGAGGGAGAGAGAAGGAGGTTAGAATTCAAGGGGAGGAAAATGGGATAGAAATGGGAGAACTTTTATACACGAAAATGGAGTGGTCTAAAACTTTAAAAGCCTAAATAAATGAGAAAATATTTTATTATTTATAAAATAAATTATATAAATTATTGTTAAATTTTACTTATAAAATTATTTTAATTATTAAAATTTTAAATATTTAATTTGTTTAATAAAAATTATATTAAATATTTTTATTATTTTTTGTTAAATTTTAAGTAACATTTATTTATCAATGAATGAGAGTTTTTCTAAAAAATTCACTGAAACGCTTCTTCAACATGATAAAATTAATATATCAAAAAATAAATTTTATTCAATAAAGAAAATAAAAGATCAATAAGAAGAAAAGGCCTAAAATATATTTGCTTTATTTGTGTACTTCAAAATATTTTTTTATAAAATAAATTTTAAATTTAAACTTAAAAAGACAAAAATAAAAATATTAATTATTTTTTAATAGAGATTCATTATTTTTATTAAACGATAATATATTCGAAATTATAATAAAAATTTATATCCAATAAACAAAACACTTCAAATCAGATATATATCTATTAAACAAAATCAATGATGATAAAAAATAATAAATAAATAAAATATTTTAAAGTTTTAATAATTAAAATAAAATTTATTTATAATTTATATAATTTATCCTTTAATAATTATAAGCAGTGGAAGAATCAGATCCGCTGTCGTTGAAACTTGAAAGGAACAGCGAAGTTTTACCGTTACAAGTATGGGAAGAAAATAATTGCTTTCCCACCTTTATTTGGGAATTAAAAGCGTATTTGGTACAATTAAAATAATTTAGGACATTTTTTAATTTTCCTTTTTAGAAATATAATTAGTAAATATATTTCTAAAAATCAAAATTATACTACCACCGTCCTATATATAATATCTCTTATTAATTTTTTGAAGTTAAATTTTTTTAAAATTTTAACTATAATTATATTAAATATTTTAAATAATTTAAATTTATAAAATATTTTCTATATTTTAATCAATAAAATATTTTAAATAATCATGAGTTAAAATTAAAAAAATAACCTTAAAAATCAATAAAAAATCAGAAGTCAGATTGCTTTCGATACGTATTTAAATAATATTTTAATAAAATAATAAACTTTGTTCAAAGACGGGGAAAGCAACATGTCTTCAAATATATTTTTTTAATTTGATTTATCAAAGAAATAAACATTATTCAAACAATATTTGAGTAAAAAACATTGTTTAAAGACGATTATTTTTCCTGTTTTTGAACAATGTTTATTATTTTTCTTAAAACACTGTTTGAAGACGAGCTAAACACAATCTGACTTTTAATTTAAACAATAATTTACTATATTATTAAAAATAGTCTTTTAATGTTTTTTTTAAAAAAAACTCCAACAATATTGTCAGAAAATACCGTCATTTTCTTTCTAGCGTTATGTTTTATTTTGTAGCCATCATAATTAAACATTTTGAATGCCCTACTCAAAACATAGAGGTATAATTAGACATCTAATATTGGTAAATAATTTTTTAGCAAATTTTTTTATATACATAAAATTTAAAATTTAAAATATATTTTAAATGATATCGAATTATTTATTATTTAGATCAAACCGTTAGTTATATATATAATTTAATATAAAAAATTTAATTTAATAATAAATATATAATTTTATATACAACGTAATTAAAGCTTTCAATTAACACTCTTTTATCTTCTTAAACTGTTGGTTTAAAATTTTTTATATATAGTTTTCGTTAATAAAATCATTTTTTTATAAAAAATGAAAACATTTATTACACCATAGAGTTGAATTAAGGTATTTTGAATGATTATTTTTGTAAATTCTGAAGTTCCAATGGTTAAAGATTATTCTAACTTAATTCAGAGAAATTTCCCATGGCAAGGAAATTTCTGGCTTCAACAAGATAGGAAATGAAAACGACATCGTGTACCTAACAGAGGAAATTTCTGACTAGGATTGTGCTTTCCCTAAATGGGTGCACCACCTTTTTTTTATTATTATTATTATTTTGATGTTGCAATTAATTATTCTAAGATACAATGCCTATGATTACATTACCCAAATCCCATTTTTTTTAATTATCAGGTAGCTTGTTTATCATATTATTCATAATCTTAATTAATTAAGATTGTTCATCTTAATTTTTTAAAATAAATTATCGTTTTTTCCTACATGTAATTATTGTGTGAATAGTTATTAGGTAATTATTTAAAGATAAACAATTTTGATTGATTGGATCATGGATAACGTGGTGAACAAGATTCGCCTAATAATCTTTTTAATTTTTTATATATTTATATTATTGACATATCAATCGAATTAAATTTAATTTATATTAAATTATTGTTTTTAATAAACAAGTGATTTTTCCAATGAAGATAAGGAATTGATGCTTTGTAGAAGGAAATTCCCTTTGGATAAAACTCATAAAAGAAGTTACTTTTGGGCCCATAATTTTAGTGCTTTAAAACAAAGAATTAAGATTGAATTTTGAGAGGGGGAAAGGAAATTGGATGAAATCTCATTGTCTCATGTCTGCCCACTTCTTTGCAATTATCCTGTGAGAATTTTAGTTCAAAAGGGAAAAAAAGTCAAAAATAAGAATATTCTCCTCAATTTTCTCGTTTAAAATGTCATATTTTTATTGTTTTTCGGGTTTTTAGGGTTTCGTCCTAACTAATTTATATCGATCTGTATCACACATCTAGTTTTAATGGATAAATCTCCTAACAAAGATTTTCTGCGTACGTAACGTCTCAAACTTAAAACTTGTTTAAACAGACTCAAGTTGCTTATCACTTGAACCAATTCATATAGATAAATGTCACCATTTCCATTTGTCAATCAATAATAAGAGTTTAAAAAATAAAATCAATGTTCTTCATCTCTTTTGTTTTCTAATCGGTGATCGGTAATTAATTTTATATTAGTTGTCGTCCATCGGATTTCTGTTATTCTTTTTCTTTTATTTTCTTATACGTTAATAAGAATCTTTGCCTTCATGGCAAGTGTTTTCTCTGTCCTTGTCACATTTTTTTTGTGTGGTTTATTTTATCTGTCCTTATGGCATGATTCAACATACCCTAGCAACGATTGTTGCATAGATTTGAATCGGCGTTAATTTTTGATTATGATTTTATCGGTGGTCATTGATGGTTAGATCCCCACTCGGTTGATGGTTGTGTACCGATATAATCAGTCTTGGGTAACGGAAAATTCATTGTGATTGTAATATTTTCTATGGATTTAATAAAAATTTAGTGACAATTATCAAAAAAAAAATCATCAATATTTTTTTGATAAAATTCTCGACCATCGATTAAAGTGTGAGATATTTTATCATCTAATTTATAATTATTGATTTTAATGTTTATTAATTGTAATTTTTATTATGATAAACTATAACAGAGGTCACTCAATTATGAATAAAATTATATTTAGGTCACTCAATTATTAAAAGTTACGTTTGAGACACTCAATTATGAATAAGGGTATATTTGGATCACCAAATTAATAAAGGTTACATTTTGATCACTCAATAGGTAAATGTTATATTTAGGCCACCCTTCATATTTAAAAAGTTTATTAATTAAAATAATTAATAATTTTAAATAAAGTACTTTAATGTTAATAAGGGTATAGAATAATTGGAAAAAAAATAAATTGATGTATTTTTTTAAATCTGAATAATAACATACTATAAACTTATCTATAATTGAGTGACTCAACTATAACTTTTAATAATAATTAAGTGATCAAAATATAACTACACCTAAAATTGAGTGATCTCTCTTATAATTTACCTTTTTATTAAATAAGAAAAATGAATACTTCAATATCAATTCTTAGTTTTGCTATTCTTTTGTATTAATAAACAATAATATCAAGTGATCATAAATTTTTGATAAAATAGAAGATTTCCACGCCTTTGCAGATTTTAAGGTTAGTTTTAATAGGCCCAAATCCAATGATTTGTCCTCATGAATCAAAATTTAGAGGAAATGAAAAATTAAAATTTACCAATTGATTTGTTTAAGTATTTATTTATTTTCTTACAAAATAAGAAAAAAGTAATTGCATCATAAATCTTATTATTTTTCTATAAAATTGAAAATTCTTGATTCTATTAAAATTATTAAACAATGTTTGAATGCTATTATTATTAGGGGCGTTTATAACCGGGTATCCAAAATTTCGGGTACCCGGAACTTTTGGGTACCAAAATATCGGCTTATGACTCAGTCCATAAAAATCGGATACCCGTAAAATCGGGTATCGGATGCCCGATTTAATTTTTTATATTTTTTTAATTTTATTTTTTAAAAAAATATATAAGAATTATTTAAAATTTTATGATATATATTTCAAACACAAAATTATTGATTTGAGATAGGTTTTAAAGATAAATATTTGAATATATATGCATATATTAAAGTTTATCGATAAAAGAATGTATTATTCTCGGTCATAATTTTTCTTTTAAATCTAATATTGACAAATTAATATAAATATTTATAAAAATTCAAAACTTAAAATATTCTAATACAAGTATAAATTTAATGTTGACAAATTAATATAAATATTCTAATATTAACAAATTATCGATAAAAGAATGTATTATTCTCGATCACAATTTTTCTTTTAAATCTAATATTGACAAATTAATATAAATATTTATAAAAAATCAAAACTTAAAAGTATATAATACAAGTATAAAAAGAAGTTAAGGATTTAAAATTAATTTTAGAGAAAAATAATAAAAATATATAACAAAATATAATTTAAAATTTAAATATATATATTTATTAAAAATATCGGGTCGGGTCGGGTACCCGATTTTTAAAAATTTTTGGCCTTGACCCGGCTCAACTATCCGGGAAAAAATACGGGTCGGGTACTCAGCCCGAAAAATTTGGGTATTTCATTATAAATACCCGGTAATTTTTAGTCGGGTAGACGGGTCAACGGGTTGGGTAGTTCGGGTCGGGTATTTTTGAACACCTCTACTTATTATAGTACGAACCATCTTGCCTCAG
The DNA here is from genome assembly GCA_035048815.1 of Abelmoschus esculentus. Taxonomy (NCBI): domain Eukaryota; kingdom Viridiplantae; phylum Streptophyta; class Magnoliopsida; order Malvales; family Malvaceae; genus Abelmoschus; species Abelmoschus esculentus. The sequence continues at coordinate 18,177,902 of JAUCBN010000026.1, forward strand.
TGGTTAAGGGAACGATTATTGTTCATAAAGGTTATAGGTTCGGACATTAGTAATGCAACACAGTTGATTGAGCGATTATTGTCCAATAGTTGAGAGTATACTTTAAAACATATACTATTATAACCACCGTAACCGATTCGAAAAGAATGCTCTTGTTTCATGGTACACAACATCAAAGATAAAGTCATTTAATGAATGGCAGGGGTCGTTATTTTTCTAATTTTTTAAATATAATATTTTATATCATTTTTAATTTAAATATTAAATATAAATGCATAATTTCATTAATCGATTAAATATATTTACTCAAATATTATTTAACATTTAAATTTATTATACGTCATTGTTTGTCGTATCACATTATACTTTTAAATCATGTCACGTCATATTAACGGAGGGATGTAACAATTGATTAACAATGATAATCTTTTCACAATTTTATATGATAAAAAATATTTTTTAAGGACTTAAATGATAAAAATCGAAACTTCATGCATGAAAGATACGTTTATTCCAAAAACATTACCATATTTTTCAGTTATGACGTGTTATCAGTTAAATTAGGGTTTACAAAAATTAGGCCCAATAATAATAAAATCGTCCCAAATCAATGAAAACCCTGCAAATATTCCCGTGTTAACACGCTGACTCCATGCTCTATATAAACTCTCAAGGTTCACACTCCCTGACGAAATTCATAACGGAAGAAAAAGAAGTCTGAAATTTGAATAGGCGACGGGAACTGAAGGCGGTGTCGAGGCAAACATTGGAAGAAAAAGAAGTCTGGGATTTAAATAGCAGCCGGGAATTGAAGTCTCAAGACAACGCCGCCGCCGTCTTTAAGTGTATCTTTCTCTTTACATTCTTTCAGTTTCAAAAGTAGATAGGGTCTTTCTTTTCAGATTTTATTTTCATTTTTCATGGTTTCTTGGGATTTGATTTGAGTTTGTTGTGTTAATGGCTCATCTTGAAGGCGGTGTCGAGGCAAACGTTGGAAGAAAAAGAAGTCTGGGATTTAAATAGCAGCCGGGAATTGAAGTCTTAAGACAACAACGCCGTCGTCTTTAAGTGTTTCTTTCTCTTTACATTCTTTCAGTTTCAAAAGTAGATAGGGTCTTTCTTTTCGGATTTTATTTTCATTTTCCTTGGTTTCTTGGGGTTTGATTTGAGTTTGTTGTGTTAATGGCTCATCTTGAAGGCGGTGTCGAGGCAAACGTTGGAAGAAAAAGAAATTTGGGATTTAAATAGCAGCCGGGAATTGAAGTCTTAAGACAACAACGCCGTCGTCTTTAAGTGTTTCTTTCTCTTTACATTCTTTCAGTTTCAAAAGTAGATAGGGTCTTTCTTTTCGGATTTTATTTTCATTTTCCTTGGTTTCTTGGGGTTTGATTTGAGTTTGTTGTGTTAATGGCTCATCTTGAAGGCGGTCTCGAGGCAAACGTTGGAAGAAAAAGAAGTCTGGGATTTAAATAGCCGCCGGGAATTGAAGTCTTAAGACAACGCCGCCGCCGTCTATAACTGTTTCTTTGTCTTTACATTCTTACAGTTTCAAAAGTAAATAGGGTCTTTGTTTTTGGATTTTATTATATTTTTCCTGGGTTCTTGGAATTTGATTTTAGTTTGGTGTGTTAATGATTCATCTCGGTGGCGTATGTACTCGTTAATTCCAAGCACTATATAAACTCCCAAGATCCACGTGTTGACGAAATTCATAACGGAAGATGTCTCAAATTTGAATGGCCGCTGGAAATTGGGTTCTCAAGACAACGCGCCGTCCGTCTGCAACTGTTTCTTTCTCTTTACATTCTTTTTGGTTTCAAAAGTAGATATGTTTTTTGTATTCTGAATTTTCTTTTTCCCCGGGTTCTTTGGATTTGATTTGAGTTTGTTGTGTTCATGGCTTATATCGGAGGCAGTGCCGAGGCACAAGTTCTTGCACGCTAACACCATGCACAAGTTCTTGATTTGAGTTTGTTGTGTTAATGGCTCATGCGGAGGTGGTGCCATATGCTTGTTCCAGTAAGAATGTTTTGGCTTCTATGTAGGAAGGGGTTTATCTGCCAGAATTAAGGGGGAGTAGGACCGCTTTTGAGGCTATGTTGAGTTTGATTCGGAAGCAGTTGGGTGGACAGCCATTAATATCGTCACTGGTGCTGAATCCTATTATGATTCTTGTTTTTGACCAGCTTATTTCGATGGGGAAGTTGATTACAGATTATCATGAAGACTGTTGGAGCTGGGGTTTCTGCTGTAAATGAGGTTGAAGGTCTTGATGATGATGTCGAGGTTGCGGTCTAGTTTGAAGAGGAAAGTGATATAGAAATGATGCTAGTGGATGATGATGATGATGATAGGTTTGATTATGGTTCTGGGGCAATGGAGATGGGGCTTGGAATTGATGATGATGATATGCGTGAGGATAATGAGGGTATGGATTTGAATGTTCGGGATATTGATGCTTATTGGCTTCGAGGAAGTTTTCCCGGGCATAAGATCAACAAATTGATCCCTACCAGTGCCAAAGTCTTCCTGAAGCTATGTTTGAGATTCTTGCTGAGAGTGACGACACTGAGGTTGAGACCAAGTATTGGTATATCCCCAGTTTGATAAGTTTATCCTCATCAAATATCTTGTGCAAAATGTGCTGCACCCTTGGCTAGGGCTGAAGACCAAGAAGAGAGGAAGATAATTGAGGGGAGAAATGGTGAGCTTGGGTCTGGATTTGGCCGTAATTCTTGAGCAGTTGCATTCCACCTGGGCAACTGCAAAAGAAAGGCAGAATAACTTGGAGAAGAGTATTGGAGAAGAGGCTTGTCCACTAAAAAATGAGAGTGATTTAGATTGGGATAGAGAGTGGAGGGGTCTTGCTGACAGAGACATATATGGTGGTTGGCTGAATGTTAAGAGCCAGTTGCTTCTAGAAAATCTTGCTTTCGAACAGGGTGGTCTTTTGATGGAGAAATTATATTATGTGTATTCCCCACCAGTTATCCATGGACCAACCAATTAAAAGTATCCATTTATGGTAAATACTGGAATGAATACTTTTAATTGATGACAAGGTGGGAATGACCTATAATATAATTTCTCCTTTTGATGGCTAATAATATATGTGAACTTCCTGTGTGTTCTTAGCCATCAAGGCAAGGGGTAGGAGGAAGTTCATGTGCTGGCACCAAAGTTGAAACCATTGGAACAAATGAGAGGCTGGTAACGATATCTGATATGGCAGACTGGGCACAACCAACTTTCAAAGGAATGCCAGCATTGAGTAGGCTACAAAGCAAAGTGTATGAAACTGCCATTTTTTCATTGGATGATCCTACTGTGTGCTCTTACCTGGGCAGGGAAAACTAATGTTGCTGTGCTCACCATACTCCAACAATTTGCCTTGAATATGGATTCTGTTGGTCTATGAACCACAGTAACTACAATATTGTCTGTGTGGCACCCATTAAAGCTCTATTTGCTGAAGTTGGTAATCTTTCTCATATTTTAGATGCATATGGTGTGGCTGTGAGAGAACTTACTGGAGACCAGACACTGACTTGTCAACAAATCGATGAGACTCAGATTATTGTAACAACTCCTGAAAAATGTGACATTATTACCAAGAGTTCTGTAGGTTGCACATACACACAACTCTTGAAACATCTCGTTACTGATGAGATTCATCTTCTTCATGATAATAGAGGGCCTATGCTTGAAAGTATTGTTGCCAGTACGGATTGACAAATTAAAACCACAAAAGAGTTTATTGGAATCACTATGAAGAAGGACATCCATTTTGACAATCTCTACAAACCTGCCCCTCTCCTTCTCAACAGTATATTGGAATCACTATGAAGAAGCCACTGCAGAGGCCATTATTTTTAAAACGAGCATGCCCATTATAAATTCTAATTCTGTTGTGGTGCTTAGCATGGTTTTGTTTTCCTTCAATCTGTTTGTATATAGAATTTTGCCATGTGATTCATTTTATAGCTGCTGCTTTAGTTGCTGCTGCTTTTGGTTTTGGTATTTTTATGAAGTTGTTGGTTAATAAATGTGCTGACTCCATGCTCTATATAAACTCCCAAGTTCCACACGCTTCCGAAATTCATAACGTAAGAAGGAAAAGAAATTTGGAATTTGAATGGTCGCCAGGAACTAAGTCTTAATGTTGTATGAGTGTTTCTCTTTACATTCTTTCAGTTTCAAAAGTAGATAGGGTTTTGTTTTTTGTAATTTGTTTTCTGATTTTATTTTCATTTTACCATGTGTTTGTTGTGTTAATGGCTCATCTCGGATGTGTTGCTGAGGCACATATTTGAACAAGTAACTACAACGCGCTGGTGTCTGTATGTGTTTCATTCTCTTTACATCTTTTAGTTTCAAAATTAGGTAGGGCTTTTGTTTTCTTAATTTTTTTGGATTTACTTTCATTTTTCCAGGGTTCTTGGGATTTGATTTGAGTATGTTGTGTTAATGTCTCATCTCGGAGGCGGTATGCCCAGGTTCATTACACACGAACTCCATGCACTATATAAACTCTCGAGATTCACACGCTGTTGAAATTCATAATAGAAGAAAAAGAAGTCTGGAATTTGTATAGCCACCGGGTACTCAGTTCTCAAGACAACATGCTGTCACTTGTAAGTGTTTTTTTTCTTTACATTCTTTCATTTCCAAAAGTAGATAGGATTTTTGTTTTCCGAATTTTGTTTTCATTTTTTCTTTGTTCTTGGGAGTTTGTTGTGCTAATGGCTCATCTCGGAGAGGCACACGTCTGTACAGGGTAACTCCATGCATTATATAAACTCCCAAGGTTCACTTGCTGACGAAATTCGTAACAGAAGAAAAAGAACTCTGATATTTAAATAGTCGCCAAGAACTGGATTCTCAAGACAAAGCGCTGTTGTCTATAAGTTTTTCTTTCTTTTTACATTCTTATAGTTTTAAAAATAGACAGGGTTTTTATTTTGTGATTTTTTATTGGATTTTTTATTTTATTTTTCCAGGGTTCTTGGGATTTGATTTGAGTTTGATTTGTTAATGGCTCATCTCGGAGGTGGTTTCGAGGCACACTTTCTACATGATAACTCCATGCAATATATAAATTCCCAAGATTCACACGCTGACTAAATTTATAACGGAAGAAGAAAATATGTCTGGAATTTAAATAGCTGCTGGGAACTGAATTCTCAAAACATTGCCGCCGTCGTCTGTAAGTGTTTCTTTCTCAAAAGTAGATAGGGTTTTTGTTTTTTTATTTTTCTTTTCGGATTTTATTTTCATTTCTTCATGATTCTTGTGATTTATATAGCTGTCGGTAACTGAATTCTCAAAACAACATGCTAAGTGTTTCTTTCTCTTTACATTCTTTCTGTTTCAAAAGTAAGTAGGGTTTTTGTTTTCTGGATTTTGTTTTCTTTTTTTTCCAGGCTTCTTGGGATTTTATTTTAGTTGTATTAATTGCTCATGTCGGAGGCGGTGCCGAGGCATACGTTTGTTCCAAGCAGTATGAATATCATGGTATTGTTGATTCAAATTAAACTTCTGCTGATACTGGGTTCATATTCTTTCATTGAATGGTGTTTCTTCTTTTTTGCAAATGCAGTTCTACTGATGGCAGATTGCAATTCAACATGCGAAAGATTCCTTGTAAACTAATTTGTTCAGATCTATCGAACTGAATTCAATGTCATTGATATCAGTATACATGAATAATTTTTCGGATCAGGTATTTTGATAACAGTGAACAAAACCATTTTCACCCTAAACCAGATTTTCATGGATTTGTGGAGCCGTTTTGGGTTATTATTGAGAATAATTGTGGCGAGTATATTATTCACCATGAATACTTTTTACTGAAGGAACAATATATTGATGAGGACCTCACTTTGAACTTCACAGTACAATTTATGAACCATTGACCGCCTCAATATTTCATTCGTGTTGTCTCAGAGAATTGGGTTGGGTCCCAGACTGTTTTACCTGTCTATTACAGGCATCTTATTCTACCTGAGAAGACCCCCCCCCCCCCCACACCAACTGAGCTTCTGGATTTGTAGCCTTTGCCTGTGATTGCATTGATGAATCCATCTTATGAAGCTCTATATCAAGATTTTAAGCGTTTCAATCTAGTTCAAACTCAACTTTTCACTGTTTTATATAATACGGATGACAATGTTCTAGTGGCAGCACCAACAGGGAGTGGAAGACCATTTGTGCTGAGTTTGCTATATTAAGGAATCATGGAAAGGGACCTAATAGTACCATGTGTGTTGAGTTTATTGCACCTCTTGAGGATTGCCAAGGAGCGCTACGGTGAGTGGGAGGAAGTTTGGCAAGGGTCTGGGGATGTGTGTGGTTAACTAGGGAACTAACAATTGACCTGAAGTTGCTCAAGAAAGGTCAAGTAATTATTAGTACTCCTAAGAAATGGGATACTCTTTCTCGTCGCTGGAAACAGCAGAAGTCTGTCCAACAGGTCAGTCTTTTCTTCGTTGATGAGCTTTACTTGATTGGTGGTCAGGCTGAGAAGAAGATTCGTATTGTCTCTCTCAACTCCTGTCTCAAATTTCAAGGACCTTGAGAATGGGTAGGAGCTACTTCTCATGGCATTTTCAATTTCCCCCGGGGAGTTTGTCCTGTACCTCTAGAAATACACATTTAAGGGTTGGATATAGCCAATTTTGAAGCAAGGATGCATTCAATGACTAAACCCACTTACACTGTGAAGCCAAATATAGTGTTTGTTCCTACTAGGAAGCATGTTAGATTCACTGCTGTGGACCTAATTAGTTTACTGTAACGTGGATACAGAAGATGAACCAGCTTTTTGTTTGCAGTCGGCCGAATAACTCATCCTTTTTGTTGAAAAAAATGTCGAAGAAACATTGAGAACCATTCTAGAACATGGGGTTGGCTACTTGCATGAGGGTTTAAGCAGTTTGGATCGGGAAGTTGTTTTACATATGTTTGAAGCTGGGTGGATTCAGGTTTGTGTTATGAGCAGTGCACTATGTTGGGGATTTCCATTATCAGCACACTTGGTGAATATAAAGGGTACTCGATATTATGGTGGGAGAGAAAATGCTCATGCCAATTACCCGGTTACACATTTGTTGCAGATGAATGCTCATGCTGATTACCCGGTTACACATTTGTTGCAGATGAATGCTCATGTGAGTCTTCCTCTTCTTGATAATTCTGGCGAATGTGTCATCCTCTGCCACGCCCCTTGTATAGAGTATTACAAGAAGTTCTTGCATGAAGCATTCCTGTGGAAAGCCCTTTGCACAATTTTCTACATGATACCTTCAATTCCGGAATTGTTGTGAAAGTTATTGAGAACAAGCAAGATGCTGTGGATTATCTTACATTGACCTTTATGTATAGGAGGCTGACTCAAAATCCAGTCTGCTACAGTCTACCCTGAAAAGAACTTAGAGACTATCTTTGATTTAGTGAAGATGGAAGATGATGAGAGACGCAAGCTGTTACAGATGTTGGATATGCAGCTTCTGGACATTGCAAAGTTCTGTAATTGATTCCCCAAACATTGATTTATCTTACAAGGTGATGGGGAGTGACAATATGAGGGATGGGGAGAATGTTACCTTGCAGGGTACCCTGGAAAGAGATCTAGGAGGGAAGAAAGGTTGGATCAGTTGATGCGCCCAGGTACCCGAAAGCCGAAAGCAAAAGAGGAAGGGTGGTGGCTGGTTGTAGGTGATACCAATTACCAAGAGTAACCAGCTGCTTGCCATCAAGAGGGAGTCTCTTCAAAGGAAAGCAAAGGTTTTGACCAGGACTATAGCTTCACTGTGGATGTCAAGGAAGTTGCCAGCGCTGATGAAGACAACGGCTAAGGGTAATATTTGATTATGGTAAAGATGAATATTATGGTTGTTGATTCAAATGAACTTCTGCTGATACTGGGTTCATTTGCTTTTATTGAAATTGATTTTTCTTTTTTGCAAATGCAGTTCTACTGATTCCAGATTGCAATTAAACATGCGAAAGAATCCATGTAAGCTATAATTTGTTCTGATCTATTGAACTGAATTCAAGGTCATTGATATCCATATATGTGAATTATTTTTCAGAATTGATCGTATTTGATAACAGAGAACAAAACCCTTGGCTTCGAACTTGAGATCATATCAAACTGTTTATCACTTGGACTAATCATCTGTGAGTGAGCTTCAACCCTTTTTCACATAACATATAATTAGTATAATAAATACACTCGCAAACAAGTACTTAAAACTCAACGGGTTAGTACGAGGATGTTTATACATTGGCAAGCTAACGATCTCATCTATCTCTTCCAATAATATGTCAGCCGTAATGTTATCATTTATGCTTCTCATCACCTTCATGTAGGTATTCAGATCATTGGGGCTGGATTTGTCACTTCTCTTCCTCTTATAGACCCACGTCTGTTCCTTGCTGTCCCAAGAGCACTCAATGATCATCCCGGAATATGAATCTGGATCTGAACCATCTCTGAATTCAACTCTTTGCCCTTCCATCAGCTTCTTTCTCCCTTGTTCGTGAAGGAAAAGTTTCTGATTGTTGTTAACACCCGTCTCGAACAGGAAATCGACCGAGTTCATTTCAGCTGATTTCCACTTGAGAAGGCCTTCATGAGTGTATGGAATGTAAGGATCATCTCGGCCTTGGAAAATGAGACCATCTGCTTCATGTCACAGTTTTGGGATGAACTCATTTAATACCTTTGGCACTGTTGAAAGACACCAAAAATCTTTTCTCTGCACCCTGAAAGATTCCATGCCATATTGGTAACATGAATTTTTGCTGGTTCGATCTCGATTTCAAGGCTCGATCACTTCTTTCTCCACCGTATCCCATCTTTCAAAGAATGGTTTCTCCATGAGAGTGTTCCCGTTACAAGCAATGATATCGAAAACCAAGAATCTTCTTTCTTTGTTCTGTGAGGCTGGCGAAGCATCAATCACCATCTCTCCATCAAGCAAGGTATAATGGTGAGTCCTCTTTCTGCAACTGCTTGGGAACCTTATCTGAACTCTTCAGAAACTAAAATTCCGATCAATCAAATAACATCCATCAAGAGTTATTAGCGTCATATACCGAGTCCCATCGGCTTTCCATGTAGCATTATAGTAATGCTGCTTCAGAAGTTGTAAATTTTCCCTGTTGAGTGAGACAGGCTGAGACCCTGGAAACCTTTTAGCTCTTTCAGCCTGTAGGTTCAACAGCTTGTAGCATGATTCTCGAAGCGATTTCATTTGATTGAACGGTATCCTATCTCCCAAGACATCATCATTTTTCATTGCTGGATCTGCTTCTGGTGTAGGATTTGTGTTCATTGCTGCACTCACAGAACTCATCCACCGAGGAGGTGGGATAGGTAAACATTGCAGGTTCCGTTTCATTATAAAATGCATACAGAGCATCAATGTAATCTGGCTTGGATATTCCAGGAGGACGTGCCTGAGCAAATATTTCAATTGCCTGACTCACAGACATCAATGTCTGAGACTGAGAAGGCATCAGATAATGAACAATCATAAATCCAGTTCGATTATACCCGCGCATACAATGAACAAGAACATAGCTCTTCAACTCTTCCGTCTCACGGGAAACGAATTTCGACAACTCGTACACGAAAATATTCACGGAGAAGTTATCAGGCACAGCATCCCTCCCCTTGCATCTCATCTTACCGTACTCTATCCCCTCCTGTTTCAGGTCTGAAGCTGAATAGTAACGACAAGTGTTCGTCCAATCAATCACCAAACTCAGCTTTGATCTAGGCTCCGTTTCACTCGATCGAAAGAGTAAGTTTTCGCAGCAGGAATGTTGGTTTGGAAGGATTCATCTAAAGGGACCTTGGAGGGAATAATGCAGCCTAGAATTTCTTGACCACAGGAATCACAATCCAACCAACCAGGAGGTATCTGTTTCTTATCATGCTTCTCTGATTCTTGTTTGTTCAATCTCTCTTGGCTTTCTTGGTCACATGAAGGTTGAAATCCATTCTAAAAAGGTATGAATTCTCTGCAAAGTAGGGAAATTAGTGAATCAATTCAATACGAGTAGAAATGGAAAATAATACTTCTGAAAGTTGATGGGGGAGAAAGAATTTAGGAAATTTGACATCAAATCTTTATGTTTTGATTTCTTATGATCAGGGACAAGGATTGCCGAAGAGGTTGGACCATTGGTGGAGTGCCCTATACCTCACGAAAAGTAAGTGTGTGTGTATATATATATATATATAACACAATGATTTTATCAAAGTAGATTCTTCTACTGCTGTGGTATTTATGAGATCTTGAGAGGTGAGGTTGGTATAATTCAGGAATGGAGTCACATTTTATGTTGAAAATAGGAATCTTTAAAAAGTTATATTAAAAAAAGTAAGTTTTCAAGGTGTCATAACCTTTATTTTTTAAAAAATCAAGCTCTATTTTTTTCAATCAAATTTAGTTTTTATGTTCTAAAATTTTATTAATTTACCCTTTTGATTATATTAAATATTAATTTTAATAGTTTTTTTTTTTGGATTAATTTATATAACGTGGCATATTAGAGTACTATAGCTTAATATTTCTAGAATTTTTTTAATTTGATTTGATTTTTTTAATTTTTAAAAATTCTAAAATTATAAAAATAAAAAATAATTTTTTTATGAAAAATATGTAAATGACTAAATCTCACTCGACAAATTATAATGTCTCAAAAAAATGAAAAAAATGATTTAAAAAACTTAATTTAATTTTAAAGAAGAAAACAAAAATTAAATGATTAATAAAAATATATATAAAAAATCGAATTATATGAAAATGTTAAATTTCTATAAGCCCAGCCCATTGACCCACAACCACAACTATATCGTTCCTCTCCAATCCATTTCGTTAAATTGTAAAAAGTCCAATTTGATTGATTTGTTTGTCATTAAGTTGAATTTGTCAAAATGCAATAAACGTGTAAAATCAACTAGAGTGTCTAAAAATATATTATAAATTATGTGAGGAAATATATCATAAGCCTCGTTCGCAACGTCAGTGGTGATTTTTAATCAATAGAAATCACCCATTTCACCGTTAACCGTCATTAATATAATTTATAAAATTATATTTTATAAATAAAAAAATAATGAAGATACATTGATTGTGAAAAATAATTTTAAAAGATAACAGTGAAATGAGTGATTATAATTAGATGAGACTATAATTGATATAATTTGTCCATTTTAAGGGATGTAAAATAAAAATATATATTCTTGATGATTATGTAAATTTTGTAACCAACTGGGAAAACTGTCTTTTTATTTAATTAGGGACATTGGGTACTATTTTCTTTGTTGTTTGACCTGTTCCCAAATTCCTTTAAAGGATCTTGGGGAAAACATTTTTAATAAATAGATTCATGCCATCAAAAAGGAAAGAATAATAACCAACAGCCAACAGGGATGTCAAAGGTTGATCAACAAGACGAGGAACTTAATATCAGAATTCATGGCAAATCCCTGTTTTAGAATGTAAAACCATGTGGTTTGTTCAGATCGGTAAACTCAAATTTTACACAAAACATACAGCCGCTAAACCAAATTTATACATGCTCGCGTACCGGAGATACTCTGAGAGCAAAGGTTCACCAGTGAGATTCTGAACATGGCCAAAACCATGCAGGTATGGCAAACTCAAATTTGCAGGGCCTGGCTCCCTCAAGCAAGAACCTGTCTTTGGATCGCTTAGGAATCTCGGAAAATCGGCTGCGGCATCCATTTAAGGTGCAGATTCAACTTTCCAGACTTAGCTCCCTCTATCTGGAGGGTATCTTTGTATTCCCCTTCTAATATGACCCTAGTCAATGTCAAAATGCACCTCCCCATGTAGTCCTGCAAGATTGAAACCCAGAATGATTTCAAGCAATTTTTTTCATTAGAATTCGAAACGGGAAACCAAAATAGTGATGAAACTGATGCAAAAACTAGTATTCAAGTGGCAACAAGGAAGATGGATGCTCACACCAAATGATTCCATAACAAAAAATAATTTACCTTTCCAAAAGTATCATGGTCCCAGACTTCAAGGATTAGCATATCATGCAATCCATCCTCAACAACGAAGTCAAAAGTTTGATTCCAAACGGGATTCAAGCTGTCATTCACAACCTGCCCAAGAAAACAACTGTAAGAACTAAAGATTTTTTATGTTCTGGTTCTTGAAAGATTAAAGAAGAACAGAATACTTAAAAGCTTTCAAAAGTAACAAAAGTCTTCAAAGCCTCAACTTGACCATGGAATAAACAAAATAAATTGAGAATGATAACACCCTAAGGCAATAAAAATCTTACCCTAGTTTTGTGTTTAGCCTCTGATTTCTTCAACATAAGCACGATATAGGGATCGGCCTTTCCCATTAAATCGACAATAGGCAAATCTTCAGCAGATATCACTGTGACAGAGAGAACTCCTCTAATAATAACCTCCTTTTTCTTATTTATGGCTGCTTCCTCATTTTCAATTGCATCCGTTCCATTTGCTCCACTTTTAATAACCTTCTCCAAGGAGGTCAATGAAATGTTTGAGGTAAAGGGGTTTGTAAAACCATTCTCCATGCCGAAGGGACAATACAAGAGCTCCAAGTGCACCTAAAAATCAACAGAACGATTATAAGCAAAACATAAATATCACCATTTCATACAAAGGAACCTTATTGGAGAATAAACAACATGATAAAAATCATATAAGAAAGAAATAACTTAAAAAGTGAGTGCGTGAATTGCATACAATTTGGGGGCAACATATGCTGACATAATCTGGTTTGGAACCAGGTCTTTCCATAGCATAGGTTCATGTGCTTGCTTTCTTGTTTTGAGCAGGCAAGTACCATTTCTTATTTTAAGAATTTGGGTTATAGTCTTTGTAAAACCATGTTAATTCTATGATGAGTGGGAAGAAACCTGAAGACCATATCACCTTGACCTGCAGCTCTTCTAAAGAGGTTTGGAGGACAATATGGAGAAGATTCTTGCTGGAGGAAGCATGCTAAATCGCATACCGAGTTGGGTTGAATTATTGTGCATAGTAAGATTTTTAAGGCTATCTTGCCAAGAGGAGCTTTGATTGCATACCTTTACAGCTTTACTACATTTGGGAACTAAGGAAATTTTGTTGTAATGTTGACAGCATTTTGAGTTTCATGACAATGACATTTTATGTATAAAATAAGCCGAATGGCATTTTTAACATAGTTGAACCCAAGCAATAGAATTCCACGTAATAGCAGGTTTCTCGGATAATGCAACGCTAGCTATCCAGAGCATGCTAAAATGTTTTATTGTAGTTACCCTCGCATATACAACCTTTCAAACCTACTCTGCATGCATCACAATTTGAAAGAATAAACAGACACCCTAGGAAATAATTGCACATCTGAGTATGATGAGAACATGTACGCAGGCCAACAATGCACGACTCTTATTATACAAATAAAGGAAGGTAACCAATGTACTCACCTGCCCCCTGTACTTTGTATCTCTCTGGATCTCTAGGTCTTTAACCAGATTCAACCAGACATCCTTCACTTTACCAGGTTCAAGGTCCCTTAAGAGTACTTGAGCACACCCGATGAGCTCGGATGCCTGAACACCCTCATTGTCATAGATTCTTACCACCAAATGCTGAGTTGTGGCATCCTCAATAATAAATTCATAGTGTTCATTCCAAATAGGATTCAATTCATTGTTCTGTAGAGAAAACACAAATTTTCTTCAAAACCGACTAGAGAAGTTTCTGAAACAGTTTTTATTTTTCTTATGGAAAGAAAAAACAGGAAACAGAGAGGGCAAGGATAACATACAATTGTTTTACTCTTTTTTGTTTTGTCAGGTAAAGGGCGCACATATAATACAGCATAGGGATCTGATTTCCCAATAATATCCTTGTTTGTCAACTCCCGAGCCTGAACAAGCTTCACCTCTAGAATTCCAACTGGCTTTAACTCCAAATCACTGTAAATAGAAAGACATTTTCTTTTACCATCAGCTGTTTTACCACTTAACTTTTTTAGAGAGAGAACGACACCACATCCTAAATAATCAACCAATTCAAAAGTACTCCAAGAAAACTCTCATAAATAGAAGTTTCAGATCAAATTCAGAAAAATTATATGTTCTTTGATTGGATCCTTTAGCTTGGCAGACAGGAGCAAGGCTGAAGGGTCTTCATACGGTACCCTGTCCATATTCTTGGCCCAAGTCCCTAGTTCCTCCATTTCTATATTGCTCTATGTCATTATCCATTGAGAAAAAGGAAAAGTGAAGGACATACCTATAATCACCAGGCAAAATTGGTACAATTTTTCTCACAGGCCACGTGATAGAATCTTCAATAGCATCTCGTATCGTGCTCTGCATGGGAAACAATATAGCATGTTAATCTCTTTAACATATGAATAACACTTTCCATCTCACAAAGTACAACAATAACTACTTACCACAGCCCATCATTACAGGAATCATGAACACCATAGAAATCAACTATAACTTGTACGCAAGTTATATGCACATTTAAAATTTAACAGAGCTGTATCAATCATCTCATTTCTCACATAACGTTGAAAAGCTAGCACGAGGTTTCAACTTAAAAAAATAAGTTATAAAATCAAGTGAAATGCCAAATGCTAAAGACAATAAATCCACTCTGGACTGCCTTTTTATCTCTAACCAGAAAAACAATTTATTTTAGGAAGAAAACCATAGTCATAAACAATAAAAATGAATTGCAATGTTTCCTCCACCTACTCAAAGAACCCAATTTAATTTCATAACGTATCAAAAAATTACAAACTAGATCTCCAAGATACACTATTATGATCAGCGGACAAAAATTAATATCTCAAACTAAAATCTAAATTTCTCTCCCAAAGCACAAACAATGTTGCAAAAATTAAGACCATACAAAGAATTGGCAAAGTTGATTGATACAGTACAAAAAAAAAAAACTGTAGTAAGGGTAATCCAGTGTCAAAATGAGCACAAACCTCAATAGCATCAGAAAGTCCTGGAATAGTTGATATGTCACCACCAATGACTTTCAGGGTGAAATCCATTTTTTTCTGCAAGCCAAAAATGCACATTAACCTAGTTACTATCAGCAATGTGCATGTGTCAGGTGCCTGTGTTCAGTGTACATGTGATGAACCTAAACGATCAGAAGCCTCCTATATAATGGATCAAAATTGCATCCATTTGAATATCAGGGATATTATCTTAGACTGAAGCTACTAGTATGCATTAGTTTTTATTGAGATTTTATACACAGCAATGTTATCATTCCTGTTTAGCAACAAAATCATGCAACACAAAAGGATGCTGGAAGCCACAGTGAAATCAGTCAGTTATAAGTGTTAAAAGGGAACCAACATAATTATCGCAGGCTTATATCTCAGTAAGTACAATTGAATTGGTAAGTGCTAAACCTTAATCAATAACTTCAATAAAAAAAAAGCAAGATAGAAGAAATTAAATTCGCTTTGGCGTTGGATTCTTTTTCCTCTTTGGGTGCCAAAAATATTGTGTACACATAAATATTATAACGTTTGACTAATACCTCCCTGGAACACTGTAATCCACAATGTATATAAGCACACTTGCACCTCAAACTCATTTCTTTCTGATTCTACAATTAGAGCTCTTTCTCCATGGTAAGCACGTGTGCTAACACTCATTAACTTGCAAAATTCGAAGAAAACAACACACCTTTTTTCTCAGAGAATAAGAAACGGCTCCAAAGCAAGGGAACTCATTCACCAGGGGCTTGAATATCAACCTGAAAACTCCAGTGAATCCAATATCTTTCACCTAAGCCAAAGGAAAAAGGAATTGCACTTCATCAACCATCATTCTGAAGAAAAAGCTTAACAACTTGAGACATGATGTTGTTATATTAAATAAATTGCAAAAAGACAGACAACAAGAAAATAAATTGGTTTACAACATTCATGCTTTTACAAGCATAGTTGCTTATGCAATGTCAAAATGGTGGAGGCGTGGAGCAGCCAAAAATAACAAAATATCTAGATGAAATATAGAACTAGGAAGGTAATGTAGCATTAACTAATCAAATATCTATAAGACTGATGCATGAAGCTTTTGAAACTTCCATCATACAAATGTCTGCTAGATTGTACGCATAGCTTAGTTTCATTTACAATATTCAATAAAACTACACTTTAAGCACATTTACAACTCTACAACAACGTTGGCAGGTCAGAAGTTTGCTAGCAGAACATGTAGAACAATAATGAAATAAGCCTTGATTCGAAAAGGCAAGAATACAAGAGCTATACAGGGTGTTTAATGGGAACCCGAGCAAAAAACCGTATCATATAAGCAAACTAGGCCGGATGATACCTGAACAGGTAGTGATACCCCAAGATAAGTCTTGATATCAAGTATTACACTTGAATTTGCATCCCACTGCATTTCCAACTCCATTGTAACACTATCAGCTTCATCTTCAATAATACTTACTCCTAAAGAATGACATTGCTTCTTAAGGTTACCAAAAAATTTTAAAGATTGAACCAAATTTTATAATCATTACTCGAAAAATCACCGAAAAAGCATCATTAATAGCAGTAAAATAAAATAATAATTTCATATCTAAGCTCATTTTGGTTTTTTGCTAGTCTTTATAATAATAATAATAATAATAATAATAATAATAATAATAATAATAATAATAATAATAATAATAATAATAATAATAATAATAATAATAATAATAATAATAATAATTGTGATGGTTTATATTTTTTTTAAAAAAATAATATGAAATTAAAATAAAATAAGCTTCATGAATAACAATATACATCGTTTTTCTGTTATATAGAACAATTATATTTAATTAATTAATGGTCATTCATTTACTTCAAATGGCGAAACCGAATAGCATTGAGAAAATACGTTAACAAATAACAATTCAAAACCAAAATAAATATATAATAAATATATAACGCAACCAAATAAAAAAATTAAAATCAAAGTTTTCAAATAAAGTCAAAATTATTTCCACAAACTAACCAGTAAACTGAGGTGCGACGGTGCCAAGAGTAAACCTAGAAAACTTCAAAGAAGACAATATGATCGGCCTATATTGTTCAAGCACCGGCTCCACCGAGGTCTTTATCAGATCAGATGCTGCCTATAACACGAAATTTCAACAAAATTTCTAAAAAAATTTAAGTAAAATCAATTTGTTTTCTAGTTCCTCTGTTCATCCACTAAACAAAGCTTTTTACCTCATTAACGTAAGGCCATATCTTAGTAAGGTGTTGATTAAGCCATTTCAACTTCTGACTCTGCGAAAAGACAACCCAAGAGGGATAGAACTCTGCCGGCAAGATTTTTCTCGAATCTTCCACTGTCATCCTTGCAAAAGCAGCCACCGTCGTTGCCTGTAGCCAAAATGAACATTTAGATGGAAAAAAAATCGAAAAGGGCGAAGGAGAAGGACGAAATAAGAACTAACGAGCTCATTTCGAAGCTTGGATCGAGAGTTCTCGTTCCGGACAAAGAGAACAATGATAGCGAGGCCGACGATGAGTCCAATCACGAGTCCGACAACGAATCCCATTTTCCGATACAGAGAAAGGAGAAAAGGCGTAAAAAGGTTAAAAAGAGAAAAACAAAGGTTAATGGAATCCGAAGATTACAAATGGATTTAATTAAGTAGGGGAAATTTATGTAATTAAGTGAATAAATAAAAAGATTAAGACATTTTAATGATATAATTAAGGCGGGGTGACAGAGAAATCGGGTGAGAAATGCAGGAAGTGAAGCGAAAGGTCGTTGCCGAATGCCGACTGGACACCGTTGGCAAAAATTATTAGATGTCTTATTTAGTAAATTATTTATAATTTTATTTAATAATATTTTTATATTATTAAATAAAATGAATTTTTCAGTTTATTACGTATAATTAAAAATTAATAATTATTTAAAATTTATATTAAAATAAATAGATATTATTAAATAGATTATAAATAACATGATAAATTTTGTTTAATAATATTTTTGTGGGTCGTAAGTGATTACCAATCAAGTTCTGACAAGTAAGATTTAGATTGTTCTATTGTGGGGTCTCTTTCAGCCACGTGTTCGAAATATTTCAAAGAAAGGAAGGAGAAACCGCCACGTTGCGAGTATACAATATTCTTACATGTACAATTTTATATCCTTGCAAATTTCGTATGTATTTTTTTTTCAATCTTAAGATTTAAATATTAAATTAAGGTTTAGAATTTTAGCTTGATTCAAATTTTATTGATGTCCTGAACTAATTTTTGATATATAAACTATTTTAATTATTTATACTAAAAAGGTCAAGATAAAAGGATTTTACAATTTTTATAAAATGAATGATTTCTTTTTCTTAATTTCTTAATTTTTTCTTTATTTCTCTCATTTTAACATAAAATCTCACCCTGATATATAAAATATTTTATTTTTATTTTGTATTAAAAATTGTTATATGTAATTTAATTCAAAAATTTTAACAATACAATCTATAAAACTGATCCACTCGTCTCATCTGTAATTGATGGATGAAATTGACCTAAGTCAACGATCAAATGAATGATAGATGAATTAGATGATAATTTGAATATGGATGATAAGGTGAACCATGCTTTCAAAAAGGTGGGCCGATATCACCTTAAACTTTTTAAAATTTATATAATTATTCTTAATTTTTTTAATTTTTATAAATTAATCCTTAAATTTTTATAATATTTAATTCGAGTTAGGTGCAAAAAATATACCGCCCACAAAATTTGGATAAGAATACTCCTATTCCCTTCTCGAACAACCACATAAATTTGTTTGGGTTCATTTGTCCATCCTTATCATCAATTATATCAAGGGTAAACTACACACAGTAAACTTCAATATAAAAATGCTCATTCGTAATTTTATCTATAAGTAAATAATTTAAATATAATATTTAATGATGAATAATTTGAATATATTTTTTATAAACAAATAATTTAAATATAATTTTTAATAATAAAATAATTTAAATATAATCAAACTCATAATTAAATGACTCACTCGAACGTCTAAAACATCTTTATCACATATTTTCTTAATCTAATATTTTAAAATTAAAACTAGAAAAACAATTTTATAATAATATATTTTATTTAAAACACTTTTCAGAGATGACTGATGAACAAGTAAAAACCGTTTTTAACCTACTAAATTAGGACGGTTTCATTGTAATTATACTGTATTTTTTCCCAATTATAATAGTATTAAAAAATAATCACGTGCGATTTACCTTTAACTTCAAGAATATCGAACTATTGGTAATATGTATTCCGTTTTATTTATTTTTTGAAATTTGAAATATATGTTTTAATGGTCGCTTCAAAAATAAATTATTATAATTTTAAATAAATATTCGATCAAATTAAATATTTTTTAAAGTAATAAAATTTATAAATTTTATTTAAAATTTTTAATTAAATTAAATTATTTGAGTTATGTACAGGTGTGACATTCTGTCAACCTCTACGGTCTTCGTCTTCGCCCAAGTTCCACCAGTCACCCCCAAAACCCGCGGCGCGTGAGACCATGTCAGATAATTCACCACCGTACCAAATCCAAGGCCAAGACCATGAGTCCTTCACCGTTCCTTTACTCTCTCACCAGCAACGATCCATTAATTCCAGCTTTCAGGTTGCCATTGTCGGCGCCAACGTCTGCCCCATCGAAAGCCTCGACTACGACGAGTAAGTAGTAACCTTCTCATTTACATAATTTTTATTTTCTTCCTACTGATATTTTTTTTAATTTAACTTTTTAAATCGATTCGGTGTTGCTCTTTTTTAAAAGGATCGCGGAGAATGATTTCTTCAAACAGGACTGGAGGACACGTGGCAAGATCCAGAATTTTCAATACATTTTCATGAAATGGCTCCTTTGTTTCTTGATTGGCGGTTTCGTCAGTCTCATCGGTTTCTTCAATAATCTCGCCGGCGTTAAGTTCGTCGTCACTTCGAACATGATGTTAGATCGAAGGTGGCTTTATTTATTTTCTTTCTCTTTTTGAATAACTGATGAACTTCATATATCACTAATTTTCCCGTTTTAAACGGAATTAATTTGATTCAAATATTCGAAAAACTTTATCAGCAAGAAATTCTTATATACTCCACGATTGACTTTTAAAAATACTCATAATTTTGCATAGTCCTTTATTCTTATTTGTTTGTGCAGGCACGGGATGGCATTTCTAGTGTTTTCTGCATCAAATCTGCTCCTAACTCTCTTTGCGGTCATCATAACGGCTTTTATTTCTCCCGCCGCTTCCTGTTCAGGTATACCGGAAGTGAAGGCTTACTTGAACGGTGTAGATGCTCCAGATATATTTTCACCACGAACTTTAATGGTTAAGGTAGTTATTTGCTTAATCTTTATTAAATTTAATTACAAACGATGAATTGTTATTGTATGGAAGTTCCTTTGTGATGTTCAGCTTGATTAAGAGTGAAGAGCTCCTTTTCACTATTTTTTTTTATAATCTGTTTGTGTTTGTTGATTCTAATAAATCTCTAACAAATCGAGTTAATACATATTTAGTTGTCAAATTATAGATTTCTGCTTTCAAAGTTCAACATTTAAATCTCTAATAATTTAGTTAATACATATTTAGTTATCGAATTATAGGAACGTCCCATTTCTTTCTTTTCCATTTCCTCCATAGTGTAGAGATTAATAGTTGTGTTAAATGTGCAGATTGTGGGAAGCATTTCTGCAGTGTCTTCATCTCTGGTGGTTGGAAAGGCAGGGCCTATATGGTGCATATTGGTTCATGCATTACATCGTTGTTCGGACAGGGTGGATCGAGAAAATACGGTTTCACTTGGAAGTGGCTTCGTTTCTTTAAGAATGACAGAGACCGACGAGATCTTGTAACATGTGGGTCGGCAGCTGGAATTGCTGCTGCTTTCCGTGCACCAGTTGGAGGTGTTCTGTTTGCTCTCGAAGAAATGGCATCTTGTACGTAAATTGATACAGGTTTTGGGTTTTACACCTTACCAACAAAAACGACGTCATACACACAACCTATAACAACTGTGCGGTAATTAAAAGAAACTAGCTGAATGACAACTTTTTGACTGTTTAAAACAGTGTGTTACACACCATTTTTGATATATTATTAACCATCTGTTCATCAGTGTACTGGGTGTTACTGCATGTTGCTCTTAGTTGGTATATTTTAAGATTTTACGCTTGTCTCATTTTCTTCCTCTTCTTCCTTGTATTGTTTAATGAAGAACAGATTTGTATTAGGCAAAAGTATACCGCAGCCTGCCTTTTATTCATCATGCATAGGTCTGTTCATGGTGTCTTTCTGACATGACCAAACAGCCAAAAGTTGGCATCTTAAGATAATATCCTGTTTTGTTCTGCAGGTGGAGAAGTGCCCTTCTATGGAGATCTTTCTTTACAACTGCTGTGGTTGCAATCATACTTCGAGCCCTAATTGATGTTTGTTTTAGTGGCAAATGTGGGCTATTTGGTAAAGGGGGTTTAATAATGTTTGACGCCTATTCAGCAAATGTTTCATATCACCTAGCCGATGTTCCTCCTGTTCTTGTTCTTGGAGTTATAGGGGGGATATTAGGAAGTTTGTATAATTTCCTTTTAATCAGGGTCCTCCAGGTTTACAACTTCATTTATGAGTAAGTTCTATTTTCCGCATTTGTGTTCTTTGCACCGATTACCATTTTCAGAATCTGGCATAAGATAATTTTAACTAGTTATTCTCCTTGCTTATTTCCCCTCTCAGGAAAGGCACTATTTATCAGATTTTTATTGCTTGCACGATCTCGATTTTCACATCATTTCTGCTTTTTGGATTACCATGGCTTGTATCTTGCCAACCATGCCCCTCGTTTGCACCTGAAGCCTGTCCCACGATAGGTCGGTCTGGTAACTATAAGAGATTTCAAATCCCTCCTGGTCACTATAATGATCTTGCAAGCCTTGTTTTCAACACAAATGATGATGCTATCAGAAATATTTTTAGCAAAGCTGCTAACTCCGAGTTTCAGCTCTCAACAATTCTCATATTTTTTGTCACATGCTTCATTCTTAGTATTTTAAGCTATGGGATTGTTGCTCCAGCGGGCTTATTTGTACCTGTGATGGTAACTGGAGCATCTTATGGGCGCTTCATCGGAATGTTACTCGGTTCTCACACAAATCTTTGCCATAGTCTCTATGCTGTGCTTGGGGCTGCTTCATTTCTTGGTGGATCTATGAGGATGACAGTCTCCTTGTGTGTTATAATTCTGGAACTGAGCAATAACCTATTATTGTTGCCACTGATAATGATTGTTCTCCTTATTTCCAAGACTGTAGCCGATGCTTTTAATGGCAACATTTATGACCTTATTATGAAAGTAAAAGGTTTTCCTTACCTGGAAACTCATGCTGAACCATACATGAGACAGATGACAGTTGCCGATGTTGTCTCTGGCCCGCTTCAGCTATGTCATGGAATCGAGAAGGTCGGAAATATAGTACACATCCTTAAAACCACAAGGCATCATGGTTTTCCAGTTATAGATGCATCACCAAATTCTGAATCCTCTGTTTTATACGGTTTGATACTCCGTGCTCATCTCATTGCACTGCTAAAGAAGAAACCCTTCTCGTCCACCCCTATGCGGTTAGGTGTCGGTGATGCTTTTAGGCATTTCTCAGCAGATGATTTTGCAAAGAGAGGATTAGGTAACGTTGACAAGATCGAAGACATAGAATTAACTGATGAGGAGATGGAGATGTTCCTGGATCTACACCCTTTTACCAACGCTTCACCATATACGGTTGTGGAGACAATGTCACTAGCGAAGGCTCTCGTACTTTTCCGTCAAGTCGGTCTCCGGCACCTACTCATCATGCCCAAAGTCTCAAGCGTAAGAAACATTGTTATATCCATATGCCTTCAACTCGATTCCTCGTTCTTTTTCCTGATTCTTCATGTTTATGCATTCTGATTTCACATGGCTGATGTTGTGACTGCAGAGAGCACCTGTGGTAGGCATATTAACAAGGCATGATTTCATGCCGGAACACATACTAGGTTTGCATCCATTGTTGGTAAGGAGTAGATGGAAAAGATTGAGGCTTCCATTGCCCCGTTTATTGAAAATCTTCTAGGTTGTTGTTGCACATATACCCTTATAAAACTATATATAGTCTTGTACTCTCATGTAATTGAACTGAACTAAGCTGCAGGATGCTTCTGTCCCTTCATGATTCAAAGACCACGTTGAGCTCGCCGGCGCCGGAATCACATTGAACTACTGCTATCTGCATTTTGTCCTTACTGTATCAGTCGAGACAAATCGGAATCTTATCGACAGTAGTTGATCATCTCTCTTGGTATGCAGGGACGGTTCACAGATTTTAAATAATTTTACGAGTCTAAATATATATTATGTGTAACATGATATTCTAAGTGTTACTCTTTTGTAGTGTGACATGTTTTTTTTTATTAAAAATATTATTTTTTATTAAATAAAGATAATTATCTTTACAAATATGAGTGAGTATTCGATCGAGTCGAGTCAAAAAATTTCGAGTTAACGAGTCATATTTTACGCCTCAAACTTTGTTTTAATTTTTTTCGGTTCGAGTCGAGTTTAAAAAACTCGAATCGAGTTTTCAAATTCTTACAAATATTTAATTCTAACTATTTATCATGTTATAATATAATTTGATTATAATTTAAACAACTTTCTCTAATCATATAAGATATGTATATATATATTTTTTATATTTAGCAATATTTTTTTATATTTTTATATATCAATGTATATATATCATAAAAAAGAATAGACTCATCTCAAACTTAAAAATTCATCCTTTAATTATTAAAAATTTTGAGTTATTCGAATTTCTATTTTACAATTAGAACTTTGTTTGAAATTTTTTCGAGTCGAGTCTATAAAATTTCGAGTCGAGTCAAAATAAATCGAATATTTTTACCTCAAATCGAATCGAGTTATTCGATTTTTTGAATCGAATCGAGTTTTGTTCATCCTTATTTACAAATAATTTAAAATTTAAATTTATATAAAATAAAATAATATGAACATCTTTAATGAATTAATGGATCTCAGTAAACGATATAGTTAAAAGGGAAACGGATGCAGAGGGAGCGAACGCAGGGTAACAAAACCCCGCATATTATTCCCTACCCAATTTCGCCTGTACAATTTCTTACAACGTCGTATTTTCTGACAGATCATAACAAAATATTTCAACAGAAAAAACATGGAAAATAACAAAAGAACAAAAATCTAGAATTTTTCTAAAAATATTATTTATAATTCAGAAAAATAATATAAAAAACTAAAAAATAGCGACGCCGACGACCCAACCAAGCACAGCAGAGCTCAAGGAAGCTCATTATTTGTTGGACTTCTCTTTGCTGTCTCTAGAAGACCAGACTTCCACCCACCATTTTTTCTTTCTCTGATTCAACCTCTGGTAAAACTGTTTATTAAGCTGATTGATTTCTTTTAATTCTTCAATATGTTGTGGTGAAGATTAATATAACTCTAAACTTGTTGATCGATTGTCCTTGCTTTCATTTCTCTTTGGTTAGATCATTTTCCCCTTTGCGTGGTAAGTAAAAGGTGGGTACATTATATTTGATTGAATTTTGAAGCTTTTTAGCTCCATTTCCATTTCGATGGGGTTTTATTCTACTTCTTCTTACTGGGCTTCTTTTTTTCAGCGTGGAGGTATGGTTTTGTTTTATGGCGTCGAAACTAGAAAGGGAATTTTCTGCAGGGGATTTGTTTGAATTTCTTAATCTCCATATTGATTACTGCCTGTTTCTACAACGTTGAGTTATTTTATTTGTTACGGGAATTTTTCAAATTTGTGCTGAAAGTTCAAAAGTGTTTATTGGATTATGCAGACAATTTTGATTTTTGGAATAATTAGATCTTAACTGGTGTTTTGAAAAGGCCAAAAGTTGAAGGTAAAGATTATGTTTTTGATGATCAAGGGAGTAATATTTATATTTAAATGTTCTAAGATGATTTTTGTTGCATGGTTCTATGAAAATTGATGTTTTAATGAAGGATAGTAAGTAATGTTGTTCATTTTTTTGTGATTAGAATTTTGTGATTGAGATTTGAGAGGGAGATAGATTAGAATGTCTAGCGGTGGCACAAGCTTGAGGAAAGCATTTGGAGCCCTCAAAGATACCACCACCGTTTCATTGGCTAAAGTCAATAGTGATTATAAGGTGGATTTCGATAACAATCACCATCAAGATGGTTATTTCAACTATGGATGTTGCTGATCCATTTTGGTTATGGATTTTTGCGTCTTGCAGGAATTGGATATTGCTATAGTTAAGGCCACAAATCATTACGAACGCCCAGCTAGGGAGAAAAACATTAGAGGTGGGTACTGTTTTTTTTTTGTTTTCTTTTTATAACTTTCCAAGGTGGATGGTGATGGTATTATTTAGTTCGAGTTTTGGTTTGCTCACAGAAAGAGAACTTTATAGATCAGTTATATATGACACTTGCTTTCCCCCCTTTCCACAGCAATTTTCGCTGCCATTTCAGCTACCAGGCCTCGTGCTGATGTCGCCTATTGTATCCATGCTCTTGCAAGGCGGTTAACAAGGACACATAATTGGGCGGTATGTTAATGCTGCTAATGGCATTTGATGAGATTTCAAGGATTGGCTGTGCCACTATGAGTGAAATTTGTGTTGCTTCAAAAATATTATTCAAGCTAGACCTTCAGAGAGAAATTATTAACTGTTAAGATATTTGCTACCTATATGCGTATGTATTTGTGTGTATATATAATAATGTGTTCTGTAAGCTTTAAAAATATTTAAAGGTATCTATGACAAGAAGTATTGAACTCATTATAGAGATCGGTATTCTCTGTCTGATTCGTCATCTGTCCCGTCTTCTCTTCCATCATGTTACATCTCACATAAATTTCAGAATGTTTCTTATGCTGAAAAGCATCTGAAGACAAGCAAAGGTTTTAGTTCTGAAGAAGCTGAGCATCGATTTTTGTACTTGATGAAATATATGATCTGCGCATTTGTCCAATCACTTAGACTTAAAATCCTAATTCTGATAGAATCTATATTAGGTGAATTGAATTTTGAATTGTTTGTAGACTTTGATTCTTTTTTACATGTTTGCATGCTCTATGCCTTCATTATTTTAGAGAAGAAAATTCTGACAAATAAAATCTTGGTTGCATAGTATTGCCTGAAACTTACTAGAATTGCAAGTTTCACTTATATCTTTTATTGTGGGAGTTGTACTTGCAAGACTTGGGGACTTAGGTTATCATTGTGAGTACTGAAAGCATCAAGGAGATCTATTTATGGTTTTTATGGATTCTTAGTTAACTAGATGGTGACTGGAATATGAAGAATAACTGTTGAGCTTCAATGCTCATATATTAGTTTAATTGGGACGCCATTTGCAACCATTAACAGTTATATTTTAATTCATGGATGTTGTCGGAATCTTGTTGACAGAGCTTTGTTTGGCCTTTAGGTTGCTTTGAAAACTCTAATCATCATTCATCGTGCTTTGAGGGAGGTGGACCCTACATTTCAAGAAGAACTCATTAATTATGGTAGAAGTAGAAGCCATATGCTTAACATGTCTCATTTCAAGGATGATTCCAGCCCAAATGGTACCTTATCTTCCCCTTTGAGAATCCACACTATCAAGTTTAATGAAAATGAAGTTCCTCGCGTATGAAATCCTTACTATATATGCTTCACAGCTTGGGATTATTCTGCATGGGTTCGCACTTATGCCTTATTCTTGGAGGAGAGGTTGGAATGTTTCCGTGTCTTGAAGTATGATATTGAGATGGACCGCCCAGTAAGAAGCTTATTTTGATACATAATATTTATTCTTGATTCTACATCTTTTCAAAATTTCTCTCTTTCAATTTTCTTTAGGGAGGTGTTTTTTTTATCATTTTTCTAATGGCTTTCCTGCAACATCATAGGTAGTATTTGGTATGACACTTGTGTAGATAGTGTTTGGATGGTACCAAAAGAAAATAAAGGGACATAAAGTAAGGGTGAGGGATAATTGTTCAATCAAGTTAATTCACAAAGATTGAGATTTTTCATTGGGTGAAATTACTCTGCTGGAGAACACTGTTAGTTAGAACCATAATTTTCCCTTTTAGTTTATTAGGGTTGACTCTCCAAATTAGCTTTTGAATAATCTAACTTTTTGATGCATCGCCACATATGATTTTTTAACCTATCATATAGAAAATTACATTAGTTTTCAAAACTTCTCTTCTGCATCCCTTTGTAATATCCTCTAGCTTTTAGTGCCTTGAAGCATGCATTCACTTCTGTAACTGTGGGTTTTAAGTTTAAGACTTTAAGTAACAGAAAATACCATGTGATCACCTTATTTTTGTCATTAACTTGTTAGGATTATAACTATGGTCTATGTCTCTTGTAGGCTCCTTAATTTTTATTGAAATTGAACTGTCGGGAGAATTCATAGATTAATCTTCTTGCAGAGAACCAAAGATTTAGACACTGCTGAGTTGCTTGAGCAGCTGCCAGCTTTGCAGCAACTTCTTTTTCGTGCTCTTGGTTGTCAGGTGAGCATTTACTGCTGTGCTAACATGGATATGGCTTGGAACAGGTCGTGTTAGTTGCATATCTTGCTGTACCTTCCATTTCTTGTTTGCTTTATTCAGTGAGAGTATTAATGGAATTTCTGTGCAGCCACAAGGTGCGGCTGTTCATAATTTTGTTATCTGGTTGGCACTTTCTATGGTATGTTACTTTTTAGACATACTACCAGTCTACACTCCCCATAGTCATAGAATGAATTTGGAGATGACATTCTCTTCTCTTTCTCCTTTTGTCATTTCAAACAGGTTGCTTCGGAAAGTGTCAATATTTATCAAGCTATTAGTGATGGTACAGTCAATCTTGTAGACAAGGTAAGCTGTGGTATTAATCTAAGTAATCTGCTTTTTTATTTAGTGAATCTTGTATATATGATTCCTTGAACTATTACAGTTCTTTGAGATGCAACGTCCTGATGCTCTGAAGGCTTTGGACATATACAGGAGAGCTGGGCAGCAGGTAAATTGCTGTACCCGTATCGCTAATGTCTTTTCCTTATTTGAATTAAGAGGATTTCAATCTCGGGGGGAATTTAACAGTTCCTGTTGCAGGCAGAGAGGCTTTCAGAATTTTATGAAGTATGTAAAAGTCTGGATGTAGGGTGTGGAGAAAAGTTCATTAAGATAGAGCAGGTTAGGGTCCTCAACGTTTGGTGCCTTCTGGAACTGATTCGTTTTTGTTTGAATTCTCGAGGTGTCATTTTAAAACTAATTTTCTTTTGCTGTTTGTGCCGAAGCCTCCTGCATCATTTCTACAAGCCATGGAAGAGTACGTAAGAGAAGCTCCACTGGCTTCAGCAGCTCGTAAAGATCAGGTCTTGAATTCCTCTATGAATTTATAAAAATAGTTTTGTTTGATCGGTTTGCGGAAAACAAAGCAATCTGACTTTGAGTTTGTGTTGGAAAGCCAAGAGAGTGATGATTGCACATTTCCTTGAATCAATGATGGTTCAACCATCTCGATGATATATGTTGTTATTTTTTACATAAAAGTCTCGTTTGAAGTTATGCTTCTTTCTTGTTAATTTTACTCAAGTTTGCAATTATTAATGTCGTACATTTTATTTTTGAACTAGCAGGCTGACAAACCCAAGGAAGTGTTGGCCATTGAGTACAAGAAAACTCCAGAGGTGGAGGAGAAACGTTCACCATCACCGCCGCTTCCTGAACCAGAAAAGGTGGAGAAAGTGGAAGAGCCTATTGTTGAACAACAACCTGATTTGTTGGTAATTTCCATTGCCTTTTGCTTTTCTTGTTACATACTATATTATTGTATGAAAACTTGGCTGTTCCTCTGAATTGTTTATAAGTTATAACTATGAATTTTATAGTCTCTTTCTCTCTCTCTATCTGTCTGTCTACACTACATATTGTTATATGAGAACTTGGCAGTTGCATCTGATTTTTTTGTCCCTAGATTCATTTGCGTCCTCTTCTTTTTGTCGACAGAATTTAAATGATCCCATCCCAGTTGCTTCAGAGTTGGATGAGAAGAATGCCTTGGCATTAGCTATTGTTCCTGTTGGTGAGTTTGAATTCATTCATTTTCAGTAATTCAATGATAGACAACATGGAACTTCAATAACTCGCTTTTATGTTTAGGGTTTGGGGTTTAGGGTCAGTTAAGATAGAACTCCTAAGCAAGGGCCGAGGCTGCTGGTGGATTGGGGTGTCGGTTAACACCCAAAAAAATATCTAAAAATCCTTTATAAAATGTAATATAAAAATATTAAAAATAATTGACACCATAATATAGACTTCCTAGCTCCACACATGCTCCTAAGCAATTCTCTTGTAATGTTTTAAGTCTAACCAACTGTGTTTTGATGTTTTACTTCTTATTGGGAAATTGTGTTTATGTATAATTGGTGG
The DNA here is from genome assembly GCA_035048815.1 of Abelmoschus esculentus. Classification (NCBI taxonomy): domain Eukaryota; kingdom Viridiplantae; phylum Streptophyta; class Magnoliopsida; order Malvales; family Malvaceae; genus Abelmoschus; species Abelmoschus esculentus. The sequence continues at coordinate 18,207,506 of JAUCBN010000026.1, forward strand.
TATTCCAACAGAGCAAACTACTACTGCTACTCCTTTCCAAGCAAATGCAAATGGTGCTACAGGCTGGGAATTAGCACTTGTCACTGCTCCAAGCTCGAATGAAAGTGCCTCTGCCGCCAGCAAATTGGTACTTTTTCTATGGTTATCTCCTCCACGAACATTTCAAATTGCGTGAAATATTACAAGGCTGTCGCTTATTACGTATGCTAATGTTTTGTACATGATTATAGACATGGGTGCTTCATTCATTGGTAACATGATAAGATGTAGACGTGCATGTTACACTGATACTTTTAATTGCATTAAACTGAAAGGCTGGAGGACTCGATAAGCTTACATTGGACAGCCTTTACGATGATGCAATCCGAAGAAGCAACCAGAATGTTAGCTATAATCCATGGGAACAAGCTCCTATATCCGGTGCAATGATGCAACAACCAGAGCATGACCCCTTCTATGCCTCCAACACGGTTGCCGCTCCATATTCGGTCCAGATGGCAACAACGGCCAATCAGCAACAGGCTTTCATGTTTCAGCACCAACAGCAGCAGCAGATGATGATGGCGCCCCCACAACAGCAGCCTTCAAATCCATACAGCAATTACGGAGCCCCCGTCCACCCTTACAGCTCAGGTATGCCGGTTCAACCGTACAATCCATATGCAGGCCTTATGTAGATGCATCGTACGAGGAACATGTTTTATGTTTAGAAGCACAGGAAAAAAGACATTTCCTCGGAACTTGTCGGTTGTGAATTCCGAGCTCGGGAAATGCTTGAAGAACAGGAAAATGAAATGATGTACCATATGTTGTGAATGTGCTGTAGCTAGCTAGATTAAGATTCTTTATTTAAAATTTATTGAGAGAGAGCATTTTGTTATTGCTTGTTTTCCTTGATCAAGGTTGGTGACAATGCTGATACACTTGATAACCTTCTTTAAAACATGTCCTTAAGTGTTGATACTGAAACAGGAGCTTTCATCCTTCTTTCAGGATTGTCCCCTTCATGATTGAAATAATATGACAAGATCTGTTCAATTTTAATAATTAATAAAGTTCATATATATCTGTTCAAATTTAACGTTACCTTCAGTATACGGTTCAAAACCGGCTTAATAAGTACCCGGTCTAATAAACTTATAATACAAATTAAAAAAATAAAAGATATTAAAATATAATAATAATATAATATTGATATTAGGTTGAATACCCATTAAACTGATTTTGAACGTATTAGACTATTTCTTGGGTTCATAGAATAATGTGTACACGTGGAAAAGCTGAAAATACTTCAATATTTTTGTCTCATTTCTCTTCAAAATACGATATCAGCTCAATTATTTTTAAAATAGAATAATTTCTGCGATAAATAAAACATTAATATTTTTTATCATTTTTGAACAGTATTTTATTTTTTAAGAATTAAAAAACGAAATAATATTTTATATTAAAATCAAAACATATTCTTACCAAATTTAATTAAAAAATAAGATAAACGTTGAACAATGAATAACCAGTAAAATCAGAATATATTTTTACCAACTTTATTTTTATATTTAAATTTTAAAATAAAAAATAAATGTTTCATATTTTCTGGGGAAAATTGAGCTACAATATTTTTGGGATTTTGCCTTTTCTTTTTAAAAATACGTGTCACGTCACAATGAGTTGACGTGCGCTTATTTTTCTTTTCTTTCCTATTTTTGATTAAACGTGAGAAATTGATGTGATTTTGAGAGATAAAGATAAAATAAATCATTTATATGACAAAATTCAAATTCTCTCATCTCGCGATATATATCGCATTGAAATTAATACTTTTCTAAACTACAAGTTTAATCACTTGTAAGTTGTAACATTCTTTTCAATTGGATTTAGTTTTTGATTAATCGATTTTGAATAAAATTATGTCTAAATTAATTATATTCAGTTGGTATAATAAGCATATTTCTATAGGATATTATATTTTAGTTTTATATTAATATATTTTATTTATACTTAATTTTAATTATAATTTAAGTTACATATTATTTTGACCAGTAATATATATTTTTTATTTAATTAGCGGTTTGACATTTTTTTCTCGGTATTCAATTTTAATCCCCATTCTTATCACTTTCCATCCATGTTTTCATGTCCTTGTCTTGTTATATACATTTTTTGTGACTAAAATATAATAAATTGATAATTTAAGTGATCCGGATATAATTTTCTTAAAAATCAGTGACAAAAATGGATATAATTGACAAAATTGACCATACTTGTAATTTATCCTTATTTGTCACATATTCATGCATGCATTGCTTGCTTCCCCTTGAAAGTGTTCTCATCTTCCTTCACGCGCTCGAGTATGATAAAGTTCTCACGTACTCGCTCGTCATGTGAGCTAAATAAAACATAGTATTATTTAAGCCATTAAAAATCGATTTTTATTTGATAAACATTAATAAATAAATAAATAAATAAATAAATAAAATATTTTGAATTTTCAAAGGCACGTGAAAGAAAAGAAGTTGACACGTGATTGATACCTTTCTTATTCCAATTGTACGCCTTCGCCTTTTCATTTGCTTTACCAAAAGTTTGACCACCCATGTGCCTCATATTATTGGATAACAAAATTGAAATAAATTTTAAAATAAAAAATTAAAATGATCGTTAGATAATTATTTGATATAACGATAGTAAAAAATAAATTTTTTTATAAAAATATTAATTATAGAGTTTAAAATATTAGTTTAAGATGTATAATTTAGGGGTTAAATATCTGAGTTTTTGAATTTAAAAATAATAGTTAAAATTTATAGTTTATATTATAATTTTGGGCTTATAGATTAAAATCTAAATCTTATCTTTACTAGTGTAATTACAAGATAATATCTGTTCAATTTCTTAGCCCTTTAACATTGCACGCACTGTGTACGTATGATACTCGAATCTGGATTACTTGGATGAAAATATATTATCTTTTATCACTAAAATCATTTCACCGGTTCAAATCCTCACTATATTACCTTAAAAAACTAGACCGGGATCCCTAATATGTAAACGCCAAATTCTAACTATTATCTATAAATTTTAAATTTCTATTCTTAAAATCTTAAAACTTACGCCTTAAACTAAGTCACTCAACTCTAAAATTAAAATGTTTGTAATTTTTTTAATTTTTACCGATAATACGTAATATAATATTTTTATTTTAATGTATAATTATCAACCATTCACCAAAAAATATTAAAATTAGTTATGTTTTATTTTTAAATTCTATTTTCTAATATCTTCAATTGAGGTGATGGTTTCAAAAAAGAAATTACACCCATTATAACAATACAAAATATTTTGTATAAATTATTGTTTAATGAGAAAATTAATATTTTTTCATATTTAATTACGCACCTAACTCTGTTTTATTGTCCGCAATTATTCTCTAATACCCAACTACTTTTCTATACAATATTTCGTGAGTTAATCATGACGAGATGATATTTAGAGGAAGAGAGAGAAATAATATTTATCTCGGTAATTAAGAAGACGGTTAGCATGTAACACAGTAATCAAATAATCAATATCAAATAATTAAAATTTGAGAATATATTTTAAAATAGATATTATTATAACTGTTTAAAAAAAATAATTTATTCGATAGAATGTTAGTTTATTTATTAAATAAATAATTATTAATAAAAAACTTATTTGATTAATTAAATGAATGAATACGAATAAAAGTTTTGTTCATTCATTTACGCTAATGAATATTGAATAATGTATTTGTTTAAATTCGTTCACATACATATATTTATTATTTTTTTATATTAAATATTTTAAAAATATAAAAAAAACTATATTAAAAATATTAAATAAGGATAAAAATAAACTATAAGCATTGTACGAGATTTCAAACTTTTTAAGAAAAAAATTAAATAATACTTAATATTTTATATTCGTTTGTGTTTATTTATATTTTTTTATCATGTTAACAACGATAATAAACAAAAGAATTATGTTTTTTTAGTAATTTATGAATATATTCTTATTTATATTCGTTTATATTTATTCGGCTCATTTACAATCTAACATAAATTTTAGTTTAAAACCTAAAATCTAACACCTATATTTATAGTCTTAACACCCTTACACGTAAACTTTAAATTGTGATTATAAATATTAAAACGTAAAATCTTAAACTTTAAACCGTAATTTAAATTTTTAAACTCTAAAATAAAAAAATTACATAAATTTTAAATATTTATATATCAAAAATATTTTTCTTAAAATAATTATTGAATTTAAACCCAGCGGAGTAGTTCCAGTAATAACGTTAAAATATTACTTAAAAAGATAATTGTTGCAAAATCTAAATTTAGTAATTATGCATTTGTACTAATCCATAGAATACAGCGTATCTATTACGCATATAAGTAGATCGACTTATCAGACTATAAATAATTCACTTATCAGTTGAGCTCACTTATCATTCATATCAATAGATCTAATTCTCGTCTCATATCGTCTCGTTTACGGTATTTAATTACTTTGTCTGATGCTGGAATATTTAAATTTTATTTATTTATTTTGTTTATTTATTTATTTATTTTCATCTTTCAAATCCGAACCCCATTTCTTTTCGGTATAAATACTTCACCAGACACAGCAACGAAGAAGAAAGAGAGACAGGCGAGGCAAACAGCTCTTAAAGAAGAAATTAAGAAAAAAAAGAGAAAGCAGTGAAACGACTTGCCGTTCTCTTCGCTTTCTCCAGGTAATTTTCCCGATCTGTGTAATTAATCTGGTGATTTTTTCATTTTCATTTCTATAGATTTTTTATAGCTTTTTAATTCTGTTTGGATAATATTATTGAGTTGTTGGATTTTATGAGCTGGGACTGCAATTTGTTTAGAGTTTTTTTGGGGTATTTTTTGAACTATGATTGATTGTCAGAAACTCAGATCTTGTGTTTTTATTGTCTCGTTGATTTCTTTTGACAGAATTACAATCATGTCCTCGCTTAGCAGAGAACTTGTGTTCCTCATACTTCAATTCCTTGATGAGGAGAAATTTAAAGACACTGTTCACAAGTATGCTTTAATCTTTAACTTTTTTCCTTAGTTCATTTTAAATTCATTAATGTCGATGCATATTGATATTATGTATTTGTTGATTAACATTTTAATAGATTGGAGCAAGAGTCGGGGTTTTATTTCAATTTGAGATATTTTGAGGAAATGGTGACAAATGGAGAATGGGATGAAGTAGAGAAGTATCTTTCAGGGTTTACAAAAGTTGATGATAATAGATATTCCATGAAAATTTTCTTCGAGATCCGAAAACAGAAGTACCTTGAAGCTCTTGACAAGTAAGCCCTTTTCTAGACTTCATTTTTGACGTGTTTTGTGAGTTGGTTTGTTGTATATGGAGTTAATTTAGTTTCTATATAAAGGGAATTATTGTAAGCGAATCTGTATTTTTCTTAAAATAAATGCAGGCGAGATCGTGCCAAAGCCGTGGAGATTTTAGTTAAGGACTTAAAAGTATTTTCCACTTTTAATGAAGAACTTTTTAAAGAAATTACACATCTGTTGACATTGGAGAACTTCAGGTATGAAATAAATATTAGTTCTCAGCTTATGCCTGTCTAATGTAGCATTACTTTAGCTTCTGTATGCATGCGTTCATGAGGTTTTATTGCTTATGTTAATACACAGAGAAAATGAGCAACTATCAAAATATGGAGACACGAAATCTGCTAGGGGTATAATGCTTGCTGAATTAAAGAAGTTAATAGAGGCTAACCCCCTTTTCCGTGATAAGCTTCAGTTTCCTACCTTGAAGAATTCAAGATTGCGGACTCTAATAAATCAGAGGTCTCATATTTTGTTTGTAGATTCTATAGTTGATTTCTTCCTTTCTTTTTCTTGTGAGCTTCCTAACAGTTGTTTGTTGTCATTACAATGCAGTTTGAACTGGCAGCATCAGCTTTGTAAGAATCCAAGGTCTAATCCGGACATAAAAACCCTATTTGTAGACCACAGTTGTGGTCAACCAAATGGTGCACGAGCTCCATCCCCCGTCACCAATCCTTTAATGAGTACTGTTCCAAAGGCAGGGGGGTTTCCTCCACTGGGTGCTCATGGTGTAAGTTAATAGAAGTCATAAGTAATTAAGTTGTTTATGGAGTGAGTATTTCCTTTGATTTCATATACATGTATTTGCAGCCCTTTCAGCCCACACCTGCTGCCCTTCCAACCTCTCTTGCGGGATGGATGGCTAACCCAACTCCTGTGCCTCATCCTGTGGCTTCTGCTGGGCCATTAGGACTTACTGCACCTAACAATGCAGGTGGTTATTTATAGAATATTTCCATTGAGTTCAAACTTCAAAGTGCTTTTGCTTTATTAAGTTCCGCATTTATGTGGGGGATAGAAGTGAAGCTGTATATATATTTAGAAATACATATGTGGCCTCAAACAGGACACGCCACATGAAACCTGTTAGGTAAAGGTATACTAGTTGTTAACACGTTATTAAGATATAAGTCCATGAAACACTGAGAATTTGCTAGAGCGTGGAGATTTTAGGATAGGCTGAGTTCTTTTAGTTAAATGCATATCTTGATGGATTATCATATTACCTTTTATATTTCTTTCCCATGGTAGCTGCAATCTTGAAACGGCCTAGAACTCCTCCAACCAGTAACCCTGCTCTGGACTATCAGTCAGCAGATTCTGAACATGTTTTGAAGAGATCAAGGCCCTTCGGAATGCCAGAGGAGGTATCGCTTACTAATAATACCCTTTGTTCTTGTTTACAATTAGATTTACCTCGTGACCTCTGTGTAACATATGCATATCTATTTCCCATATCCGTCAACTAGTATGGCTTAGCTTGCTCTTTGTGTGCCATTCTTAAGTCGCTTTACTTTTCTTGTCATTAAGTCTTCATCTCTGGTTTCTCTTTATCACTTGAAAAGAGAAAAAGGGGTAAAATACAGTTTTTACTTTTTATAGTTTTGTGAGTTTTCGTTGTCTTGTATAACACTTTGAAGGTCTCCCTGCCGTTAGTCTTATGACTGGTTGTCTGGGAAGCATGAAATCTGCTCCATCTTGTAGCGTAGATCATCCTTCCTGTTTTCTTCGAAATGATATTTGTAAATGAAGGGTACTTGATCAGTTGCTCATTCACCAGGTCAATAATCTGCCCATAAATATTTTGCCTGTTCCATATGCCGGCCAAACCCATGGTCAGAGTTCTTACACTCCTGATGACTTGCCCAAGACTGTTGTTATGACTCTAAGTCAGGGATCTGCTGTCAAGAGCATGGATTTTCATCCAGTGCAACAAATTCTACTTCTTGGTGAGCCAACCCACTGGCATATAAAAGTTTTCATACCTGCTCAGACTTCATTTCCTCTTAATTGAGTAGGTTTTCATATTCTGGTTTTCACTTCTCTTTCATGTAGTGTTTTGATTGTTTCCTCTGTATTTTGTTTTATAATATCAGTGGGAACAAACATTGGTGATATCATGGTGTGGGAAGTAGGTAGTGGTGAAAAGATAGCTCATAAAACATTTAAGGTCTGGGACCTTTCAACATGTTCAATGGGTCTGCAGGTATTGCTTTGTTTCACTGCTAATAAGATTTATTGAACATGAAGTTGTTATTCAATGCGTCTTAAAAAATGAATGATGTTAACCTTCTGATTCTCACAGGGTAATTTGGCAAATGATTATACAGTCTCAGTCAACCGTGTGGTGTGGAGTCCTGATGGTGCTCTTTTTGGTAATTCTTGTAGCTATAGAGATTGGACTTCTCATATTTTACTCCTGTACAGGAGGTTATTTATCTAAATTGAACACTTGATTTGACATTTCTTCCTTATTTCAGGTGTTGCATACTCCAAGCATATTGTGCACATATATTCCTACCATGGCGGTGATGATCTACGTAACCGCTTGGAGGTTTGTGTGATTGGTGAATTTGATTAGATTCATCTAGTTTTAACCTGATTTTTTCCTTGCTTTCGTCTAATCATATTCACTAAATTATTTTGTATTTTAGATTGATGCTCATGTTGGAAGCGTTAATGATCTTGCATTCTCCTACCCAAACAAACAATTGTGTGTTGTCACTTGTGGCGAGGACAGGGTTATTAAGGTTGCTTGTCTTCTCTCTCTCTCTCTCTCTCTCTCTCTCTTATTTTATTGTCCGTTTGATATCTCTTTCTAACATTCACATATCTTGTAGGTTTGGGATGCGGCCTCTGGGGCTAAACTGCATACTTTTGAGGGTCATGAAGCACCTGTCTATTCTATATGCCCTCATCACAAGGAAAATATTCAGGTAACAAACAATAGCGTGGAGACTGATACTCTTTGTTTCTTTGTTAATATTTCTTTTCCATTTCAACAGTGAGGGGGAAAAATACAACTATTTCCCTTAGTTTATGAAAAAAAAACCTGCATAAGAAACTAAGTTAACAAAATTAACCAATTAATTCACGGAATCTTAACCGATGGAACGCATAGCATTAGATAATTATGCATTTAATGCTAAAACACAACCATTGGACCTTGAAATTATATTTAATCCAAGTTTGCTTTTAGCTTTTCCTTGATTGCTTGTTTTCGAGTGGATTGTCTTACAAGGTTCTGGAACTTTCTCTGTGGCAAATTTTCTTGCTACAGTTCTATCACGAAGACTGCTGTTTATGTTTGTAAATGCAGCAATTTTACCTCCAATGACTACTTCTTTCTGCAGTGTTAAAAATATAATTTAAGAGAAATCTTCTCTGGAGATTAATATAGGACATGACAGGAAGATTTTAGATATTGGGATATTGAGCTTGTATGGAACAATATGTTTATTTTACTGCAAGTTGCATGTTTATTTTACTGCTATGCTTAAAGACTCCCATTTCTTCTGTTTTTTCAGTTCATTTTCTCAACAGCAACTGATGGGAAAATAAAGGCTTGGTTGTATGATAATATGGGTTCAAGAGTTGACTATAATGCACCTGGTCAGTCATCCACAACAATGGCATACAGTGCTGATGGAACAAGGTTCATGTCTTATTTGTACTCTATAATTCTGGTTTTCTACTTTTTTGGTTCGTTTCCTATCTTTCTATTCCTTAACAGCACTATTAATCTTTTAATTTACTTTGACCACTTGTAGGTTGTTCTCATGCGGGACAAACAAAGAAGGGGAATCATTCTTGGTGGAATGGAATGAAAGTGAAGGAGCTGTCAAGCGAACATATTTTGGTCTTGGAAAGCGATCTGGGGGAGTTGTTCAATTTGATACGACAAAGAATAGGTTCTTGGCTGCTGGTGATGAGTTCACTGTCAAATTCTGGGACATGGACAATCTTAATCTTTTAACAAGTACTCCAGCTGATGGTGGATTGCCGGTACATAAGCATATGCTTATTTCATGTTAGGTTTGATGTTTGCTACCCCTTCTAACTATCTTTGTTATAATAAAATGCAGCCTTCCCCTTGCATTAGATTTAACAAGGAAGGAACATTGTTAGCTGTTTCAACTGATGATAATGGAGTTAAAATTTTAGCAAATTCAGATGGGGTTAGGTTGCTACGGACAGTGGAGAACCGTTCTATTGATGCTTCTAGAGTTGCTCCTGCTGCTATAGTGAAGGTAAAACATACACTTACATACAACAACTGTACTATCGTTTACGTATATATGTTCAATAAGAATATGTTTCCTAAGTGCTTGATTTATGTAACAGGCACCTAATATTGGTCCATTTGGCTCTAGCAATGCCACTATTGGAACAACCGTGAGTGATCGGGCTGCACCAGTAGCTGCAATAGTTGGAACGGTGAGTTACCTCTCATAATCATACCCCAATGCATTTGGCAGAAATCTATATTATCTTTGAATGTAATCTCTCTAACATATTGTAATTTAAGCATGAAAAAGACTTACGATCTATTATGATCTGACCTTTTTTGTTCCGTCTCTCTCCAGAATAATGATGCTCGAAGTTTGGTTGATGTAAAGCCCAGAATTACAGATGAGTCGGTGGAAAAATCTAGGATGTGGAAACTTACAGAAATCAATGAACCATCACAGTGCCGCACCTTGAGGCTTCCTGATAGTTTGACAGCAATGAGGGTAAAGCTCTGTCTGTTTGTATAACTTTATAGAACTTTTGTAATAATTATGCCTGAATACCGCATTTTTGTGGCCCTTCTAGAATCATCTGCCTCTGCTGTGTGGTAGACACTAGACAGCTATTGTGTTTTTCAGGTCATGTTAACAATTGGGGACCTAAGATATCAATAGAAATATTTGCGGTTTGGATTATCTATGTACGTGATTATAAAGTGTAGATTATGATAATCAACATAAGAAATACTCTATTTACTGATGTGGATGCTTAAAATACACTGCGGGATTATTGGCTTCATTACTAGTTAGTGATTCGAACTTGAACGGATACTTGTTGATAATATATACTTATTTATTCATCCATATAGAAAGATAATCATTTATTTTTTGTGTTTGACTTCAGGTTTCTAGACTAATATATACAAACTCTGGGGTTGCCATATTGGCATTAGCATCTAATGCTGTCCACAAGCTCTGGAAATGGCAGAGGAATGATCCCAACTTAACTGGGAAGGTGTTTTAATTTCTTTAACAACTCTTTGCTATGTTGCATTTTTGTTTTCTAATTCTACTTTTATTTGTTTTTATTTTCTTAATGTTATTTTAAGCTCGGTATTAATTCAGTCCTGTCTTTTGTAGGCCACAACTAGTGTAGCACCCCAATTATGGCAGCCTTCCAGTGGAATATTAATGACCAATGATATAAGTGATACAAATCCTGAAGATGCTGTTCCATGCTTTGCACTTTCAAAGAATGATTCTTACGTGATGTCGGCATCAGGGGGTAAAATCTCGCTCTTCAATATGATGACATTTAAGGTTGGTCATTTCTCCACTTGTTTCATTCTTTGGACATTACTACTTTTTTAGGAAAGCTCCTAATTTTTATGTAAATAGGCCATTTAAAAGGACTATAGCCATGAAGTGTAAGGAATTTTGACTAAAATACTGAGAGTATTTGATTAATTAGAATTTTTGGTTGAAACTGAGGTTATTTTTTGTGAGGATCTTTAGTTTGCAGAATTTAAATTCACATTTTTTTTCTTTGTGCTTTCTTAATATTCAGACAATGACAACATTCATGCCCCCACCACCAGCAGCTACATTTCTTGCATTTCATCCCCAGGACAATAATATCATTGCCATAGGCATGGATGATTCATCGATCCAAATTTACAATGTTCGGGTGGATGAGGTCCTTTTAATCGACTTAAAACTTTGATGGTTGTTGATAAATAAGTGGGAATTATTTGATTAATTGTGTGCTCTATTTTAACAGGTGAAAACAAAGTTGAAAGGTCATCAGAAAAGAATAACAGGTCTTGCCTTCTCTCATACTCTAAACGTGCTTGTATCTTCTGGAGCCGACAGTCAGGTACAAAATATCAGTGTCTTTCTCACGCTTGCTTCTTGTATCCTAAGGCAGTTTAACAACCCAGTATGAAAGAAAACTAGAATAAGTGAATCAGTACCTAATGATAGGACTTGCCATGTATCCTTCTCTCACGCTTGCTTCTTGATAGGACTTACCATGTATTGTCGCGTCTTATAAAATGATTTTCAGTACCTGTTATGAAATTAACTTTCCATTTATGTGTGTTAATTATTCCGTTTGTTTCTCTACAGCTCTGTGTATGGAGCGCAGATGGATGGGAGAAGCAAACTAGTAAGTTCTTGCAAATACCTAATGGTCGGGTGGCACCACCTCAAGCCGACACTCGTGTTCAGTTTCACCTAGACCAGATACATTTGCTGGTAGTTCATGAAACACAAATAGCGATATACGAAGCACCAAAACTAGAATGCCTAAAGCAGGTGCCAAGCTTACTTGCCATATAATTTATTTTTTTTCAAGATTATTATTGCTTAAAATTTATGTTGAAATCAATTGTTTCTGAACTCTTTCATGCACGTGGTATGGACTAAGGACTTCTTACTGCTTCAACACTCCGGTTCAAAGTTCTTACCGGCAATCCCAAATTTTACCTTTTAGAAAGTGCTTTTCTGCCATATACTGCTCTGTCAAGAGAACCTATGTTATTTGGTTATTTAATTCAAACTTTCTAAGGTTATTGATATTGTTTTGGAATTGTTTTTTCAAATAGTGGGTCCCTAGAGAAGCAAGCGGTCCCATCACCCATGCAACATACTCCTGTGACAGCCAATTGATATATGTGAGCTTCGAAGACGGAAGTGTCGGTGTTCTTACGGCTTCAACACTCCGGTTGAGATGTCGAATTAATCCCGCTGCATATTTACCTCCCAATCCAAGGTACATTCCCCCCTTCTATTGATTAAAACAGTCGTAAACACAAACGGAGTTAATTGTTAAAATCATTTCTCGACTCCATACAATATGGGTGGCTAGTTTTTAACTGAAGTTTCTGACAATGTCACCTTGAACAGCTTGAGAGTTTATCCACTCGTCATTGCGGCACATCCATCCGACCCAAACCAATTTGCATTGGGACTAACAGACGGCGGAGCCCAAATCGTTGAGCCTTTAGAATCCGAAGGAAAATGGGGCACCTCTCCTCCAGTCGAAAATGGTGCAGGACCAAGCACCACTTCCGGTGCAACCGGCTCAGAACCACCCCAGAGGTGAGGTGTCCTTGCATGCATTTTTAATCTTTTACCCCCTGGTTCCATGTTAAAGCAAAATTCGAGAGGGGGGAGCTGCACAGAATTACAAAATAGTTTGATATAGAAATGGCATGGCATCTGTTCTTTTTGCAGCATATATTGTTTTGATTGGTTCCATTATTCTGGATTTCGGTGTAAATGTAGGAGTTGTTGGCTTGGAGAAGGTAAAGTTGGGTCTGACTAGAGACATTTGAAAGTAAGGACATCAGATAATATAAATTATGTAATAGCCTCATTATTATTTTTTTAACCACGGACATTCAATCTACTGACTGATTAATCTAAATCGGCGTATTATAAGAAGATTCTTCCAACACAATTCGTTCAATTCACAACTTCAGAATTCGAATTTTGAATCTCTAACTTTACTTAAGGGTATATATTTTATTTTTATAATATTTTAATTAGTGTCATACCGTAACAGTATCGAACCCCGTCGCATCTCTGTATCAAATTAAGTTTCCCATTTCTTCTTCTCGACCCTACCTGGCTCCCTTATCGAGATTGAAGCTTGTATTCAGGTCCATGGTGCTTGTCGGATACTGTTCAGTATGTGGAACCAAAATGAAAAGAGTCTGTGCCAAAAATATAGAATAGGGTCAAAAATTGAACAGAAATTTTCAATGAGGGGAAAGTGGACACAACTGTTACTCTGTAGTGGGGCAAAATTTAAATCAATATTATTTTATTTTTATTATTTAATTAAAAAATAATTTTGATAAAAAATATTTTTAAAAAAATACCCCTAAATCTAATTTAAAATATTTTGATAATATTTTTCATCTATTTTTATCTTCTGCACAGTAAAACTATCCAAATTGCTCAGCTTTTGCTTCCATGTTTTCCTTCCCTTGGACCCAACACCACATGCATTTTAAATAAATTCATTTCGTATACTATTTGGGTAATATTATGGAATCAAAGGTATGGATGTAACGTTGGAATTTAAATTAGGGTCGGAATTAGATGAAAAGAAGAGGAGGAAAGGGATGGAAATTATGTGGGTAATTAGGATAAATATTAAATTAATTAATCCTATTTTATAATCTAAATTATATTTATTTTTTTTTTAATTTTATTGGATGAGATTTGTTCAAATTTAATTATCATATAATATTATTATATTTATTTTTTAAACAAATTAATAGTGATTGCTCGAACCAGTAACCTTTAAGAGGAATAACAATTCCTTTAACCACTTGAACTAAGAATTTTGTGCGTATAATATTATTATACTAATTATTTTTAATCTATATTATTTTTATAGTCATATATTCTCTAAATCTCAGTGAAAGTGACACTTTTATATATTTTATAAATTTTTATTTATTAAAATATTTTAAAAAATGATAGTTAAAGTTAAAATATTAACAAAAATGTCATTATTTAAGAGGGACAGAGAATTTTTTCTTATTTTATATAACATATTAAATATAATTATATTTTGATTATATTAAATAAACCTTAAATGCTATATTTTAGTTATAAATCTTAAATTTTATGTTTTACATTCAAAATTTTAACCTAAAATCATATAATCTCAATCTTAAAATTAAAAAAGTTTATGTAAATTTTATACAAATTTTTATGTATAAAAATATTAATATCGAATAAAGTTAAAAAATATACCTAAACTTAAAAGTTAATTAGATATTAAAAAAATTAATTATTTAAGCCTCGTTTTACAATAAGTAGTATAGTTGAAGAGTTAAAAGAAAAGGACAAGGTTGGGAACTTTGTTAAGTGCGCGAGCAGGGAAAACGATGTGGCATTAACTCTGGCAGGGGATGGATGGGGGAAATGGCCATAGGCGGTGGTGATTTCCCACAGTTTCTTTCTTTTTGATTCCAAACCCCAACACCAAACCCTCTTTTAATCCATCACAACGCCATGGAATGACCCCAGAATCTAACAGTGTAGTGTGTGTAAACAATGGTAAACTCGCTGAAATTATTGGGGGACGAACCATTTATTTCACTCCTCTTGTACTGCTCCCCGGCCGAAAGAAACAGAAAAGCTTAACCTCACCATCTCCGATCCCTCGCTTTCTCTTCCCCCGGCCGATTGCAGACCGGCGGAACTGAAAACAAAGAAGAAAGGCCAAAACCCCATCATAAAGAATTTGACTGATCTTTTCCATCAACCCTCTTCCCCTTCTGTTGTTTGACCGTACTGAGAGATTGATTTTTCCATTGACGAAGAAAGATCAAAGATGCCAAGGCCTGGCCCTAGACCTTACGAGTGTGTGAGAAGAGCTTGGCATAGCGAAAGACACCAACCCATGAGAGGTTCCATCATTCAGCAGATTTTAAGGTTCTGGGTCTTTCATTTCGTTACATTTTAAGCAGCATTATTAGTGGGGAGGGGGTTTAATTCCATGCTCACCATGTGTTTGATTTAGGCTAGCTATGGAAACTCATAGCACGGCTACTAAGAAGAACAAGGAATGGCAAGATAAAATAATTACTGTCATAGTCAAAGCTGAGGAGATTATGTATTCCAAGGCCAATTCTGAGGTTCGTTTCTTTCCTCTTTCAGTTTTTGGATATTTTTTTATTTTGTATTTACTCATTTTGAACTTAAATTTGTTATTCTCTTAACTTTTTTTAGGCTGAATACACGAACTCGGAAACCCTATGGGACCGTGTTAATGATGCCATCAACACGATTATCCGGCGAGATGAGAGCACTGAAACAGGGGAGCTTTTGCCACCTTGTGTTGAAGGTAATAGTTTCTTGGATTTGACATGTTCTACATTTGCTGCAATTCTATGAACTTTTTCAAATTGAATCTAGTTTCAAGAATTGGACTGAATGATTGTAATACATATGTTGTTTTAGCTGCCCTTAATCTGGGGTGCTATCCTGAGAGAGCTTCAAGGAGCCAGCGACACTGTAATCCTAGGACTTATCTTACGCCAAGAGCACCCGAACCTGCCCCTGTTACGCCTAGGATTTTGGATAAAGGCGGTGAGGAACGGTGTCCTCAGTTATTGCCGGTTCAGTCTGGCAGTCAATTTGCAAGAATATCAACCAATGTGAATTCAAATGTTTCAGTTTCACAAACTAACCGTCATGGTTATCCATTTCTGTCTGAAAATTGTCCATCTGGACATGATCGATCGATGAGGACAGAAATTAACCCCCCACCGAACTTGGGTCAAGTTTACCCCCTTTACTATGGAGTCCACTATCAAAATACAGAGTCCCAGACAAGTTCCCCGGTTCAGGAAAATATAGTGTCTGATACGATAATTGTCGGGAGACCTGTTGGTACTTCTATTTTAGAGCCATCTGAAAGGGGTTCATTGCAGAATGTTTTTTCTTCTGATGTCGATGTTGGTGGTAAGAAAATTGGACAGCAGGATATCAGGCACACCCACGAGAACTCACTTGCAAACGAATGTGATTTGTCCTTGCGGTTGGGTCTATTTTCTGAACCCTGTATGCAAGTAGTGAATAATTCAATTTGTGAAGCCAAAGATGTTGGTCCAAGCTGCACTCAAGGTTGGGGGAAACTTGATGATGCTTTTCAACAAAGGAGTAAAGAGTTCTGTTTTTTCCCAGAGAGGACTGTTAATGACCATTTTGATTCATCTTCAAGAATGTGCAAGGAAAATGAAGATAACAATTTTGGGGAAGCAGCGAGAAAACGGAAGGCAACATTTGGAAGCAACTCAGAAGATGAACAATTTTGCAGGCAACCAGGGTCGTCGATTAATAATAGAAGAAACTGGCCAGGTTTGTAGACAATAGTTTTAATTGTAGTTTGTCCTTAATTAGTGGTCTTTTGACTGTATTTGTGAGTCTCTTGCAGTATTTATTTTCTAGCAGATGCGCTTGTAAAATTTAAATGCTTACCCATGAGTTGCATTTTTGAAGTGCAGAAGAGAGTGAACTGTAAATAAAAATTTTAGCATGATTGCTATCTAATAGTTGGGATGATCTAATTCTCATGACACATCTAATTAACATTTTAATAAATAGTTTTGATCAGTCGAGAACCATATAAGGAATATTTTACCTTCTCGACATATGATGAATGATTTGTAGGTTTCTACATGTGCAGGAAGCTCAGGAAACAAATGAGAGAGGAAAAGATTATAGGTATTTTAGACAAATTAATTAGCTATTTGAAACTATGGAAGGGAGTATAATATATACCCAAGTTGTCATAGAGTGAAGTGTTGATCATGAAGTATATATCCAACTTCCAGATTTTACATTCCTTGTTCCTTGTCACCTTAACTGGTACAATTTGGTTTTAGCATGTTTGTACAAGAACCTCTTGTTGAATTGGATGCTTCTTAAGTTAGCCACCGTAAGGCACTTTTTAGTTATTGGCATTAGGTTAGGTTGGGCCCTACTTAGTACTTTCTGGTGCAATTTGCTGCTTGCCATCACTCCCGGGTGAGGGACTATCCATTACATTTTGTCACTTCTGTGATGGGGATAAGTCTTTGCTAAGTCACTTGTTTTAGGGATCAGGATGGCGAAAAGCACCCAAGTCTGAGTGTTCTAAGTACTGGCGATAGTTTGTGGGAAGGGATACAATTGGGAGCAAGGGTCACATGCATGTCTTTGTGGTGTGATAACACTCAAGTAATTTGATGCTCCTCTTGTGTAACATTCAACTTTAATAGGTTTTTCAGGTTGTATAGATGCACACTAGAAGGATTCTTTGGTTTCAGAGTTGTATTCGGTATTTTGTAGAAATGGCTTTTATGCATTAGCTTCTATGATCAACAAATTTAGCTCATTGTTACCCATGAGGAATAACCAATTTTGTAGAAAGATGAGTGTGTTTGCATTGAGGATTACCCCATTATGGGTTCTGGTATTTTCGAAGGAGGCAAATGTTAGTGCAGAGCTCTCTTCATCCACGTTTAAGGAACCCTTTGAACCAGAAAATACAAATGGTGGTTCACTTTTATCATGTTCCCTGAGAAGGTATGTTGGCTTTCCCATTTTTATCCCATTTTGGAGCTTTGTAGTCTTTTAAATTAGAGGGATATTCCTCTGAAAAGAGGAGAGAGTGTAGAGTGTAAGGGATAAACACTTTCCCATGTGGTGTGACTCCACCAAGCTTTAAACATGTGGTTGATAAGTCATCTCATTCTGTGTGAAAAAGACAATGCCTGTGCTTCTGCTAATGTGGGAAGTTCATCTCCCTCTCCCTCTGCCTCTAATGTATATGCTTGTTCTTTTATTGCCACCTTCACCTCATGTTATTACCACAGTGATATCAGTAAATGTTTGAGGGAAATAAAGTGGAGCTTCCTCCCATTCCCAACCACAGGTTCTGCCACTGTTTTGTTTCATGGATTAAACCCTAAATTATGACTCAAATTCACTTCAAAACGGTTCAATTCATTTGATGCCAAATCCAAGTTGACAGGGGAAGATATGATTAGAACGGAACCTCAAGGATCAATTTAAAATTTGTTCATATTTGGGGATACTGGAATTTGATTATGGGAGACGCCCAAGTTTAACTACCAACCGTAACTTCATAATTAACAACAAGGGTTAAGTACAATGATAAGATATATTACACCTCATCAAAGAGAATTTAATTCCGTCGACAAGGGTTAGGTACAATGGTGAATCACAGCTCTCCCAAGGAGAGAATCCGTGATTCGATTTTTAAAAATAATATTCTTAGAAGAGAGAGTCACGAATTTCAAACATGAATTATGAAATGAACATGTATCGATTTAAATTAACGAACTAAAAGCATACATTTCTTTTTATTGTGAGACAGAAATAATGAATATACAAAGGAAGATTTAAGACCATAAAATCCAATATCCTATGAAATGAGGAACTCTCTCAATCTTGCCCATATATCTAACACAACCTAAACATTCCACATGACCTGCATGAGTTTATAATCACATTGCCAGTCCAGTATTCAATCATTTAAGTCTATAAAGATGGAGACATCTCAGTCTTATTGGTAACGTGACCATTGAATACAGACAGCACACAACTTATATACGTGATATATTCGAATCTTAAAAATAATATTATGTTAGATAAAAGAAACCAACCCAGACTAGGTATAACATAGACTTGTGCGTTTGAAGATGGGAAAGAAGAAGTCCATAATTTCAGTGGCATGCAAGCAGATGCAGTGCTTACATTTTCTTTTAATTTCAGACATGCAGAGCAGTCAAGAGGCAGCAAGCTTACTTCAAGTCAAACACAACACTGTTCTAGATAAGTACAGATACAGTCATCAGCTTTGCAGTGAAAAAGTCTCAAACTATTTCCATTCAGTTACATACCGGGGATCATTCATTTATATATCAGGGCGAAATCATGACCAGAAGTTAAAAGGACGAAACATAAATTTTAAGAAAAAATATAATTAATTTAATTTTTAATATATATATAAACTTTTATTGTATATATCCAGAACCACATCGTTTTCAACTTATGTATGATTAACCTAATCCGACTCTCAAGTGGCATTTTCTAGAGGTGCTTAGGCCTGCTTTTAGTAGTTCAGTCATGGTGAATTGTTAGACATTTTCAGTATTTTGTGATGCTTGGTTGGTTTTAATCAGGTTGTGTAGTAATTTTTTTTCGTCGTCTAAGTTTAAGAAGATTTTTAATAAGGTCTATGATCTTCTAATCGACTTATAGAAAATAATAAATATAATAAAATCCTACTTGCTGAGAAAACATAGAATTATTACCATTTAAAAATTGGTGATTATTTATTGCAGTAGACATGGAAAACGACTCAACCCTAACAAGCATTGCTCACCTTATATTATCAATCAACTTGCCTAAATTGACAAAGAAATATATACTAATAATTTTCTTTTTTTCTCGTCCTCTTAATTTTGTGGATTTTTTAATTTCCCATTTAATTATATAATTGAGGTAATTAAAATCTCGTACTTATATTTTTAAGGTTTTACTCTTTTATTCGATTTATTATTAGTGTATGAATCTATATTGAAAATTCTTAGTATAAATAATAGTATAATATGTCGCTAATAGTCGAATAAATATTTTTAACACGTGATATGATTAAATTTATGGTTATATTTATATAAATGTGAATCTCATTTATAAATATAGAACCATGTTTAAAGAATTATCTGTGATTGATAAATGATCAGAAAAAATGATATTAAATTCCGTTTTCGGATTGAATCCTAAAGTTATTATTGTCGGAGTGTTTTATATAAATAGTAGTTTTCACTCGAGCATGAATGCTGATATTCGAATTATTATTGTTTTAGGTTACACTATTTTATAATATTTAGTGATTATTTTATTTTAAATTTAATAAATTTTAGGGCAAACTATATCGCGGAACTATAAAAAAATATTGTTTTAAAAATTATTATTACTACGCCCATCGTCTATAGTAGCTAGAACCCTAGAAAATCCCATGCACGATGTAATCTCATCTTAGCCATTTTAATATTATTATTTATAAAGGTAAAACCACCGAGATAGATCGAGAAAACGTGAATACGGTTATTTTTACCGAAAATTTAAAATTTGTATATATTATATATATGATTTAAATTTTTTTTACATATTTTTATTGAAAATTTATTTTTACTTCAATTTTAAGTTTGATTTTTTAAATTTATATATTCCTCCTTTAACGTAACATTATATGTCTATCGACAACTTGGCTCATCATCCTCACCACTCTTTCTTGATACAAAGAGGAGAAATTATATTATGGGTAAGTCTCATCATGTGTTCATGTAATCGACCACTAAAAATTATCTATTTCATTAACTTTTTCATGTCATATTTTTTTCTAAATGATTTTCATTTGAAAAACTTTTTCATGTTATTTTCCTTTTAGTGGGTCTCATAGATAACGTGGTAATTACCCATGATATAATTTCTCACGGTCCAATGTAAAAACATAATAGTTTAGTTCAAAACTCTCTTCATTAAACAAGACTAATATAAATAAGGAAAATACTTTAATACACATATGCTTGTATAAACTTTAGATTTAGGGTTTAGGTTGTATGATGAAGAATTTATGATTTATTATTAGAATTTAGAGTTTAAAAATTTAAGATTTATGAGGTTGTGGTCAAGAAGTGATTAAGTTTTAAATTTTATAATTTAAATATACAATGTTACATAAATTTTTTATACAACTTATATATTAAAACATCAAAGAATTAACAAATCAATCTTCAAAAATTGATCAAAGGGAAGGTGTATACATTGATTGTACGATCGAATCATTGTACTAAAGGAAAATAACATTAAATATTAGAGCTAACGATTATTACCATTTATTCACAAATACAAGGGGCACTGGTCACATTCATAATGAGCTACAAATATTAAAATTTAAAATCCAAAATTTAATCTAATGCGATCCTAGAAGGCTAAATATCGACGATAATAATATTAGAATTCGATTCACAAATTTTAAAGCAGATGGTTAAAGTTTCAAGTTGATATCCTCCCTTTCTCTTAAGTTGAGAGTTCAAGACCTAATAGACGTAAAACTTCCCTTATCCCTCCTTCTAAATAAAAATTGTTCAAAAATATATTAAAATTTAGAATTGAACTCAACTAATGTCACCTTTAAAGGGTTAAAAGTTAGGGACGGAATCAAAATTAAAGCTGACGGACAAAATTGTTTAAAAATATATTAAAATTTGGAATCGAACCTCAACTGTGTAAGTGACAAATTCATAATTGTGCTTCCGATTAAAAATTCGATATAACCATAGAACTTAAGATGGTAAGAATCTCTTTTACCAGGGTTCAATTATCGTCATGGACATGAACATGAAGTAACTTTAAAATTTGTGCTCTAGTGAAAAAAAATCCCATGGATGTAGTTGAAGAAAGGAAGAAGGAACGAGATAAGGGGAAAGTTTCGCCCCAATCGTCCACTGAGGATGTAGCAGAAGGTCAGGATCAGGGTCACACTCATTTCATTATAACAGCAACAAACCATAATCTGGACAGCATTGCTAATACTTCCAAAGTCCCTTTTTTTATTTTCTTTCTCCAAACCCTAATCTCTGTATCTCACCAAAACCAAGTAATTCAGTCTGTAACAACTAAACCCGGTTTCCCATAAGCAAAAACATCACCCTTTATCTTTCCCTTCCATGTCCCAGCAGTTGCTGCCGGTGCTGGGCAAGTGTGTACAAATTACCCACTTTTCCCCCTATCATTTTAGCTTGGCGTTTTCTCTCTTATTAAATACCCTCTTTGGATCCTATCTTTCTCTCCCTTTGTTTATCCTTTCCTGGTTCTCTCTCCGAATGATTTTTTCTATATTTAAAGAGACATTTAGTTTACTGTTGTGATACATAGCCCGGGTTTAAAGCAAGGACTCGAGGAGAGAATTAAAAGCTCTTTTCTTTCTTTTTTGTTTGTTGCATTCTTCTAGGGTTGAGGTTGAAGACAGTTTTCTCGCTTTGAAAAACATGTCGAGCTGCATAGATGTTGTGCCTGAGCAACTCTGCTACATCCCTTGCAACTTCTGCAACATAGTTCTTGCGGTATATGATCTCATATGTCTCTTCTTTTTAATGGATAGGATATTGGGATCTGTTTTCTTTCTTTATTTTGCAGCTTATGTTGTTCTTTGGTCTTTTCTTACAAGGAAAAGAACATTTAACAAATAACATGGCTGATAAAAGCTGGTCTTGACTTCTGTGATCACTGATCGGTGCTTTTTCTGTTTACTGAAATCTATTTGATTTTTCTCTTTCTGGGTTTTCTTGGTTTTCTAACCTGTCAGGTCTTCTTCTTTGCAGTCAAAAACGTAGTAATTGATAATCCAAAGGCCTGGGAGAAAGAGATTAGAGATTTGCTTTTTTTAATGTTGTTTTTGGTAAATAAAAGGGTGTTTCTTTTAATGTCTTAAATCTTCAAGACACAGCCATTTTCCTGATATTCTGATGAGGACAACTTGATTAAAATACTGCCATAACTAGATTCTTCTCTAACTTAGTTTCTTTTGCCTAATGGAGGAAAAGTAAAACAAACCCAGATTTTTAATCATTTCTTTTTTCTTTCACAAACCCTATATTCGACTGACCTAGTTTCTTTCTCCTTTTTTATGTAGGAAGAAAATAGAAGCTAGCATATGAATAACATAAAGAAAACCCAGTTTTTTTTAGAATCTTAGCTGGTCTGTGTCTGGTTTTCTTTCATTTTTTATCAAGATTAGAGCTGAATTTTACTTTGCAAAATATTTTTGAAAGGGTTAAGTATTGGATTGATGCGCAGGTGAGTGTTCCTTGCAGCAGCCTGTTCGATATTGTGACGGTCCGATGCGGACACTGCACCAATCTATGGTCTGTTAACATGGCAGCAGCCGCATCTCAGACACTGACATGGCAAGATATTCAGGTGATAAGATCACGGTCGAAATAAAATATTAACATTTACAACAATATATTTGGCTTTTCCAAACCTAGGGCTGATCGGTGTTGCAGTAAGAAAACAACTCAAACAGTAAAAAGAAGCTTTCCAATACATAAAAAGAAAGGAAAACTTAACCAAGGGCTTAGGTGATAAGGGTTTCTTTTATCTTAATCGGTGTTCAAGAGTTCGATCCTCGTCCTAAAGCCTACTTTTCTTCTCTCTTTTTATGAAATTGTTGCAGTTTACCGAAAACCCTAGCAGCCGCCATGTTCAAAACCTAGTTTACTTTTTCTTTTTGCAGACATGGTTTGGGTAGCTTGATTTGATTGACATGTAAGTTAGGGTAGTTAGTTAGGTTTCTAATGACATGATTTCCAGATCTTTGTCTTGAACAATGGAAACAATCTGAAGAGGGTTTTGTAGGAGAGATCCATTGGTTTCTTAGGGGGCCTTGTTTCAAGAACTTTGAGCTTATGTCTGGTCTCATATCTTCATTAAATGATGCTACAACTGCAACTGATTCAGTCACTTCAATGTCTGATTTTGCTGTTTTTCTCTTTCTCTCTCAAAACCATTGTTTAGAATTGTTTTTTACAGGCACCCAGTTATGCTATACAGGACCATAGGGCAGACCTGGGTTCCTCGTCGAAATGCAGCAACAAGTTCTCAATGCGAGCTGTTCCTACTGCCGAACATGCAACCGAACAAAGGGTTGTGAGCCGACGTAAGTTGCTCAAAACACTGCTTTTGCATAGCTATAGTATTAAACCGTGTCCGTACCCGTAAATTACGGTACGGTCACGATTTAATACTATGCTAAAAAAATTTTCATTGTTGTTTCGTATTTTTTCGAATAATGTGCGTGTGGTTTTTGTGTTGTTAAGACGCTATTGTTGTTTCATTTTCAGCTCCCGAGAAGAGACAACGAGTACCTTCCGCGTACAATCAGTTCATCAAGTGAGATATTTTTTTAACAATCGAATGTGCACCGTTGATTTATATTTATACGAAGAAATGAGATATAATTAATCATGGATTAATGTAGGGAGGAGATTCAAAGGATCAAGACCAATAATCCAGATATCAGTCACAGGGAAGCATTTAGTACTGCTGCTAAGAATGTAAGCATGAATTGCAGCAGCTTTGATTAGAACTATCGTACAAATTATTAAAAATCATTTTCGTAATATTTTTAAATTTATATTTTTAACATAAAATTTTATTTAACGTAATATACTATTGCTCTTTTTTTTTAATTTGCATCTGCAGTGGGCACATTTCCCTCATATCCATTTTGGGTTGATGCTGGAGACGAGCAACCAAACTAAAGTGAATAATGTAAGTAGTTAGGGAAAGTTCAAAATCAAAACCCAACTTTGGTTATACTATTTATTTTGCATTTAAGGTATAAATAACTAATCAACGAGTTTAATTCGGTTAGTTTATATACTCGTATTTAAAAAATGATATTTAAAGACTTAGACGTTCGAGCAAATACATTTGATCAGTTGGTCAATATGTTCATCTTTATTCCCTCGTATTACCTTAGGTCTTGAGTTCTAGACCCACTAAAAATATACTCTAAGTAGAATTAGGATTAGATTATAACCATGAACTCTAATCCATAATCTATAACCCTAAATTTAGAATCACAAATTGACCCTTTTCTTTCATTTCTTTTCTCAGCAAATATGATTATGTAGGACTGAATTTCATGGTTTTTAAGCATCCAACAGCAAGGAATGAAGTGTGAATCAAAGTGATTACAATCAAAGGTTATGGTTTGAGGTTTGAAGTGTTGATCCAATGTGTGTGTGTGTGTGTTTCATTTGTCTTGAACTGTTTAGAACATGTAATATTTACTTGAAACCTTGAATTGTCATCCACATTTACATACATAATCACTACAAATAAATTCCACTGTCTGTTTAGTTCATTAGTTTACTGTCAACAAGACTTCGATAACTAAAATCATTAACCACTTGTAAGCCGGATCTTAACTCGATCAATACCCGCTCGATTCATTAGACGACACACTAGAAGATCAGTGAGCTTTTCTTCAAGGACTGCCTGATTTTGTTTCTACCATTTTTGCTTTGAATCTCACAGTCTGTAATCACTGTGAAAACTAGTCTCTTGGACACCATTCTGCTCCCTTCATCCAACATCTGCAATCAAGTAATTGACCAAAACTATTGCTTTTGCAATTGCAAATACATGTAGTTATTCTCTAACTAGGTTTTAGAATCATCAACTTTCCCTTTTTTCATGAACTATATCATAAGAGTTAGGGATGGAATCATGATATCAACTCCAGGGATAAATATAATTTTCTTTATTATATAAATTAAAGACTAAAAGGTGGAGTTAGTACCCCTTTCTATCTTATAGATAGTTTCCATCATAGTTAGAGTTATGGAATGAGAATAAAAAATAAAAGACTTTCGTCCTTCTAACTTTTTAGATTTAAACGTTTAATAAATTTTCATTTTTTTAATATTTAATTCTAATTTTATCTTTGAATTCGATTCAAATTTATACGGGAAAGAAGAAAAAGGAGATAAGTAGAGAGCTGTGCATGCAGTGTAATGAAGATGTAATAATGATGGAATGTTCTGGGGATCAGCACTTGGATTGTAGTAAAAGACTACAACCTGGAAAATGGATTTTAATTTCTGAAAAATTAAAATAAATTAACTAAAATGGTTGGCGAGAGAGGAGAATTTTAATATATAAAAAATAAAGATAAATGTCAAAACCGAGCTTCTGATACAAGAATCTGAAATGTCAACTTCATGTCTGGTGATTGGTGAATGAATGGCATTCATTGTCATTTCAGCTCTCCCTCAGAAAAGCCTGTGACCACCTTCTCTACACAGGACAACACTGGCAATAGCAGGAGAATTTATATAAATAATCCTTTTTAAACAATGCTCTATATAAATAATTTTATCTAAGATCGTTTAGATAAATATATCTATATTTTATGTTGGATAAATCTCGATTTTAATTAAACACAAATTTAGGGTTTTGTAATTAAAAAAGAAAAATAATTTATTTATATTTCTAACACAGAATTTATTTTTAATTGGACATAAGTTGAGTTTATATTTATTTTCGTATAATCAAATGAAATGTGATTCACCCATATTTTAAAAAAAATATTTAACCACTTTTGTTTGAAATATATAAGATGCCATGTGATTGTAGGACAAGTTGTTTGTTACCAACATGTGACTCATGCCGGTCGACATGAATTCTGCAAATATGTGAACATCAAGTGTGCCACGTCAGCCCTCATCTTTCTCTCCTCTATTTATCATCTTATCTTGGAAAGTAGACAGGAAGATGCAAAACCCCAAAATGGGAACAACGTAATCCTCTAGAAAGTGTGTATCGTTCACTAGTAAAGAGACAATTACAATATGTTTGCTGCAATGAATTTCTTTGCTTTAATGGAGGATGCATCTCTAATTTAACTCTACAAGGAAATACCAGAAACACTAAGTGAGAATACAACTTACTAGTCTTACAGAGAAACAGAAAAATGAAAATAACAATATGTGTGTCAATGGCATATGGTGTTTTTACCGATAGGATTGAAAGATATTCTTGATGACCTATCCGATCCAAAGTTGAAGGTAATATCCGAAGCATCGATGTGGTCTGGGGTGCTGCTCGTTGAAGGGAAAGAAAAAACAAGGGCAGGGGAAGATCTGTTCATCTCGAAATTATACGTAGGTCCAGTAAGCTCCTCTTTGGGTGGATGCTGACTGCTACTCAACGTTGATGGTATGATGGTTGGTGTGGGTGGCTCAGAAGACATGCCCGAAGATGCAGAAACAGGGAAAGTGAAACTGGTGCTATTATCCGAAGTAAACATCCACCTTTGCTCAGGCTTGGTGACAGATATGGAAGACAAAACGGGTTTATTTCCTGAAGAGTTAGATGAAGGCTTTTGTAGACCCTCGGATATCACCTCAGACACTGCAACACCGGTGAACTTTGGAAGATCCTGTCCGATAGATTGATTAGTATGTCATTCCTTGATGTAATAAAAGCTCAAACAACCAAAGGACCAAAACAGATCCACAAACAAGAATCGGAGTATGTGATTTATACTCCGTCGCCATATATGATTAAGGATTCGTGACCCTAACCAAATTTCAGGATCAATTTAAGAGAGGGAGATAAAATATCTTTAACTTTCAGACAAAATGGTAGAAATTGGAAGCCATTGTATGTACTAGGGATGAGAATAAATATTAGGGGGAAATGGTTAAAATAAATTTCCTCTTAGCAAAATATTGTTGATACTTACTAGGGAAGTACATACAAAATGACTAGCATAAAGGCGTGAGTAATACATTAGTAGGGAATGCATAAGATCTAATAAGATCAATCATGGTCACGGAAGAATAATAAAAGGATGAGTAAAATACCTTGTGTGCAGTCTTCATTTGTGAATCCTGAGTTTTTCTGCTATCTAGTGAAGACCCCACATTATTGTCGGACATTGTAACAATGCGATTGACTTTTAAATCGGATGTAGAATTTGTTTTCTTCGCATTACTCTCTGGAGAAGCCACAGACATTGACTTTTCATTCCAGGGAGCAGGAGTTCTATTGTTGCTTTTATCTTTGCTTTTAGAAGAATCAAGTCCTAAATTTGGCACATTCTTGTGCCCCGTTAAAACAGCATCATTAGCATCCGAAGACTGAGATATTTTCCATGAAGTGGCTATCTTTAACTCCTCGGACTTCTCCTTCGGAGTTACTAGAGTTCGGTCAAGGTGGTCCAATATCGTCCTAGCCATCTGACTGGAATGAGGATGAACAGGTGGCATACTCATCTCAAAGCTTCTATTTTTATCTTCTGACCGGAAAACTGATGAGCTACTACTTGTGCCTCCTTGCTCCATATTCCTCTTGATAGAAGGAGATAGACCTTTGGAAACATTGGAATTTACTACTGGAAAATAACCATTCAATGATGAATGAGAATAAACAGATCCTCTGGATGGAGTTTCTGCAGTGCCCTTATGTCGAATCCTGCGAATGGGTCCCACAGATCCATGGCCATTATCCATTATGTTGCTCCTCAACTTTCAATCAAATGTTCAAACAACAAACGACTCAAATTGATTTACAGATAAAATTCAAATAATCAAAAGCAAGTTGTAAATAGGCATTAGCTGCTACACCATGATAAAAACATTACTTTATTCAGCTTTCAGATCTGTCCAGCTTTGAATTAAACATACACACGCGTGTGGATAGGGCTATGTCTAAACTATGAGCACATTTCCACCACCACCACCCATTAATATCCTTCCTATCATGCATGCACCAAGAAAAGCCAAAGGGGATACTTGATAGTGTGGAAAAGTGGAAAAGTGGAAAGAAAATAAATTCTGTGTGCTAGGTACAGAAGAGAAGTGAAAGGAAAGAAATAGGACTATTTCCACCCGCATGCATAAAATTAAATACTTCCAAATTGGTAAAAAATAAGATGTGAGGAAACGAGGAAGATGATAATTAAGGGCACATAATTACAATATTATCCGTCATCTAAAATGTCTACTTTTTTCTCAAACTACAAAAGGTATATCAGAAAAATAAGGTACTTTTTGATGTGTAGGTATAAAAATTTAGCACTATACTAAAAGGATAATCAGTAGTACCCTCAAATCAAGACCACAAATCACGAAAATTTACCTGTCCATATGCAGGAGTTCGTGGTTGCTGCAAGGGAGAGAATGAATCATTCAGGAAACCATCACCCTCGCCTCGTACACTAGCCAGCTGAATAAGTGCAAAGAACAAGAAAAAGAAAATCTCTAGCAATCATCAAATTTAAATCGTGATAGAACACAAGACAAAAAATTTTGAAGTCCACCTTGGATTTAGATTTTGAATAGATTGTTCTGGAGTAAGGAGTTCTTGGAATATTATGAAGCCCGAATCTGCTTCTTTGACTTTGAGGAGTTAAATAACCACGTTGATCCTGCACCACGGAACCTGGCCAACCTGTGGATGGCTTTGGAGAAGCAAATGGAACAGATGGTTCCAGTGCAAAATCCTCAGCCAGAATTGTTGGTCTTTCTTCTTTTGAAACGATACTCTTTGAACCTAGGTTTACTTCTGATGTTCGGTTTTCCATGTATGCTTTTGCAATTTCAATTGGTGAAGGTGCAGTTTCATTTAGGAGCTGCAGTATGTCATAGAATTTTAGATAGACATGGAAAAGAAAACATACCAGGGAGACAAGCACTCACATGCATATTAGAGAGAGAAATAAGGAAAATAAGCCGTCAAGATTAAATTACATTACTTTAAGTGAAAGATAATATAATAGTTATGAGTTCAAATAATTGATAGACAAGGAAAATATGTGTTTCTACAAGTTTTACTCTGACCCGGGGTGCGTATCCAAGTGTGATATGCAGGCCTGCTAAATTTTCCCTAAACATTTTTCCATAGATTTAAAGGGTAGGACCACCATACCATATCCGCATGATATGTGTTGCAGATGAATGCTTCTAAAACAATAAAGATTTGAGACAACATAGTCTAATTAAGTCTAACCTACAAGAGGAATACTGCTTCCATATTCTTGCACAAGCATCACAACATACCCATAAACCAACACATGACACAATATTCAACCTCAGTATTCCATGTGCATACCATTGATCCAATACAAGTTCAGAATACTGATTTTCACTCACAGTTGGCTTAGGAAGGGGAGTTGTCAAATCCTTGGCAGAGTTACTGGGATCATCCTCTTTTTCTTCGCTTGGCCTTCTCAGGTTTGTAGCAATAAAAGGTCCCTTGGGTCCTCCGGTAGACAGTATTAAATCCTTACATTCTTGATCAACTTTAGGAACATCAACAGCCTTTGAATTTATAATCTTAATTAGACGATTGATTTCATCCCTGGGTATATAAATAAATGTTAAATACACATTAGATAGTTAACTCTTTGCACTAGCGAAATGATCGCCCTGAAAGAGACAAACATGGATATGTGAATATGCACAAAACAAAATCAATGAATCATTAATATCAAAACCAAAAGCCCATTTGTAAAGGCTGGGAGTTGGGAATATGCCTATAATTGATATTCTGACAAGTTTATACCAGTAGTTCTTGGCAGAAATAAGTTTACAGTTTATGAACACATAGCAATAGCATGTATAACTGACAACAACAAAACAACTCACCTCGAAAATGTCTTCCCCTTCACTAGCTTCTCAATTTCCAAAAGCCCGTCATCATTAGTGTTACCCTGGTCGCCTTTTCTATTTTCAGCACAGTCAGAACCAGCCTTTGATCCATCAGTTGTACCACTAGTACCAGCTGTTTTGGACGCTACAAACTAGAAAGGGAATGCAAATATACTTATTCAAGCCAGGCCATCAAGAAAAGCTCATGATTAACAAAATTTCACTTAAATAAAGCAAGTAAGATGTGATCCACCAAAATTAAACTGAAAATATATACACTTACAGTTGAACAATTTTGGTCTTCTTCGTTAGCATATTCCTCTACATCTTCATCCAACTGAACTATTCCGAACAGAAATACCAAACTTCAACAACAAAGATTACAGCAATTCAACATCTAATAACATCTATACAGTAGAAAGGAGATCATTAAAAATTCCCCGACTCCTTTTACCTAAAATAATGAGTAGCTCTAAAACCCTATGGAACCCAAATTAATCCCTACGAAGAGAGAAGTTTCAATAGAGATTTGTTTTCTTAAATAAATATATATAACTAACCATGAGCTTGAGGTTCTGGAGGCGGGAGATAATCGGTGCTGAAGGATTTGAAGAGAGAGGGCAAGACCCTAGTAGCGCCGCCGGCTATGAGACGGCAAGCGGGATCAACAAGTTTGGAGAGTAAGCGGCGGCGTAGGGATTGGTCCTGCTGAGGACGGGCGTACGGTGTGGCCGGTGGTCGACGCGGCGGTTGCCTCCTTACTTTTCCGCCTGCGCCGCGCTCCGTTGCTGGCTGTTCTTGCATTGAGCAAGACGGCGTCTCGGTGTTTTTTTCAATTCGAGTTGTCTTCTCTGTTTGTTTCTCTCTCCCACGCGCAATCACGCACCAACTATCAAGGATTTAAAAAAGTAGTAAAGAATATTTGAATAGAGAATTTTTGAAAAAAGGATTTAAGAGAGATTAAGGTAATTTTTTTTAAGGTATATTTGAATAGAGAATTTTTTAAGTATATTTAATTATGAATCGATTATTTTAAAAAATTTAATGAATAAAATTTGATGATGTTTTCTATAATTTACTCTAATATTTATAATAATGTATTATAAGATTAGTTGGAACGAAAGGAAAATGAAAAGAATATAGGACAAATGAGGATGATGTGAAATATAACATGTAAACGCCTGTAGCTCAGTGGATAGAGCGTCTGTTTCCTAAGCAGAAGGTCATAGGTTCGACCCCTATCTGGCGCGTATTTCTTATATCTTTGCTTTTTTTCATGTTTTTTTAAATGAAAAGTTGAAAAATATCAGAAAGGCAAAGGCAGCATTTCCACCCATGCTTGTTCAATGAATTTGATTCCCAACTTTCCCAGTAGTTTTGAAAAACACTCAGAGAGATGAAAAGATGTCATCAGTTACTCGGATATTATAGCTGCAAATACATGTTGATATAATCTTGATTTACTCAAATATTAAACAATGTGCATGATCTTCAAAAACTATAAAAGATGCAAGACTATCATCATTAATATGAAACAAGTTTTATGGGAAGTTTGAAAACAAATAGAACAGTTCTTTGCTAACTCAAGTTTTGTAACCAGAAAATGCAAAAGAAATGAAAAGCTTCCATTAACCAACCAATCACTAAGAGAAAAGAGGGCTGATTGTAGAACCTTTTATCGGCTTTAGTACAACTTCTTTGTCATAAACATGAAGACCTGTGTATTCCGATGAACTGCATTTCACTGTGGGATGAGAGAAATGGCATGCGAAAGAACAGATTCGGAGTAGGGTTGTCGTCGTGGAAAATACCGTGGTACATGCATTAATTCTTGGTGCAATGAGCATCCGTACCATGCTGGGTGCACTGAGTATAACCCAGACTACTTAGGAAGTCCCTTATCTCTTTGGCGGTAGTGTTACTTGCTTGCAACAGCCGTTCATCTTCCTCGTAGATTAGATATGGGGCTTCGTCTTTTTTCCTGGACAATAACTTTTTGGCACCCTTCAATACATGATACTCCCATCCCTGAACGTCGATTTTAAGAAGAAGCACTGGTTCTGACTCTGGGATTACTTCATCCAGAAGGATGGACCTCACTTGCACTGCTATTTCTTCATTGGACTTGAATGCCAGCTTCGCACCAACGGCAGAAACGGCACTGTTGTCAAGCCGGCCAACCAACTGGAGAAAACACAAAGGTTTTCACATGAGAAGCAAAAAAAGAATAATAATACAGTAAAAGAAGGAAACATATATGAGAATAGATAAACACTAAATTTGAATGGCATAATGACAAGACAACAGATAATTTCAAACACTAAATCAGAATTTACTAAGATCCGTGGTAAAGTGCACTAGAAATTGCAAAATCATAATCAAATTACACATTGGTTTAAATTCAAACAAGGAGCACAACAACGTCAGCATAACCGATAGTGAGGCTCTCTCAGTACCTAGGAAAGTCCAAGTTTGATCTTCCTATATCCCGAAACCATGGCGCCCCCCTTTGTACCACAACTGGAAAAAACCAAGTTTTACTATCCCAAAATTCCATTCTAAATAGACTTCATAAACAATTGTCATTGATGGTCAACCCAAATGAGTTTATCTGGTTCTCACCAGCTTTCAGATCAAGTAAAAAGTAGTTAACCATTGACTTGAAACATAAGCAGATCCGCGGGATTTTATGGGGCGAACCTATAAAACTCTAAACTATTTCTAAATCATATAGGAATCTCAAGATTTCCGGGGTGACAACTCTCTCAAGCTTCCCCGGACCATCCCTGAACATAAGGAAAAATAAATTAAGTCGAGTTCTATAGGTTAGAGTGGAACTGGATTCATTGAAAGCAACTGAAGCACCTAACAGGCTAACCTACAGAGGAAAGGGCAGTTGCCTCATTTCCATAGAGCCTTAAGAACTAAAAAATGCAGCAAATGAAAATGTTTTCAGAGAATCAAGCTCATGGATTAGAAGACTCGTACCTTATGGAAAGTAATATTTCCATTACGATCAGAAGCGGCTGCTTCAAAAATAGTAATAAATTCCTCAATCCTATTAAACCAAATCCCATCACAAATCCTTTGCAAATTCTCCAAAACCGGCTCGAAAGCCAACACCCTGAACCCCATAACAGCTGCTGCGAAACTCGCCATACCGACATTAGCCCCGACATCGACGAAAAACCCAGCTTTGTTTTTCCCCTCCAGAAAATCCTGAACCGTGGCCGAGATATCAGGCTTACGAAAGGGCTTACCTTTAAGAAGTCGCACGATGTTCTTGTGAGGCTTGTCAGGGAGAGAACCTAAATCAGCTAGGGAGTAAATGAAAGGGTATTTGAGATTCTCCACTTTGTTTGCAATAATGGGGTGGGCTTGCGGGGAATTGCGGCAGTTAAAAGGAGGGATTGGGAAATTCTGGGCATATTTTTGGGCGCTATAAGAGGGAACTGTGGGGATAAAGGTGGGGTTTTTAGGGGAAAGCATAGAGAAACAGAGGTAGACGAAGAGGGTGAGGAGGAGGAGAGGAAGGAGGGTTTTGGGTGAAAGAAACTTTTGGGTTTTGCTGCTTTCTCTTTTCCATGCATTTGCCATTGAAATCTAGTTATTTTCTCGCTAATGGATTTTCCCGGAAAATTGTGGAGTTTGATAGATCGGATCTCTGGTACTGGGGAAAATCATTAAATCAAGCGTGAGCTTTTGAGTAAAGAAGTTGCTTTGGAAGTGAGTGTACTTGTTTTTACCAATTATAACTTGCCACGTGTATAACATATTTAATGATAGGGTAAACTATAGAAATAACCACCAAAGTACGAGTTGTTTTAGTTTAACCACCATACTTTTAATTGTGTTCGACTTCGATCCACTTCTCAAGTATGAATTTTTTTATCATTAATTATCACCTAAACAATAACAAAACTTAAGCAAATAATATCACTAGACTTGGCGGTTTGAAAGTTACCACTTGAGATCGATCCTATCGGAGGTAAGTTCGGTCGCTGTGTAAGATTTTGGTGCTGTTGGAGATGGAACTGTTGATAGTTTTGAGGGGTAAATCATAGACCAAAATACTGCAATGTAAGGGGTGCTTGTCTGCTTGCTGAGAACTGGTAATTCAAACGAGCCCTCGGGTCATTTTTGATCAAATTCAGAGCTGAAAAAAAAAAAATTGTGTTAGGAAAGTGGTGTTAAGGTAAGTCAATCGCTTGGTTTCATGCACCGGGATATTATTGCAATCTGTTTTGCATAACCGGGAAGATTGTTAGTTCAACTTGCATTAATGCTCAGGTTGTTTTATCAAGTAATACCATGATTTGATCATTAGCTTTTAAGACTCAGATTTGCAGTTAAATCTCTTTGGATGTATTCCTCGGTTGTTTTGTTTAACCTGAGCCAAGCTGACACTGCTTCTTATTATAAAAATAACAAGTTTATAAACGTGAGCGGCAGGATTCGAACCTGGGCGGGCAAAGCCCACATGATTTCTAGTCATTCCCGATAACCACTCCGGCACGCCCACTTGATTGACAAATTTATCATGATATCAAATAAAAAAATTAAGCTATCTGTTGCTGGAGACTAATTGTATGTTCTACTTGGTTGAGCAGCTCGTTAAGGATAGATTATGTGTTTAGTTTTAATTTATTCAAGATTAGTTGTAATATACTTGCTTGGTAAATGAGAATGACGACTTTGGAATTGTTTCACATAATAAAAATTTTGATAAAATTAATAAGCAACAAATCAAACAGTTTTCAAATCGAATTAAACATTACTCAACTCATAATTGAGTCACTTGATAAGTACCCTAAGAATAACAAAAAGAATCAACTATATTGGTACTCGTACAACCTTTGTTCATGAAATTTTGTTCAGCCGAAAACCTTTCTCCTTTGAATAATTGCAAAATCCTACCCCCTAATTCTCGTGGGAAATAGATGATACAACAAAAGGTTTGTTCCTGTACAGACTAGCAAGGCAGGTATCAAAACAAAATCCTAGTAGAATTGAACTCTTAAATTCAATCCTTCTTTTTCATTGCAGAAGCAAAATCCAAAGTCAGATTGGCAAACTCTTCTACTCGGGTAGAGGAATCAACAAAAGGCATGGGAAACAGATGCTATATACACAATTATAGCATTCAACTTATTAGCAAGGCAATTAAGGACAGCTATAATATAAACAGAACACATTACATTAAGTAATAGCATCCTTCATACTAAGTATGGATTCAAGATTTATCCCTTTTTTCTCAATTCATGGGAAAGCATAAAATACACAACAATCACATCTAATAATATCAAATTCTAAAAGATTGGTTCACATCTGGAACAACTTCATCAGTCAAAGCCGCTAAAGGGGAGATCACAATAATCCAAGAGGCCCATCACACTGAAAACGAGTTTTCAAAAGACTCTAGATCAAGAGCTTCTCAATAGCATCCTAAAATACACAAAATGAAAAAACATAAGTTGCAGAAGCAGATTCAGCCACAACAGGTGCAAAATCTAATTAACTTTCTAAGGTAACTTATTGACTATTGTACTACAAAGGACAAGTACCTTCAGTTGTTGTATTTGGGATTTCAGTTGGCTTCCTTCGTTTGTTGTGACGGAACAGGAAATTACAGGTCTTGTGACCCCACATGCTCGTCCAAGTGCTTGCTTTGAAGGGACAAACACATAGGGGACATTCTGCAAAAATCAAATACAAAGTTACCATTGTGATCAAAATCCAGGCAATGAACCAAGCTGGGGTAGCTAAGATTTTGCTTCTACAGTGAACTTTACATTCAAGAATCAAGAAGATGTGTTATATGAATGCTTCAAAGCTCAAGATCTGAAAACAATTTACACAAAACAAAGTGTATAACCTTAAGTTAAAGATGTTTCAAATCCATAGCTAGTTTTATTGATTTGAAGCAATAAAACTAGACACCCATGCTAAAAAGGGGGTAAGGCACGAGCCTTATTGAAGTAAGGTTCACTTTTTGAAAATAAGAGATATACATGTTTTTTCCAATTGTATAGTCAAGCAAAAGCAACAGTTCATTCGATGTAAACACCAAAGACTATTCATCATCAAAATTTTGGGGTTAGAGTTAGGATTTAAAGGTTGGGTTTAGGCTTTAAGGTAATATTTTGAGAATTTAAGTTTTAACCTATAAACACTCAATTCTAATCCTAAACAAAAAAAATTGAACAGGCATCGGCTTGTTGCGCTTCCTTGAAATCACCTCGCCTACACCCAATTAGGCGCTTCACTCCCGCCTTAGCACCTTTTT
This sequence comes from Abelmoschus esculentus, assembly GCA_035048815.1. NCBI lineage: Eukaryota > Viridiplantae > Streptophyta > Magnoliopsida > Malvales > Malvaceae > Abelmoschus > Abelmoschus esculentus. The sequence goes on from JAUCBN010000026.1 coordinate 18,244,188, forward strand.
AAACACTGCTAGACAGTCCAAAAGATGATTAGTCAATCCCTAAACCCAAAGCTAAATATTACAATAGTGATTTGACCAATGAACACAATAAAGTTGTAACAAGGAACAGCACATAAAAACCATAAACACATATATCAAACATAAGTACTAAACAAAAGGGAAGAAAACTCTAAAACTGCTCACTCGGCAATTAGAATTAAATTCTGCAACTAGATATGGAAGCAGCCCCCTATTATCATGTGAGGCACACAATTCCAATAGTGCAGGAAAGCAATAAAATTTATTCTATCCTATTCAATCAAGCAGTTTCAACCAGCCTAACTTTGCATTCACAACAATTTTAGAACAACTAACAAACCACTAAGCAATAACTTTGCCTAGTGTAAATACTCAAATATTAAACATGAATTACGCAAGCAAAACGTCTATAACAGAAAAAATATATAAATATCCATAATCCATAAAGCAATTACCTTATCTTCAGCAAGCAAAGGAAGATGGAGCAGAATCTCGAGGGGCTCGGTATCCGCAGCCATCACAACAAACTCCGAGATACCTCTGTTCAGGGTCTTGGTAGCTGAATCCCAAACAAACCCAATTACAAAAAGAAATGAAGAAGAAAACCCATATCGAAAATGATAACGATAATTACAATAAAACAACAAATAAGGAAACGGGTATTGTTCCTAACCTTCATTAGCTCCTTTTTTGAGCTGCTTGTAGTTGGCGGCTTGTTGAACAAGATCTAAAATCGTTGTTGTCAACTGAGCATCCGCTAGTGGGTAGGCTTTGGGGTTCACTGGTTCTCCGGTCTGCAAAAATATTATCCAATTTAAGATATAATGCAAAGATAAAATCCAATTTCGCTTATCAAAAAAGAGAAAGTGTTGACCATTTTTCTCTCCGAGGAAAACAAGTAGCTAGGGTTTTTGTTCGATATAACAAAAATGGCTAGGGTTTATGAGGGAAATACGCAGATCACTTATATTAGATACTGCAACTCGGATCGGGTCTAACAGCTATGGGCCTGGATGTAGTAGGAAATCGACTGGTATGGTCCGCTCAAGGTATCCGTATCGGTTAGTAAAATTCAACTCAACTCAAAAAAAATTAAGTAATTTAGTTTTATCAAAATAAATATTTGACTCAAGCTAAAAAGATTTAAATAAAATTTAAATTTTAAAATAAAAATTTAAATAACTTAAAATTTTTAAGTAATTAAAAGATTTACTTTTAAATTTGAGATAAATTTCTCAATTTTATAACATATATAATATTATATAAAAATATAAAAAAAATATCATATATAAAAAATATATACATATACTATATCGTTATAAAAAGTTTAAATTTTAAAAAAATCATATTATAACATAATAAATAATTATAATTAAATATTTATAAAAACTTTAAAATTATGCTCGAATAAAAAATTAAATAAAATTTAAAATTTATAGTATAATTTATTAATTTAATTTTTAATTTTTTTAACTCGATGACTCGATTTAATCTTCTGGTAGATTATTGGAATTCAGAAAACTCTATATGCGTCCGACGTGGCGCGACAGGATTTGAGACGCCACATCATTAGAACTCGTATTTTTTCAGTTTGACTATTGCAAGGTCAACTCAAACTCCAAACTTTTTTTTTCTTTCTTTTTCAACTTCATTTCATTCGTAATTTGCAGTGCCTTTCGTAAATCGTTTCATAAACCACTGATCTCCAATGGGTTGGATTGAAGAAACCATGAAATCCACTCATATCAGACAAATTCTCTCTCAAGCCATTACCCTCGGTGCATTTCCACTTTTTTCTCAATTTCTCGAAAAAATAATATTTTTCATCATAAAAGAGTGATTTTTTTTATTAAATCTTGTCCAGGAATGGTTGTTTCATCGGCGCTGATACTATGGAAAGGGTTGATTTGTATTACTGGAAGCGAGTCGCCGGTCGTGGTTGTACTATCAGAGAGTATGGAACCTGGTTTCAAACGAGTGCGTCAACTTTTACATTCATTTTCTTTCTTTGTTTCTTCAGTTAATCATGATTAGTGATAGTTAAGAAATCTAATGTAAATTTAAATATTTGTGAACTGCAGGGAGATATATTGTTCCTATACATGAATAAGGACCCTATTCGCACAGGACAAATCGTTGTCTTCAATGATGTACATCTTGTTCTTGTTTGATTTTTGTTTTTTCAACTATTTTCATGTCTGATGCTTGTTTTATTGATTCATTTTTTCTCTGTACTGAGTAGGGACGTGATATTCCAATTGTTCATCGGGTGATTGAGGTTAGATCCTGTTGAGATTTTGTGTCTGTTTACTTGTATAAATGCAGAATAAAACTACATTAGTTTGACTCGAGCGTGAGTGTTGGATATGTGTATGAGTCGAACAAAATATGTTTGAACTTTGGAATTTTGAAGGTTTTCCCAATGTTACTAGTGTGTAGGGCACATCACAGTGGCTTCCTAGTTCATATAGTCATCTTTTTCGTTTGGTTACTACATTCCAGCCACCCATCCGTGTCGGAAAAACACCATTGACAAATGTTTGCTATGATGCATATCATAAGTGATCAGTCTGATAGTCTTTGTTTCTTCTCTAGTTTCAATGTATTTTTCTAGTAAATGGTTCTTCCCTATAGGTTGCTAATAGTAGATTCTAGACAAATTGTCCGGACTCATCTTTATTCGATGATGAAAAAACGAACTGCAAGTGTGAAACAGAAGATTTTCATATGCTGATATAGAATGTCTCAAGCAATTAGAAGCAAATATTTTCGAGAAAGTTAACACCATGGTCAACTCTGAGAGGCTTGTTCATGAACTTTGTGTGCAACAACCTATGCAAGTGATGGCACTTTTCTTTCTGAAATGTATATAGATGCCATGGTTGTAAACTGCTTGAATTAAATGGTATCCACCAGGTTATTTTGCATGCTGGGTTTAGCTGATTGCATGTTTTGTTATGCCTTTTCAGGTTCATGAACGGCGAGATAGCAAAGAAGCTGATATACTCACAAAAGGTAATATGTTCTTGATATCAAGGTAGTTGAACATGAGCAAATACAAAGATGTGATTTCTTCAGTGCACCTTTATCAATCCTAAAAATATTTTCTGACCATAAAATCCCATTCCCCATAAATGAAATGGTGTGTGAACTCGGGGTTCTGCTTTTGTTATGTGGTTTCTCCTTATTCAAATTTCAAACATCTTCATATGTATGTCTATTACCTGCGTCTACACTCTACTAACCCTATAATCTCCTGACCTGACATATTCATCAGGAGATGCTAATGATGAGAATGACAGGATGTTGTACACATCTAATCGTCACTGGTTGCAACAAAAACACATCATGGGGAGAGCTGTCGGGTAAATCGAACATCTATGTTTTCCTAAAAATGTTGAAAATTTTCAGAAGTGAAACAACATTTGTAGAACACACTGATTAAGATTTTCTTGGACAATATAATCTTCGAGTTTACAAGGTCATCACAGATCAATTGCCAAAAATAGCATTGCTGGATTGTGTTTTGGCATGTATTAGTGTTCGAGATAGACAAGGATATAAACTTTAAAATTTACAGAGCATGTGAGATTTTTAGAACTATAATTAGAGAAATGAATTGTCTATTGTTCATGCCAATCTAATGGTTTAGTATTATCATCATCCCTTTCAGTTTGGCATTTGTTAAATTACCATCAGAGCAAGATTTGGCCGAGAATAATCACAACTGTTCTTTCTTTTCCGGTCTTCCCTCTACGCTTATTTGTCGGACTATAAGTCTATAATCAATGCCACAAACATTCTGTTCATATGCTTAATTGTTTCTGTGAACAAGTAACTATTTCTGAATTCATAAGCACATTTTGCTCCTAGAATACTGATTTACCAAAAGGTGTTCGTACTTAGTTTTCAAGCTTCTGTGGTATATCCCTACACGCTTATCTGAATTTCCTCTTCATTGTAGAATCTATTGTTTTGACTCTTCGTTTTGTATGAGATCTTAGCATCTATTGTTTTGATTCTGTACATGTATAGGCTATGATATCTCAAGAACTCTCTAAATACATGAAAAAGTTGGGGGGGGGGGGGGGGGGAAGAGAACATACCTTCTTTCACCTGTGTCCAAGTTACATAGTTATTCATGTGAGCAATATGAAAATTATACTTGAAGACAGGTTTGACCTAGAACAAGATTAAAGCATACTCGGTTCAAGGGTGACATTTTTTTTCTTCTGATTTTCATTTCTGCTAGACTGCTACTTTATCATGATGTTAAAAGATATGTTCCAACTGTACAGGTTCTTGCCTTATGTTGGTTGGCTCACAATTGTCATGACAGAAAAGCCTGTAATCAAGGTTTGAAATTTTTCTAGTTTCAAAGTTTTTGTGGAAAAAAAAGCATATTTATTCTCCCCCTCTATCTTGTATTCTCTACACTGCTGTACAAATATAAACTTGGATAAACCATGCACTTCTGTCATATTTGAGCAGTTCTTTTTGTCATATTCATGTTTATGATGTTATGCATACGTGGACAAAAAAAGTTGTCATATTGGTTGTGATATGTTTGTGTACTCATTTCATGTTTTAATGATTTTTTGCATTATCATGTTTGCAGTATATACTTGTGGGTGCATTGGGATTGCTGGCCATAACATCAAAGGAATGAAGACAGAGACAGTGTTACTGTTAACAATATTTGGATATGCAAAAGTATAGAAGTTCTTCATTTTGAAGAACTATGGGCAACTATATTACTAATATCATTAAATGGGTAGATCTAAATTCATTGTTTGGGATTTCGTATATAAAACTAAATTAAAATATTTCATGCACCGACGGTAGAAATAAACAGCTTCACAAGCGTTTTACTTTAGAGACTCAATTTAAGAGTTAGGGTTTAAAGGTTATTATATAAGTTTTAAGGTAATATGTTAGGAATTTAGGTTTTAACCTCTAAATTTCTGGAAACATTAAAACTAAAATGCTTGTCCGCAGTTACCCTTTCAAAGCACCTAAAACTTTGAGATTAGTTTGAAATATGAACTCATTCAACAAAGAATTCAGATATTTAAATCATAGTTGTCTTTAATCAATGTAGCCATGGTTCACACTGAAAATTTAACAATACCAACATCACATAGATATGTTTGGGAAAACATAAACCAAAAGAATCAGGTAACAGGATTGAATATTGAAAAGAAAACATTAAAAAAGATTTAATTATCATCCTAGCACAACCAAGAAAACTCAACACCTACAATGTTATAAAGAAACCAAATTTCCCTTAACCATACAGTGGATATAAGAACTGACCAACAGAAAGTAGCAAACAAACTTCTTCAAAGTTTCAACCCTGCACTTCTCCATCCACAGCATCTCTTTCTTCAGCAGAAGCTGCCATTAACTCATCAAAGTTTTCTGTCTTCCCCAACAATATCTCAATCTGAGAAAGAACATAAAAGTATTATCAGTCGATACTCAAAGGTTAGTGCATTACAATGACTGATATTATGGATAAATAAGCACAATAAACAAAGTTTAGTGCATGAAAAAGATGGAGGCATGAGAAGCTACTAAAGTATTATCAGTCGATACTCAAAGGTTATTAAATTAGTCTATACCACTTCAGAATTGAACTTAATTTGGAAAGAAGAAATGAATCCTAGTTTGCAAATATGTTTTTGAATACACCATGGTATATTAAGATGGAGGCATGAGAAGCTATTAAAGTGAATTACCTTTGCTTTCTGGACAGGCCGCCCCCTCATGTCCTCCTTCATGTCAACTGTTGAGGTTGTGATCTCTGCAAAGGCGGAAATTGATTTTCATAATTATCGGGGCTTTATGGCTATATTAACACATTTTTTAAATATATAAAAAAGAATAAAACTATAAGTGGAAGATATATTACTCTTCTCAACAGCCAAGCCATTGTTTTTCAGAATTTCAGCAATTGTAACAACAGTTGCGATAGCTGCACATTTGAAAGGATCAACGAGAACAAGTTACTGCAATTCTCAAAACTTAGCATACAAAAAATTGATTTTATTCATTGATGAATTTTTAGCTGCAGAAATAGAGAAACAGGAAAAAAGTCGATAACACTATGCACTTGAAAAATAAAGTACTGCACAACTTCCCCACATAAACAGATGCAAAACACAAACAACTTGTTAATAACTCCAGAACCCAAGGGGAAAACTGACCAGAATATTTGAGATATCTAGCACCATTGCTTTCAGGGGAATTATACTTAGAATTTGTAGGTTAAAATGCTGAATCACAGCTTCAAATTCAATGTTGTGCAGAAACAGAACACTAATCTAAAAATCAAACAACTATAGCAAGTAAAAATCATTACTTAAACCTCCCATCCATTCTTATCTGAGAATAATTCTTTAACTATAAAATCTGAAAAAGAAGTAAAATGATATTAAAAGTAATGAAAATATAGAGCTGAAGAAGTATAAGTACCCATGCCAAGGGCAGATAGCTCCACTTCATTGTACTGTTGCATATACCTCTGCAAATATAAAAAAGGATATCTGATATCAATTTAATTTAATGCATGGACAAAGAATTAAACCCCAAGTTGCAGAACAATGGTTGAAACTTGAAACTAATACCCAGATAAGGGAAAAAACTAAAACCCACAAAAATATACCAAGTCTGTTCAAATATAGATCTTATTTAGACAATGTAAATAATCAGAAAACTGAAAAGGAGAAACCTTGGCGAGATTAACGTAGAAAAACAATGGCTTTTTGGTATTGGAGACTTGAATCCGGTTCTTCTTGTGGGAATCGGCGGTCAAATTGATGTTGTTGACACCTTGGACGATTTCTTCCATTTGGAGATTCCTGATTAAAACCCTAACCCTAAATTTCAAAATCTGTCTTTGACTCCACAAATTGGATGAAATTTATAGAGTAATCAAGTGAAACAAATCAATAGCGAGCTCTGTTTTAAATTTGGTTGAATCTTTCACTGGCTAGGGTTTATCACTTTCATAGTACTAACTTTCAAGGGTAAACCATCCTAATGCTCACTATAGTTTTAGTTATTGTTTATTTTGGTTACAAAAGTTTTAAATATCATGTTATGGTCACTAAAGTATGGATAAATCACAAAAAGTGTTGATATCCAATTTGGCATCTAAACTATAACTATGAATTCAATTTAATCATTAAAGATATTATTCTTTTTGTTAACATGTGACAACCTTGTAGTGATATTTTGTGATTTATTAAATTTAATAATTATGAATTTTTTAAAATTTTAGTGATTAAAATAAAATTTTATTAAACTGTAATGACCAATTGACCACGAATATAATTTTACCTGAATTCGTTTCTTGAGTTCCTTTAAATTCTAATTAATGACACATTATCCTAATTAACTTTAAAAACCGTCATGAATCTTTATATCATCTAAATTTATATTATAACATAATTTGCATTTATTAGATATTTGAACACATTAAGCAATTTTAATAAAAAAAAATAGAGTTATGTTATTTTAAAAGACTCAAATTTCAACAGTCTATTTATATTATTTATATGTTGTATATAAATTTTTAAAAATTTAAAAATAGAATAGATGTTATATTATTTTATAATTATATCAAAATATTAAAAAATAAAAAATATTTAGTATTTCACCCCTGATTAAAATTAATAAATTTAATTGATTATCATCTATTTTTTTATCCTTCAACTATCTTAGAGAAAAGAAAAAAATATCTTAAAATATTCGGATTTAAGTTTTTTTTAATTACGTTATTAAAAGATTAAGAGAAAATAAGTGTTAGTACATACTTGAAAAAGTAAGATATATTGTCAAAAAATAATAATATCGCTTGATTAAATAATTTTTTTAGTTTATATATTTTTTAAATTATTTTTAAAAATATATAAATAAAAATTATCGATAATTAACGAGCTTAAAATGACTTAAAAAAATAAGCATCATAAAAATAATTTTATGTTTGATGAAGAGTACGGCATGTCTGAACTTAATTTCTTTGTTAACCACAGCCCACAGGTAGCAAATACGGCACAAGTAGAAGATACACATGAAATATATCATTCAGACAAGTTGAAAAACTTGTGCTTTAATGGTGAAACAGATGAAGAACAAGATTTTTCAACTTTCTACATTTTCAACAAGCAGTGTATTATATAAATGTTTGTAACCCTAACAATCTAACAAAAACAGAAATCCCCAGTTCATACCTTATGATGTATGGAATCCGAATCGACATTGACAGGCAGCTACGATGAAGGATTTATGTGTCATGCTGTCGGCGTTGATCTTCGATCCCATCACATTCCAAGAGATACAATAGGCATGAACTACATAGCCCAACTCTATATTGGAAACAAAATTTACAGTCTTCAGGCTTGGAGAACCTGGCAGTGAACAATGTGGCTTTTCAGCCGGTTCCGGCCGGCAAGGCTAGACCAAAGGTTGGTAAACAAGGTCTTGAATTGACCCTTCCCTGCTATAGTTTCCCATAAATGTTCAGCGGTAGCTCCACTCAGATCGTCGGATTTTGAAACGTCGACCAGAGATACACTCATATTATTCCGAATGATGCAGAGTTTCCCGTTAAGTGGAACGAGTGCCGCTGCTTCCAAAGCTCGAGAATTCCCCAAATGTATCTTGCTGTCGATATGCTTGCTCCAAGAATCAGTCACTTCGTCGTATACCCTTAGCTTACAACCATCCTTGCATTCCAAGGCATAAAGATGCCCGTTTAAAGAAGAACAAGGGTTCCGCCAACCTGCAACCATTCCGTTATAGATGGGGTACCAGCTATCGGTTTCGGGTTGGTAGACTTCACTCATCACCTGTTGGTGAGATCCAAGCCCCTTCAAGAACCACTTCCCCTCGTATACAACCCCAATGAAGGGCACCATTGCTGTGCTCATATCTGTAATATAACACCATCTATTCTTGTTGGGATCATATACCTCAGCGGACCGCAATGACCGATGCACACCTTCATTCTCTCCACCAGCAACATACAAGCAATTGTTTATGACACATGAACCAAAGAAATGTCTTCGACGAAGCATATCTGGGGCACGGTGCCATTTGTTTGTCCTGGCACTGTAAAATATGACTCGTCGCATTGATCCCTTTAAGGGATCCTTACCACCAAACAGATAAAGGTGACATCCACTGAGGACAGCACATCCAAAGCCAAGGGCTTCGGAATATTCCTTGGGGACAGGAGGGAGTGGCTGCCAGAGCTGGTATACAGGATCAAAGGCATGCCAAGATATTTTTCCATCTCGATCTCTCTTAATAATGTATATCCATTCTTCCGCAATTCCAAGGCTCTTACGAAGTGAATAAAAGAAGTTACCAGACAGAAGTCTATACCATCTTTTGCAGACCAGGCGAAGCTTTCTGTGTTCAACTCGTGGGACACGTATTAGGCAAGCAATGGCAAGATCATCAGGGAGTCCAGGGAGCAGAGGAGATTGGTAACGGCTCCTATCACCACGTGTTGGCTTGCTCCTTGTCGGATGAATGGATGGTTTAATATCAGGTTGGAGACACAACTTTGTACCGGGAACATATCTTTTCGCTCCAGCAACAGTTTTGAGCCCAGCATCCACTCTACATAAACAAGCTGTTGTATCAACCTGCCAAGAACATTCACAATTCATGAGGTTTTTCTTTTCATTTTATTTTTCCCTTTATACTTTCTTATCACATTAACATGAAGCTGGTAAGATCTACCAGGCTGATCTCAGCATCGAGAAAGACATGCATACTGAACCACCGAGGTACTGATGATATCATTTATTTATGACGAAGACAACAGTTCTAGTACGAACAATCCGGTTATTAAGGTTTGATTTATAACATATTTTATTGTCAAACACAGATGCTAACATACAAGCAACAATTAAAATCTTAAGGAGATTTACAACTCTGTTCTCTTTAATCAGTATAAAGGGGGGAAACAGTTGCAAGATCCAAGTAACAATCCGAACCACTAGGGAGCGAGCTAGCATCAAAATAGAAAACCGAAAACAATTTCACCAATACTCAAAGAACATGAGCCTCGAGTGGAAGCAGGATGTATTGAAAACACTTCCACTGAGAGCCACATAATAGTTTAAGACAGTCAAGTACACAAGCTTGAACCCAAAAAAAGAGCAACAAAATTCGATAGAAAGCTCTTCCATTAAGGATAGTACTGCACTTTATCCTTAATGTATCAATTGCAAATATGCGAATCTCGAAAACACCTTTGAGTTGGTCAGCTCATTGGTTCCAGAAACATGTTTTGAATATCTTTCCAATGTTATTATGCACACCACTTCATCCACACACAAGCTAGCATAGTCAAACAACATGGCTTCAATAAGATAACAAATGAGTCTACTCGACAACAAAGTATCGAAAGAGACTTCAGCTAAGAATTGTCAAACCATCAAATAACATAAATTTAGTACACAACCAATCCCAATAATCTAAAGAGAGCTAACTTTCAAGCCTCTGAGAAACATGAGGTCCATGTAGCTTGATAAGTTAAAAAATCAAACACAGAACATATCGGACCACCTTTTTGACAAGGGTATGTTTAAATTTTTCCTAAGCTTTCCCATACATCTGTTTGATCCTGTTGGATAGAGCTGTTGGACACCAACAACGTAAGCATCAAGTAGTTTGAAATGCAAGCACGAGAAATTATCACCAAAACCCTTAAAATTGCATTTCTTCAAACAGATAATATGATTGAATTCGAAGCAGAAAAAGGATGAGCTTAACTCACCAATGGAGGTTGAATCATTCTATCCATGCTTTTTCTTGTCTGATAACTGGCAAAACACCAAATTCCACCCACAATCCAACCTCCAGAATCAAGCCCTATCTCTCAATCATCATTCTTCGATCTAACAGACATAAACTACAAATCAAAAATTTCAGTCATATTTAACATTAAAAAATAAACCCATTTCCAAAACAAAGATCTTCAGAGATCTACACAGAACAATGTTTTCAAAATCCAAAGCTTGAGCGAAAATTTTAAATACAAAGACCTAAACGATCAAACACCTAAACAATAAAAGAAATGGAAATTTGCAGTATGAGGTGAGCTCAAGAGTTTCGAGAAGCATACAAATCCGACATTTTTAACAGATAATCTTCAAAGCCCAGATGCAAAAACTCCATAAAAACACAAGCCATGGTCTCAAGCCCCCCAAAATCTCATCTTTTCTTTAGCTTTTAAGAACTCAAAAACAAAGAGATGGCTAAAGAGAAAAGCTTAAAATACGAGACAGAAGAAATGGGGGCAAAGAGAGCACTGAAAGAGGAGAAAGAGTCCCATTAAAATGCTACCAGTGGAGTTCAGGGCCCATCTACCCTCAACGGCACAACCTACCAAGCAAAAGAGTTGATTCAACACAAGAGAGATGAGTATAAAAGACCAAAAGCAAGAAAAGCAAACCTAAAAACATTAAAAGGTGGAGAGAAAGATGAGGCTTAAATGATGACACTTTGGAGGTGGGTGGTTTGTTTTATGGGGGAAGAAATGAAGAAACTTTAATGGCAAAATCACAGGAATAGGAAAATTGCTGTTGCCTTTGCCTGTTGTTGGAAAATCAGCAATCCCCTTTCCAGTTTTGGGACAAAGATTTTGTTTAATTTTTATTTTCAAAGATTTTTAAGAGATTTGGACAAAGACTCATACACAATAAAAGTGGGTCTCTCACATCTCCAACAACTCAAGCAAATACTAGATCTTTATAAACTACATCAAATTTATTACACATCATCTAGTTCCTACTCCATAAAGGAGCATTTGGTCATTTTGTTCATCTTGTCTGAAAAATATTACTATGATCATTGATCAAAATGGGGCCATGCCCAAGTTGATCTTCTCAGTGAGATATAAGATCACTGTGTTTGGATTCTGACAGCCATAAATGCAATTTAAAAATGGTTTCAAACTGAACATTATGAAGGTGAAGATAGGATCTGTTTACACATAGTAAACTGTTTTAAGTTTTACATATTTTTAATTATTAAATAATAAATAAATAATTAAAATTAATAATAAGATATATAAAAATTAAAAATAATAAGTTAGTTTTAAATATCTATTTCACATATTCAATGATCCGTTTATCTACTTTTATTTAATTTTTTTATCGATAATCTGATCTATTCATTTACCTTTGTCTAAAAACTTAATAAATATAAAATTTAAAAATTTTATATTTTATAAAATCTTATCCTATATAATGATAGATCGATAAGTATTAAAGAATAATATTTTTCAAGAAAAATTCTTATATAACTTATTAAATATAAAATTTATATATTCTAATATAAAATCATGTGTATATCCGTCTGAGATTTTTACACTGCAATACATTATTCAATGTTTTTTTTTCTCCTTGCATTTAAAGTTATTGGACTAGGGATTTTGCCAACTGCAAAGTCAACTGTATACAAGTCATTTGGTCAACACATCTTTATAATTAAATCATTAACTTAATCCTTTTTGTATGATTAAGGATTTGATTTTTGGAAAACTTCCAAAAAATTGTGAAGGAGCTTTTGATTGCATTGATAAGATTTTTAATTACTTCATTCACAGTATTAAGATTCGAATTCCGGATATTAATAAAATTTAATATTTTATTTCGTTAGATCAATTTATAAGACTGTAAACGAATCGAACAAACACAGACGAGAGAAATTTGGTTGTTACTCTTATATTTGGTTGAATCTTCATTTTCTTACTCATATTAATGCTTGGCATTGTGGACTTTTAGGTCTCCATGTCTGAATTTTCCTCTCCAGAAAAGAAAACCTATCATATTCTGGACTTTGGATGACAAATACCATTACTTGATTTACTCATTTATTATTCAAAAGTCAACTATCACGCTCACAAATTAATAAATATTTTTTATAAAATTTTAAATTATATTTTAATAATTTATATGTAATTATTTTATCTCTGTTAGGTTTGAACTTTCCACAGTAAATTTGTATTGTCCTTGGACCTGAACTGTTTGACCTAACTAAGGCTTACATGCAGCTGGTCATGAAGAGAAAAACATGTTCCATGACACATAAAAAAAGAAAGAAAGAAAAGCAAAGTTTAAAGAATATTTCATACCACTTTCTTCAAAGTAAAATCAAGCTACTGTCGTATTTTGTAACATATTCGATTTGATTGACGTTATATCTTGCTTGATTTTCAAACTCAATGTACTAAAACACTATACATAAAATATTCTCTTTTGATCTTATCATTCTTATTCTAAACTCTCCCACCTTTATCAGTATAATTATATTCAGACATGTTTAGGGTTTCCTACAGGTTGTAAGAAGATCAAAATATATCAAACATGAGTACCCGAGTTCGGATTTTGAATTGTGTTTCGATGTTTAAGTCTATAATAAAAAGATAAAAATGAAAAATATGGTTCAGGGTTTAGGTTCTGTTTTTTATTAACGGGTGAAAGCTTGTTGGTTGACAACACCCGTTTGAGCAAAAATTAGATTTTTTAATCCTGGTTACATGACCGTTTGAGACATAAAATCATGTGGAAAACATCCGTCAAACATCAAACCTTAGGATGTTTGTCATTGTTTCTCCGTTCGATGTTTTAACATCCAATGGAAAAAAATCGACAAACAAAAGATTAATATCTTTACCTTGTACGTTTTATACCTACTTTTTTTTCATGTAATACATGATTTATTAGGAAATTGTTGATGTAACTCTTTAAAGCATTATTCTAATCACTAAGGCAAGAATTATGATGTTGTTGGAATGCTTTATGGCTCAGCTGAGATGTTGAAAGACATGCCTTTTCCCTGTTTGGGGGACAAAACATGGTTGAACGTCTTTTGTTGGGGGGTTTAAGTTGGAAATAAAGCCATGCTTTATCTAGCTTTTCCCCATCTATATTCATGCATTCGTCGCGTTTTTAAATTAAGACCAATATTAAAATTATTTCACACACCATGTTGCGTTTTGTTTTATTCGTTTTTCTGATATAAATTTTTTATCTTACGATATATTTTTATTATCTTATAATAAGATTCTCGTCTATCTACGTGATAGTTGATATTTGTGTAGCGATCATCATAATATATGTCTTTGATCGAAAGAGATTGACATACAATTAAATCTTTTTTGATGTCAAAATTATCAGTGACGTAGTCTATTATATTTGATTTTATTTATATAATATATTATTACTTAAACATCTTTGTTTTCAAATTACTACTTAAATATCTAATTCGGTAAAAACAACAAAAATTATTTGTTATGAATGACGAAGGATATAATTAATAAAATATTTTAATTTTTTCTTTTCACATCTTCATGTTTTATTTTATTATTTTATGAGATTTCTCGATGAAATTTGTTGTATGTTTTAGTTAAATTCAATTTTTTATTATAAAAAAAAACTAAATAATCGAATCTGATATCTAAAAGACTAAACCCCAATCTCCTTTTGTTCACACTAAACCCTACTGGACTCATTAGGATTGGAACGACAACAAAGCATCTAGAGCTAATAATTTGCGTGCAAGCATAGATTTTTTGTATTCAAGAAATTCACATTATTATAGTTTCTCTGTGTTGAAAGAAGTGATTATTTCCCATTGTTTTTCTGTCTTTATCTGCTCATCTTTTATTCTCTACTTAAAAAGACAAACTTTTACAGACATCATACACAAATTGGAGTTGATCAACTGTCCATTCATATATGACTAGGTTTCTTTTCTTCTACTTTGTTCTTTATATACGCACATTCAATGAAAACCATTGCTAGCTGTAGAAAGATACAGGCCAGGAAAGTTAAGAAATATGTATATTAAATGGCCGAATGTATAAGTTAAATAAATTTATCTAGATTAGAGATGGCAGACAGATATATTTCAAAGATATTGTACTGTATTCGCCTCTACTGGGATGACAATGGATATGAGTTTAGTAAGTAGTAGTGGGTGTGAATGTAAAAATTATACTCACAGTAAGTAGTTCGTAGATGATAAATTTAAAATCTTATACACAATAATATGAATTTAAGAATAAGTTGATGAAATATTTTATAAATACATAATTCCATTCAGATATTAAAGCTACGAAAGGAAAACCCTGTTTATTACAAAATTCAATGAAACATTAAGAACATAATCACTCACGAAAGGAACCTGAATGCCTTGTATTTTAGAAACATGTATAAAAAAATCAGTTCACATATGATCAAGGCTTACGTTTGTTTGAAGTACTTTTCTTGGGCGGTTTACCAAGACCACAAAAGCCACAACCGGAAACCTTAGGAGGAGGAGGATCGATGGTGGGTGGCGTCGCTTCCACCGCCTGTTGCATATACCTGTGGCCTCCGTCGGACCCGCTGCATCTCATCATAATATCCGAACCTTGGTTTGCTTGAATGTTACCCTTCATTAGGGTCAAGTCCCGTGATAAAAACTTGTCATTCCATGTCATCCCGGACGAACCTTGCCTTCGGAACGACTTCGTCGACCTCTTCAACTTTATCTCCATGATATTGTTTCCTTGTATGAGTGTTGATGTTCCCAGGGACTAATAATTTTTGGGGTTATGTTGTTGTGTACAGGAGAGGAAATAGCAGTCAAAAGTAGGGTTATTATTATCATGGATAAAATGCCTGCACTTTGCTGAGGTTGCGGACATATATTCGGATTTGGAATTATATTTTTATAGTAAATTTAAAAGAAAATAAAAATAAATCATTATTAACAGTAGCTGCCGTAAATTAGTTGAATAATCTAAATCGAATATGAAAAAAAATATTTATATAACTGATTGCAGGGAAAGAAAGCTCTGTGCCATGATTTCTTCACAGGTACAAGCCTTTGAAAATGTAGTATTTTACATTATTTCTCACTACAAATATTTATTTCATACCCAATTAAGTGTTCTTTCAGGAAACAATTTATGTTAAAACCATGAGGCAGTCGTCTCTTCAAAATTTGTAAACCATTTGCTCAGTGTATCCAACTTCTTTGAGTATGCCTCTTAGCTGTACATGTCAATGAGGGTTATGTTTAGATGCCAAAATTAGGAATGGAAAAAAGGGGAAGTGTGTATTACCTCTCCTTGTGAATAGTCTTTAGCTTTACCACCAGATATGTGTTCCATCATCCCGGGTGGACCGCATACCTGCACAAACACGGGAAAACATGGGAATGGATCAGATGGATTGTTTCAATGGGTGCTTGAAACTTGCAAACTGAAATCCTAGGATTATGGCCATTTTCCGAAGCCATAACCTGGTCTTCAACAACAAAATGATCAGAATGTCCAGCAGGGGTCGAACTCTAAAATTTAAGAAACATGACTATCTCAACAAAGGTTGATTCAGACTAGAGCAGAAAAGAGTTGGGATAACACATCAAAAGGTCAAGCACACGCATGATGCATACTTATGTGAGAAAAAAAAAACATTTACAGGCTGCTCCTTAAGCCACTTAAATGTACCCTCTGTTAGGTCTTAAAAAATAAAAGCTTGAGTGTGAGTTTGGGGGTGTTCTGAATTTTTTTTCTATCTTTATAAATGAAAAGAAAGCCAGGCTTCTCCTTGTTGAACATTGACATCAGTTCTTTGCCAAGATTGAGCAAGCAACAGAAAATGGGAACAAAAATGTATTTACGATATCTCGAGGATGAAGAAGTGTGAAAAGAAAAAAGGTTGAGAATTCCGAAAATGACTTACAAGGATAAGAGTATCTTCTGCAGGAGCAGGTAAGCCTTTTCTGATCATATCCTTTGAAATGTATCCAGCACCTCCTTTCCAAGTTTTTGTTGGATTGTCTACCGTGTAGAATACCTGGGGAGAATGAAAAATGGAAAGAAAAGAGAAGTAAAAGGAGTGAAGCAATTTACTATTAAAACAAAACATCTACCCGTACAGCAACTACTTTCATCACAAAAGATTTCATACCTTAAGATTTGGGTGACTAGCAGCAAGTATATCAAGCTTCTGCTTGAGAAGTATATCATCTGGGGAAACATTGGCATAGAGAAGTGAAACCTGATGGAATAAAAGATCAAACCACGCTCATATGTGATCTAAAACAAGCACTAAATGAATGACATTCAACAAAAGGCCAAAAGTTGTGGTTGCAAATTTACCAATCAGATATGCATACCTGAGTTTTGTCATCAGAGTTCTTCAGTATAGCCTCAATTACCTGAAGCATTGGAGTTATGCCTGTACCACCTGCAATCTGGAACAACAGGTCACAATTGAGTGCAAATGAAGATCATACCTTTTCAATAATCTAGGCAAATATGATATAGTTGTAAGGATAACAATTCAGATTACTTAGCAGATGATTTGACTAAACATGCAGAAATCACATGTGCAGAATTTATAATTGTAGAGGACACAAAAGTAGGCATTGGATGAATTTTAGACATTACTTGTAAAGAACACAAGATAAACCATTTGCTATATAGTTGGCGTCATCAGGTTAAAAAAGTAAGTATAGAATATATAAAATGTGTTTAGAAAATTTGAATCTTTCAGTATAAAGTGTATAGTTTTCATAGAGGGTTTTGCTTTTTTTTTGTGGGTGGGTGGGTGGGTGGGGGATTAACAGAAAACTAAATCTAACCATGCCAATGTGTTTCTTCATATTTGGAGAGTATCTGAGCTTTTCAATGGGCCTGCAAGTGATTGAAATATTCAGTGTAAGATGGCTTTCAGCAAGATGGCTATTAAAACTAGCATAAAATTGAGACCTACCCTTTCACTTCAACTACATCGCCTGGTTTTAAGCTATCAAAATGTTGACTCATTTTTCCTTCTGGATAAAGCTGAAAATTTTATTTTAAATTGTGAAACACAATTAAATGTGTGTCATTGCATGCATGAGGCATGAACATCTCCAAAGAGTAAGAAACAAAGAGGACAAAAATGAGAAGGTATTTATCACTTCATACCTTGATTAGCAAGTCAAAGTATCCCTTAGCATCTGGATCCGATATAGGAGTATACCTGATAATTCAAGTTATTGCAAACCAAATTTATGAACCAATATCTGTTAATTTGCAGAACAAGTAGGTCAAAACATAATTTTGTATGCAAAAATAGTCAACTTAATCCTTTGAATTAGGTGAAGAATAGGCATACTAAGGTTAGTATTGTTTAGAATGCCAGAAGAAATTTTAATGTTAAACCATGTCAAACTTGCATTACACCTAAGCTTCTCCACTTATATGATTTAAAAGTTCAGTTATTTCCTTTGCTGATTAAAAAGATTACTTTAATAAAACTCCAGATAAGTTATAATATCCATTATATGAATACTTGAAAATAAGCAATCATAAAGGTAATTTCAGTTTAAAAAACAGATGCAATAATCCAAAGGTTGGGGTATTTTCCTCTTCTTATTTTGAAAAATTATATGACTATTATAAATGTTACAGATTAGAAACTTTCATCTATCTCAATCTTATTCAAGACCTTATTTAGAAATTTTCCCTCACAAGCAAAGGATATTTGCCACAATAACAAAAGGGAATTGAAATATGTAATGAAATTACACCATGGAATACAAGTAAAATACCTATAACCTTTAAATTACTAATAAATCACAGATTTTGAATAATGGCCATGATGAAAAGGGAAGTCCAAGTCAAACCACTAATGAGTTCAATAGTAGGCTTACGGTCTAATGACATATTTGGTTTTTCCTTCAGCATCTTGTCCTAATGGAGCCCTGCAGAAACAATAATGCATCAAAATAGTGAATGTACAGGCAGACTACTTCTAAATATCATTTAGTAAGTCCTCTTAAAAGCAAATTTCAAAAGCCCTCACAAAAAAATTGGTTTCTAATAAGCACCTCTGCTTATATTAGAACATACCTTGTAAGGATGCATGAAGCAACATCCAAACCTAACTTTTCGTTGGGATCAAATGAAAACCTGCCAATTTTTGAAGAAAGTTAATAACAAAAGAACATGTTCTAGGACTACTAGATGAGAAATTTAACAATGCAAATGTATTTATGCTGAAATAAAATTTGGATGAACCAAGTTATATTTTCAAGTTAGTGTTTATACATATAAATATTTGCTCTCAATAAGCAAGGACAGATTTTATCTACACTATTACAGAATAAATCAATCCAACATATGAAACAGATTGGTTAAAAGATACCCACCTGAACAAGTGAGTGTTATGACTAACTCTTGCAGTATCTTGCAACTTAAATTCGAGCCACTTATCAGGCTTCAAAGCTGCAAATCTCCCAAAATCCTAGTTAAGTACAATATAAAAAGGACCAAAAGAAACTAATGCAGATACTTTATCATTTATGAAACCACTTTCAACTTTATAATCGACTAATATGCACCATGTGGATGGCCGAGGGCATGGGGTTCTTGAGGTAAATGGTTCAAGAAAATTGTGAAATTCAGTCATATAATAACGATGGAGTCTACTAAGTTTATGCTCACCAACTTTTGGACCTGTCTCTTCATTGATTTGATCTAGATGAACCTGTATTCAAAAAGAATAACAAAATAATTACTCAATTTGGAACGTACAGAGTGCACCGAAAGGCAGTAACACAAAGATGCTAAAAACTCAAAAGTGCTCATATATGTAGGCCGCATACAAATAGGTCAGATTTTAAACATCAAATTTCATCAAGAAAACGAAACACCTATGTAATTGCGGTCACCAGGCCCGCAACACAGCATAACGGTTTTGGAGGTTGCCACAACACGGCAATTAAAATTATAGTTATTTTTTGTCAAAAAACCAGGCCGACACAGCTGCCACACCTGCAACGACCACAATTTAATACTATGAACTATGTAACACTTGAAACACCAAGATGCAGCCTTTCCTAACAGAAAATTCAAAGCTCATTATAAGAATCAACCCCCAACATTCATTTCTACATCAAAACCTCCATAGCATACAACTCAAAGAAAATCCTACCTATATATTTCACTATTTCAATATTACATCTAAATGCAAGCACAAGTAAACCCACTTCTATAATCAGAATCCCTTCGATTTTCAATCATCCCGTAATGTAACAAAGATCAAAGAGAAGCAAAACCCAGATTGTAATTTCCAGAGAAAAAAAACTCACCAAATTTGACTCTGAGAAATAGTAAGTTCCTATACCACCAGCAACGGGGGCGATGGCTGCGAAGCGAAATCCAGCAAAACCCGACTTGGGTTGACCTACAAATGCATTGTTTAAAGTAGCAGGGGAAGCTGTGGAGAGTCTCCTAAAGAAGGCAGCGGCCATTTTCAATCTTTTCAACGCTGCAAGCAAAGAACAAAATGCCAAATCTTTTACGAGGTGAGGGTTTTAGAATTTTATACACTGCGTAGAGTCAGAGCTTTGACAAATTACCAGTCTGCGGGAAGGAGGAAAGATATGGTGCATGGAGGAGTTGGTTCTTAAAGTGTTCACTAATAATTTGGTGCCACGTGTTTCTATCCATATTGGGCTTTCAAACTGGTTCTATAAAATCCAAAAATAGGAGTTAAGATTAGGGATGACGACAGTGGATCGGGTCGGTTTTTGTCGTCCGATTTCGGTCTAAAATTTAAATATTCTGACTCAATTCTAAATTGATTTAATTTTAATATATTTTTGCCTGATCCGATATTATAAAAATTATAAATTGATTTTGACTAAACCTTGATATTTTAACAAAAAATTTAAATAAACCGACTCGACATAAAAAATTAATAAAATATTAAATATTATATATAAAAGGCATAAAGATAATTTTAACCCTTAACATTTATAGTTTTGTCGTTTTGGCCCTTATTCTTTTTTTTGTGATAAATTTAACCTTTAACCTATATCTTTTTGACAAATATCTTATTTTTTAACTAGCTTGATGACTGGACCGTTAAAAATTTAACGATGATACATATACATGGAATATAATTTTAAGTGACATGACATGGAACCTATCAAATGCATATATATATTATATAATATAATTTTATTACAATATAAAACAATTAAAATTTAAATAAAACATTAAAAATTAATTAATTCTAAAATATAAGATTATTAAACATTCTTAACCCTAACTACGATAAAATCAAAATATTATTTGAATTGTGTTTATATTTTTTAAGATAAGATTTTGATTCATCGTAGTTATGGTTAAGAATGTTTAATAATTTTTTATTTTATAATTAATTAATTCTTAATATTTTATTTGAATTTTAATTGTTTTATATTTTATATTAGAATAAAATTATATTCTATATATATATGTATTTGATAGATTACATTCCATATCATTTAAAATTATATTCCATATATATATCATCGTTAAATTTTTAACGGTCCAGTCATCAAGCTAGTTAAAAAATAAGATATTTGTCAAAAAGATATAGGTTAAGGGCTAAATTTATCTCAAAAAAATAATAAGGGCCAAAACGACAAAAACTATAAACGTTGAGGGTTAAAATTATCTTTATACCTTTAATATAAACCAATAAAATGACAACATATGTCATTGTTTTATTGAATAAAAATAAAATAATGACACATGTAGTATGCTATGTCGGTAACAAATAATTGATCGTTAATTAATTGATTAATTTTATTTTTAATAATTTTGATTAAAATTAAAATTTTAAGAACTCAAATATTTTAAAAAGTAAGAATCGAAATATCATTCGACCAAAATATTTAGGACGAAATTTAACATTATGAGAAAAACACAATCTTAGGATGGAAATTTGATTTGTCTCCGTTGGTTTTGAATTGATTTGATTTGGATGGTGTTTCTATTTAGATCGGTGATTAAAAGATAAGGTCGATCGGGGTCAGGTTTAGAATGAAAATTCATCGACCCGACCTAATATATATCTTATGTTTTTATATAAGCATAAAGATAATTTTAACCCTCAACGTTTACAGTCTTTGTCATTTTGGCCCTTATTCTTTTTTTGAGATAAGTTTAGCCCTTAACCTATATCTTTTTGATAAATATCTTATTTTTTTAACTAGCTTGATGACTGGACCGTTAAAAATTTAACGATGATATATATATATATATATATATAGAATATAATTTTAAATGATATGGAATGTAATCTATCAAATACATATATATATATATAATATAATTTTATTCCAATATAAAATATAAAACAATTAAAATTCAAATAAAATATTAAGAATTAATTAATTATAAAATAAAAAATTATTAAACATTCTTAACCATAACTACGATGAATCAAAATCTCATTTTAAAAAATATAAACACAATTCAAATAATATTTTGATTTTATCGTAGTTAGGGTTAAGAATGTTTAATAATCTTATATTTTAGAATTAATTAATTTTTAATATTTTATTTAAATTTTAATTGTTTTATATTGTAATAAAATTATATTATATAATATATATATGCATTTGATAGGTTCCATGTCATGTCATGTCACTTAAAATTATATTCCATGTATATGTATCATCGTTAAATTTTTAACGGTCCAGTCATCAAACTAGTTAAAAAATAAGATATTTGTCAAAAAGATATAGGTTAAGGGATAAATTTATCAAAAAAAAAGAATAAGGGCCAAAACGACAAAAACTATAAACGTTAAGGGTTAAAATTATCTTTATGCCTATATTAAATTATCAAATAAAATAAAACGATTACATGTGCAATATGAACATCAACAATAATATTAAGTGACAGATTTAAATATATATTTGAGATATATAGATAAATTTTTTTAACATTTTAGGTAGATATAAAACTTAAATATTATAAAAATTTAAAAATTAATTTATAAAAAATAAAAAATTAAGGGTATATGTATAAACTTAAAAAATTTTAGAAGGAGACCGTACCCATCTTACATACGATATGAATCTATCATTGATAATATTTTATTCTTAATTAACTAATAGTTTTCGTATAAGTTATGACATTTTAATCTAATAAGTGGATAAAGGAACAGTTAAAAGAACGATTTTTGTTCCTAAAAATCAGAGGTTCAAGTACCAGCGATGTCAGCAGAGTGATTGAGTGATCAATGTCATTTGATAGAGATTATATTTTAGAACAGATACTACTGTAATCACTCTAACTTGTTCAAAAAAATATAATAAGTGATCGTTTTAATAAAAAAAATATTATTAATATTATTTATTTTATCTATAAAATATTTATCTTTTAAGTTAAAAACAAATATAAACATATATTTCGGAAGAGTCTAATGAAATCAAAATTTTATTTTTAAAGAGAATTCTTAACAATTATCTACGAAGAGAATTCCTAACAATTATCTAATATTTATTATTAAAATACTATTAACAGTATATGTCCAAATATTTCAACTTTTCTCGTTTTAGAGAATTCTTAACAATTACCTAATATTTATTATTAAAATACTATTAATAGTATATGTCCAAATATATTATATAATTTTAGAACGGTTAAACACTATTAATATAATAAATTATTAAATATTATTAATAAATTTTAAATAATTATTAAAAATCTTAAAGGTTAATTTAATATGCAATTAATCGTATTTTAAAATAAAATTAAAAAATTTATTTCAAAATCATTTTAACGTTTTATATATGATCTTTTGGAGAAATTATATCATGGCTTATTTTTAACATGTTATTTATGAGATTAATCAATCAAACGAATCTATTTTATTATTTTTTTCAGCTTATATTTTTATAAAGCGAATATTTATTAATATTTATCGTAAAATAAAATTAAAAACAATTTTTACCAAGTGAAGATTCACTTCGTAAAAAAATAAGATGAAAAAAACAATAAAATGGATTAATTTGATTGGTTGGTATCATAGATGACGTGGTAGGAATAATCTATAATATAATTTATCTATTTTTAGATTATTTAAAAAATTATAAAATAATTAATTTGAACCAGATCGAGTAATATATTCAAATCAAATTAAATTTAGATAACCGTTAGACTCAGTACCTTCAAAGAGTAATAAAAATGAGAAATTGTATTATCGATAAGTCTAACTATATGTCATGAGATCAACCACTAAAATTATCGGTCTTATTATTTTTTTCATTTTATATTTTTCTTAAGTAAATATTTACTAAAAAAATATTTTTAAAATAAATTAACAATAAATATAAGGTCTCAGGAGTTGGGTGGGCACTTCTATAGCTCATCTGATGTTCTTGCCCATTTAGACATCCTTCGAGACTTCCATCCGCCTAGGAGATTTTCATATCATTGAACATCATCGAAAAAGTAGTAATCTTACATATCTTGCTTTACTGACCATAGATACTGAGAAAGGAATCATACTTCATCGTAATCACAACGTTCTAACAATTTCTGAATTCACGTCATAACAAGCGTGTTCAATGATATTTTTTTTTATTTTATATTTTTCTTAAGTGAATATTTACTAGGAAAAACAATTTTTAAAATAAATTAACAGTAAATATGAGCGAAGATTCACTTAAAAATATGACGTAAAAAATAAAATAACTAATTTTTAATGATTAATCTCAAAAATAACGTGATAAAACTTACTCGTAATATAATTTCTCAATAAAAACTGATCATATGTACAAAATATAGACACTAGTCAATTGATGAAAAATGCTATAAAGAATATATTATCCTATATACGTTAATCGATTTAATTCCTTCTAAATTATTTATTATCATATAATTATTGAAAAAATTAAAGCATTAATGTTAAATTTTTAAAAGTAAATTAAGGATCCATAAAAATCTAATACATTAATTAGAGTATATTTGGTAGTAATCTTTTTGCAGTATAAATAGGATAAGATCCGAGTGTTGTTTCCCATCCCTACAACAATGAAGTTCACCTTTCCCTTCGTTTTCGCCATTGTCTTGGCGTTTTCAGCCGTGAGCACCGCCGTAGCTGAGCCGTACCAACAGTTCCTCCATTGCTTTTCGCTCCAGTCGAACGAGTCAGCTTCCATTTCCAAACTCATTTACTCACAAAGCAGCCCATCTTATTCGTCGATCTTGGAATATTCGATTCAGAATCTGAGGTTCGACACCAAGGCCACCCCGAAGCCTTTGGTCATCGTTACGCCAACCAGTGCGTCCCATATCCAAGCGGCGGTTCAGTGTTCGAAAAGTAACGGGTTGCAGATCAGAACTCGAAGCGGCGGCCATGATTTCGAGGGTCTTTCGTATGTTTCTCAAGCTCCGTTTGTTCTTATCGATTTGATTAATCTCCGATCGGTTGATATCGACGTCGAAAACCGCGTTGCATGGGCTCAATCCGGGATAACAGTCGGTGAACTTTATTATAAGATTTATGAGAAAAGTAAAACGCTTGTTTTTCCGGCGTCTTCTTGCCATTCCGTCGGTCTTGGTGGATACTTAAGCGGCGGAGGGTACGGTCCATTCGTTAGAAAATACGGTCTCGCCGTCGACAATGTTGTCGACGCTCACGTAATCGACGCTAACGGAAGAATCCTCGATCGGAAATCCATGGGAGAAGATATGTTCTGGGCCATCCGAGGAGGCTCCGGAGGTAACTTCGGGATCGTTCTCGACTGGAAACTAAATCTCGTCCCGGTTCCACCTACCGTGACATTTTTCGCAGTCAGGAAAACCCTTGAACAAGGTGCAGCTAAACTCCTCCATCAATGGCAGCTCGTTGCACCCAAGCTTCCTAAAGATTTATTCTCCACCGTCGAGATAGCCATGGTGAATCAAACATATCAAGTTTCCTTCACAGGAATGTTTCTCGGTGGAGCCGATGAAGTCGTCTCGTTGATGAAAACCAGTTTCCCCGAGCTCGGACTGGTAAAACAATTCTGCATCGAAACAAGTTGGATTCAGGGTCTTTTCAGAGGCCAATTCCCGAATGATTCTTTAGAATATTTGCTTAACAGAACTTGGGCAGACAAAGAAGTATTCAAAGTAAAATCAGATTATGTTCAGAAACCAATACCAGAGTCTGTACTCCAACAACTCTGGCCGAAATACTTCAACGAAGAAGAAGGAGCATATGCTAACCTTCATTTGGTGCCTTATGGTGGTATAATGGATGAAATTCCAGACACCCAGACTCCATTTCCACACAGAGCTGGTAATCTGTACAAAATCGTATACTATGTTGGTCGAAAACAAGATCAAAATCTGGATTTTGAAAAGTATTCAAGCTGGATGAAGAGATTTTACAGTGACATGACTCCTTATGTTTCGAAATCTCCGAGAGAAGTGTATGCTAATTACAGAGATCTGGATCTTGGTGTTAACAAGGGATCAGGCAACACGAGTTATGAAGAAGCTAGCGCTTGGGGTTTAAGTTATTTCAAGAATAACTTTAAGAGGTTGGTGCAGGTGAAGGCAGCGGTAGATCCTCAAAACTTCTTCCAACATGAACAAAGCATCCCTTTGCTTTCGGTTTAGTCGGGACAAAGCATCCAGATTCATGTACCGGTGTTTCTACAATTTAGTATTGTACGTTTAAATTAAATAATAAAATGGTTATTTACTTGGTTCAGGTATTAATCTTTAAAATAATTAAATTTATATTTTTAATTTAACGGTTTAATTTAAACTATAGTTTATAATCAAATTGATTTTCTAATTAATTTTCCGTTAAAATCCCTAACCGTTTATTAAAAGTGTTAATGATTTACTAACAACTGATGTGATTAAACGTGGTTCATGTCTAAACAGTACCGACTTAAAATAGTGTACGACACTTGTTCATGTCAACTCCTTCCCTCTCTATATACAATGTGATCATCGCGACAATTCCTCTCTCTTTTCGAGATCGAAAAAAAACGAAGCTCGTAAGAAACTGTCTCTTTTTTTCTCTCCTTTTTCGAAACCCTAGTTTACCAGATTTAATCTTGTTCGTATTAGAAGAGAAAGATAGCAGTGAATTTGAAGGATCCTAGCTTCTAAATCAATCCTTGAATTTGAAGTTACGACACTTGTTCATGTCAACTCCTTCCCTCTCTATATATAATGTGATCATCGCGACAATTCCTCTCTCTTTTCGAGATCGAAAAAAACGAAGCTCGTAAGAGACTATCTCTTTTTTTCTCTCCTTTTTCGAAACCCTAGTTTACCAGATTTAATCTTGTTCGTATTAGAAGAGAAAGATAGCAGTGAATTTGAAGGATCCTAGCTTCTAAATTAATCCTTGAATTTGAAGTTGCTGGTAATTTTCATGATTCCAAAAATCTCTTAATTTTTTTAATTTTGGAGTTTCAAAGGGTCCGATGGTACCCTCGATTCCTTTCCTGTTGTTATCGAATCGTTTAAGAGATTATGATTCGACTACGTTGTTGTTGGGCGATGAATTTAAGATTCTAGTGAGAACTTTAAATTCTAGAAGGAAGACATTCTTCTTCAATTAGTGTGTATGGATATTGACTATGCTATTAGGAAATTTGAACCATATATAAGTGACACCAACAATCAGGTTGATCTTGCTTTATATGAAAAGTGAGAGCGATCCAATCGCTTAAACATTATGTTCATTAAGAGCAAGGTTCCTGCTGATGTTTGTGGCTCAATTGAGCATTATGAGAATGTCCAAGAGCTATTAAAGGCTATAGAGAAACAATTTCAAACTTCTCAAAAGTTTTTAGCCAACACTTTAATTATGAAGTTCACATCTCTAAGGCTCACTAAGGTGAGAGGTGTGCGTGAACACATCAATAAGATGCGTGATTTGGCAGCTCGACTTAAAGCACTTGAGGTTGAAATGTCTGAATCTTTTCTGGTGCACTATATATTGACACTCTTCATCCTCAATATGGGTCATTTAAGATCTCTTATAACACACATAAAGATAAATGGTCTATTGATGATCTTTTGACCATGTGTGATCAAGAAGAAGGTAGGCTCATACTAGAGATGAGAGAGAGTGCACTAACGATTACTCGAGGAAAACATTCAGTACAAGCCAAGCAAAAGGGGAAAGCTAAAATACAACCCCAAGCTGACATCAAGAATGAGTTCACGTGTTTCTTTTGTAAAAAGAAGAGACACATGAAGAAGGACTGTGTCAAGTATAAGGGTTGGCTTGAAAGGAAAGGTAAATCAATCTCACTTGTTTGCTTTGAGTCAAATATGGTTGATGTTAATTATAACACATGGTGGATTGATTCTGGTACTACAATTCATGTCTCAAATTCCTTACAGGGATTAAAAAACCTGAGGGAACCTGTGAGAGCTGAGCGATACATCTATTCAGGAAACAAGATGCAATCGCATGTGGAAGCTATTGGGACCTGTGAATTAGTGCTGAGTAGTGGCTTTGTTTTAATTTTACAAAAGACTTTTTACATTCATAGTTTTTCTAGAAATTTGATTTCTATTTCAAGACTTTTACCATTGAGGTATTGTTTTAATTTCTCGAATGTTGGTTTCAATTTGTTTTATAAATCTAAAATTGTTGGGAATGGAATTTTATGCGATGGTCTTTACTCTATTGATTTACAAAATAATATCATTCATAATGTTATGCACATTCAAACTGGTACTAAGCGTTGTGTTATAAATGAAGATTCCTTTACTTTATGGCATCAGAGATTAGGTCATATTTTCATTGAAAGGATTAAAAGATTAGTAAATGATGGGGTATTCAATACCTTGGATTTTACTGATTTTGATACTTGCGTAGACTGCATTAAGGGTAAGCAGACTAACAAGTCAAAGAAAAGTGCCAAAAGGAGTTCGACCATATTGAAAATCATTCATTCTGATATCTGTTACCCAGATATGGATGTGCAATGTCAAAAATACTTCATCACCTTTGTAGATGATTACTCATGATACATGTATCTCTACATGTTTCATCATAAAAGTGAAACATTAGAAGCCTTTAAGGTTTTCAAGGCTGAAGTAGAGAAACAATGCGGAAAGCAAATAAAGATTGTGAGAACAGATAGAGGTGGTGAGTATTATGGTAGATACAAAGAAAATGGACAAGCACATGGTCCATTTGTGAAGTTTCTTCAAAACAACGGTATAGTTACCCAATACACCATGCCAGGCTCGCCTGATCAGAATGGTGTTGCGGAAAGAAGAAACCGAACTTTAATGAACATGGTGCGAAGTATGCTTAGTAGCTCTAAGCTACCTAAGTCTTTATGGGTTGATGCTCTCTGGACGGTTGTGTATATATTAAACTGGGTCCCAATCAAGGTTGTCTCAAAGACACCTTTTGAGTTATTCAAAGGTTGAAAACTGAGTTTACGACATATATGTGTATGAGGATGCCCGTATGAAGTGAGAGTTTATAATCCTCAAGAAAAGAAACTGGACCCAATGACTATTAGTGGGTATTTCATCGGATATGCCGAAAAGTCCAAAGGTTACAGATTCTATTGTTCATTTAATAGCACTAGAATTGTGGAATCAAGAAATACAAAATTTCTTGAGAATGACTCAATTAGTGGGAGTGATCTATCTCGGGATTCGATACCCGCAGATCAACCATCCACTTCAAGTGAGAGATTGGTTATCATATATAACACCCTTCAAGCTCAATCGGGTGTTGAACAACCAATCAATGAAGTTCCACAAGCTGATGAAAACACTCAAATAGATCAAGTTGTTCAAGGAAATCTAGAAATTATTGAACAACCAGTTGAACAACATGATCCACAAGAGAATATTGGTTCAACATTAAGAAGATCTATTAGAGAAAGAAAATAATTTTTAGTGACTATTTTATTTATTTACAAGAATCTGACTATAATGTTGGAGCTGAAAATGACCATGAGTTATTTTCAAGTGCCATGAGCTGCAATGAGTCACAATTATGGTATGATGCTATGAATTTTATGAAGAGAAACGAAGTTTGGGATCTTGTACCGTTGCTTGATGGTGTAAAAGCCATTGGATGCAAATGGGTCTTCAAAACAAAAAGAGACTCAAAAGACAACATTGAAAGATATAAAGCAAGACTCGTTGCTAAAGGATTCACTCAGCGAGAAGGAATCAATTACACTGAGACTTTTACTCCAGTATCTAAGAAAGATTTCTTACGCATTATGTTAGCATTAGTAGCTCAATTTGACCTTGAGTTACAACAGATGGATATGAAAACTGCCTTTCTTAATGGTGATCTAGAGGAAGAGATATACATGAAATAACCTGAAGGATTTTCCTCTAGTGATGGTGATCACTTAGTTTGCAAGTTAAAGAAATCTATATATAGATTGAAACAAGCCTCCCGACAGTGGTATTTAAAATTCCATGAAGTTATCTCTTCATTTGGTTTTGTTAAGAATATCATGGATCAATGTATATACCAGAAGGTTAGTGAGAGTAAAATTTGTTTTCTTATCCTCTATGTGGATGACATTTTACTTGCAACGAGTGACAGGGGTATGCTACATGAGGTGAAACAAGTTCTTTCTAAAAATTTTGATATGAAAGATATGGGTGATGCATCTTATGTCATTGGCATTAAGATTCATCGTGATAGACATAAAGGTATCTTAGGTCTATCTCAAGAAACCTATATCAACAAAGGTTTCGGATAAAATATTGTTCACCTAGTGTTGCTCCTATCGTGAAGGGTGATAAGTTCAATTTGATTCAATGCCCGAAGAACGAATTTGAGAAGGAGCAAATGAGAAACATTTCATATGCTTCTGCTATTGGAAGCCTGATGTATGCTCAAGTCTGTACAAGACCTGACATTGTATTTGCCATTGAGATATTGGAAAGATATTAGAGTAATTCAGGTATAGACCACTGGAAAGCTGTAAAGAATGTTTTGAGATATCTCAAAGGGACAAAAGAATACATGCTTACATATAGATGATCCGACCATTTGGAGGTGATTGGCTACTCCAATTCAGACTTTGTTGGTTGTGTTGATTCACGTAAATCAACATCAGGTTATATATTTATGTTTGTCGGCGGAGCTATATCGTGGAGAAGCATTAAGCAGACCTTAACTGCTACTTCCACTATAGAGGCCGAGTTCGCTTCATATTTTGAGGCTACCTCACATGGAATATGGTTAAAGAGTTCCATTTATGGGCTTAGACTTGTGGGTTCAATCTCTAGACCATTAAGAATAGATTGTGACAATTTAGCTATTGTCTTTATGGCTAAGAACAACATAAGTGGAAGTCGAAGTAAACATATCGACATTAAGTATCTAGCCATAAGGGAATGTGTTAAAGAAAAGAAATTGTTCATTGAGCACATTAACACTGAGTAGATGTTAGATGATCCTTTGACTAAGGGCATGCCATCACATAAATTTAAGAATCATTTTGTCACTATGGGACTTGTTCCTACTTTGTAATTTTTCATTGTATGAACAATTCTGTTGAAACTCTAATAAAGTTTAATATTTCTCATTTATGTTATGTACACATTAAGTTTATTGTTTTGAGAAATATCACTAAAGTTTGGACCTAAAATAAACATTGGGTTTATTCATTAAGTATATGGGCTAAAGTATTAGGACTTGATGTATTGTGATACATGGAAGATACAACTCAATCATAAGAGGAAATGTCTCCATGATTCATACATTATGTTTTAACTTTAAGTTTTTACGGACAAAACGAACTAAGTGGGAGAATGTTGGTTGGATAACCAACCAAGTTTATGGTTCATGTGAACCGTTTCCCATATTTTCCATTATTTAAAATATGGAAACTTAAAGTGCATGGATTTCACGGAGGTTTCCCACGTTTAAAGGCATAGATTGTCGTTCATGAGATCATGGTTCGGTTAAGGCCATTGTGTCGTGTAGTTAGGGGTATTTTGTCCATTTGATTTATGGTTATTGATGGATGAACCCCTATAAATACCAATTGAGCCTAAGGTCCCTAAGCATCAAACACAAGTATCACATATTCCATCTAGTGAGTTTTGAGTGCTTAAAAGATCTTGGTGGTTTTAATTATTTTGGAGCTGAGTTCTTTAATTTTACGGTGGTTCAAGGTGTTACCACGATGGTCCGACGAGCTCGACGGTGGTGCAACTATATCTCATTTGGTATAAGGTTTTGACAATGGCTGGAGGTATTTATTTTGATCCTTTTTCGCTGCGTTAATGCTCGTTTAATGCTTTCAGTGCGCCCTTCAGAGGCTGATCCTGATCGACTGCGAAATTGGAGGAGGTTGGAGTGTCAGGGAGACCTTGGGGACTTGCTGAGCACGTTGTAATCTTCATTTAGGGAGGAGATGAGTGATGACAATGTTATTCCAGTTGATGATGGAAGTTGGCTCACTGCCTTTCTTCTTATTCGAGTGTTTCAACCATGATCTAGTCATAGGAGGAGGAGCTCGTCTGGTACGTCAAGAGTGAGAGCTCAATTGAGAGTTAGGAAAAGATCTACCAGACTTTGGGGTGAAAGCTATGATGAGGAAAGTGGATCTGCTAGGGAAGAAGCCAGCGTGTCTTCGGATGGTGGATCATTTTCTCGGAGGCGCCGTTTAAGGAGACAGACAACTCCTGATAATCAATAATGAACCCAATAGTGTGAACGTATCTTTAATAAAATATGTTTATTGTTTGTTTATGAACCTAGGGGTTGTTAGATTTGATGACCCTGTTGGACCTAATGCAATCGGGAACCTTTAGATTTCCCTTTTTGAAACTTTTGTTCGAAGGGTTCACCTACCCTGCAACTACTATAGTCGGACTGTTAAAAAGTTTCATACGGCTTTCGGAGTATCTTAAAAGCTATGTACATAACGTACTTGTCACTCTTGCCCGAGAGTAACAAGAATCTTTTTGTAAAAGGGCCTAAGTCTACTATCTCTATGAAATGGAACATTTTGTGCTACATGTGGTGAACTTTTTCTTTTAATACAAGAGTGTTGAACAAATTATGCATCATAGCCAAACAAATGGTTCGAGACCTCAGATGTCGAGTTCGGATCCAAAACTCATGTTCAAGAGAGATATGTCTCGAGAAATTACTTGAGTCTAAAAATGATCAAAAACATGATTCGTTTTCCGATTTAACATAAATGACAAAAAAAAACGACAAAAAAAGAGAGATGCTTTGATTAAGCACGAATATCATAATACATTCGCTTCCCAAAAAGGAGGATCGCAATCGTTCAACGAAAGTTACAGAAAAATAAGGTTCGATGTATGATGGAACCTTTTGTTATAAGTTGGTGTCCTTCACTAAAAATGTCAAGGGTAACATATCAGCGAGCCATGATCGCTTTATTTCATGACATGAAGATCAAGATATATATCGACAACATGATCGCCAAGTCGAGAACTAAAGACAAGCGCATATAAAACTTTTCTTAAGACAAACAAGGTTCCCACCAAAACCAAATTCTGCTAAGATGAACATTTGAAGTCGCATCCGAGAAGCGATTGAGCCACATAGACAATGAAAAGAGGTTGTAAATGATGAAACTCGAGATCTGAACTCTGACGGTGACTTCAAGTCCACAAGCATAAGGTATTGGGCAATGCTAATACCCTAGAAGATGATTGCAACCCTTTCTTTAGTAAGCTCAACTTTGATTGTGCGAAAGTTCGAGCTGTAAGTACCTATAGGAAGTCACTGAAAGTGAGAAAAAATGTTACATAGATTGACAAGTAATTCCATCATGAAGATCAAGCACCGCCACGATGCATAAATATCGCTGGAACAAAAATGAGAAATTGTATTATTGATAAGTCTAACTATATGTCTATGAGACCAACCATTAAAATTATTGATCTCATTATTTTTAAAAAACTATTTTTAAAATAAATTAGTTGTAAATATGAGTGAAGATTCACTTAAAAAAACATAACATAAAAAATAAAACAATAAATTTTTAATAATTAATCTCATAAATAACATGATAAAACTTACTCGTAATATAATTTCTCAATAAAAACTGGTTATATGTGCAAAATATAAACACTAGTCAACTGGTGAGAATGCTATAAAGAAGATATTGTCTTATATACGTTAACCGATTTAATTAAATATAATTAATTATATTTAATTTCCTTTTAAGTTATTTATTATTATATAATTATAGAAACAATTAAAGCATTAATGTTAAATTTTTAAAAATTATGGATACATATCAAGATTTTTATGGAATAAATCTAATACCTTAATTAGAGTATATTTGGTAGTAATCTTTTTGCAGTATAAATAGGATAAGATCCGAGTGCTGTTTCCCATCCCTACAACAATGAAGTTCACCTTTCCCTTCGTTTTCGCCATTGTCTTGGCGTTTTCAGCCGTGAGCACCGCCGTAGCTGAGCCGTACCAACAGTTCCTCCATTGCCTTTCGCTCCAGTCGAACGAGTCAGCTTCCATTTCCAAACTCATTTACTCACAAAGCAGCCCATCTTATTCGTCGATCTTGGAATATTCGATTCAGAATCTGAGGTTCGACACCAAGGCCACCCCGAAGCCTTTGGTCATCGTTACGCCAACCAGTGCGTCCCATATCCAAGCGGCGGTTCAGTGTTCGAAAAGTAACGGGTTGCAGATCAGAACTCGAAGCGGCGGCCATGATTTCGAGGGTCTTTCGTATGTTTCTCAAGCTCCGTTTGTTCTTATCGATTTGATTAATCTCCGATCGGTTGATATCGACGTCGAAAACCGCGTTGCATGGGCTCAATCCGGGATAACAGTCGGTGAACTTTATTATAAGATTTATGAGAAAAGTAAAACGCTTGTTTTTCCGGCGTCTTCTTGCCATTCCGTCGGTCTTGGTGGATACTTAAGCGGCGGAGGGTACGGTCCATTCGTTAGAAAATACGGTCTCGCCGTCGACAATGTTGTCGACGCTCACGTAATCGACGCTAACGGAAGAATCCTCGATCGGAAATCCATGGGAGAAGATATGTTCTGGGCCATCCGAGGAGGCTCCGGAGGTAACTTCGGGATCGTTCTCGACTGGAAACTAAATCTCGTTCCGGTTCCACCTACCGTGACATTTTTCGCAGTCAGGAAAACCCTTGAACAAGGTGCAGCTAAACTCCTCCATCAATGGCAGCTCGTTGCACCCAAGCTTCCTAAAGATTTAATCTCCACCGTCAAGATAGCCATGGTGAATCAAACATATCAAGTTTCCTTTACAGGAATGTTTCTCGGTGGAGCCGATGAAGTCGTCTCGTTGATGAAAACCAGTTTCCCCGAGCTCGGACTGGTAAAACAATTCTGCATCGAAACAAGTTGGATTCAGGGTCTTTACAGAGGCCAATTCCCGAATGATTCTTTAGAATATTTGCTTAACAGAACTTGGGCAGACAAAGAAGTATTCAAAGTAAAATCAGATTTTGTTCAGAAACCAATGCCAGAGTCTGTACTCCAACAACTCTGGCCGAAATACTTCAAGGAAGAAGAAGGAGCATATGCTAACCTTCTTTTGGTGCCTTATGGTGGTATAATGGATGAAATTCCAGACACCCAGACTCCATTTCCACACAGAGCTGGTAATCTGTACAAAATCGTATACTATGTTGGTCGAAAACAAGATCAAAATCTGGATTTTGAAAAGTATTCAAGCTGGATGAAGAGATTTTACAGTGACATGACTCCTTATGTTTCGAAATCTCCGAGAGAAGTGTATGCTAATTACAGAGATCTGGATCTTGGTGTTAACAAGGGATCAGGCAACACGAGTTATGAAGAAGCTAGCGCTTGGGGTTTAAGTTATTTCAAGAATAACTTTAAGAGGTTGGTGCAGGTGAAGGCAGCGGTAGATCCTCAAAACTTCTTCCAACATGAACAAAGCATCCCTTTGCTTTCGGTTTAGTCGGGACAAAGCATCCAGATTCATGTACCGGTGTTTCTACGATTTAGTATTGTATGTTTAAATTAAATAATAAAACGGTTATTTACTTGGTTCAAATTTTGGTACTAATCTTTAAAATAATTAAATTTATATTTTTTAATTTAACGGTTTAATTAAACTATAGTTTATAATCAAATTGATTTTCTAATTAATTTTCCGTTAAAATCCCTAACACTTTATTAAAAGTGTTAATGATTTACTAACAGTTGATGTGATTAAATGTGGTCCATGTCTAAACAGCGCCGACTTAAAATAGTGTACGGCACTTGTCCACGTCAGCTCTTTCCCTCTCTATATATAACGTGTCCATCGCGACAATTCCTCTCTCTTTTCGAGATCGAAAAAAATCGATGCTCGTAAGAGACTGCCTCTTACTTTCTCTCCTTTTTCGAAACCCTAGTTTACCAGATTCAATCTTGTTCGTATTAGAAGAGAAAGAAAACAGTGAATTTGAAGGATCCTTGCTTCTAAATCAATCCTTGAATTTAAAGTTGCTGGTAATTTTCTTGATTCCAAAAATCTCTTAATTTTCTTTTATTTTGGAGTTTCAAAGGGTCCGATGGTACCCTCGATTCCTTTCCTGTTATCGGATCGTTTAAGAGATTATGATTCGACTACGTTGGAGCTGGGTGATGAATTTAAGATTCTAATGAGAACTTTAAATTCTGGAAGGAAGACATTCTTCTTCAATTAGGGTGTATGGATATTGACTATGCTATTAGGAAATTTGAACCATATATAAGTGACACCAGCAAATAGGTTGATCTTGCTCTATATGAAAAGTGAGAGCGATCCAATCGCTTAAACATTATGTTCATTAAGAGCAAGGTTCCTGCTGATGTTCGTGGCTCAATTGAGCATTACGAGAATGTCCAAGAGCTATTAAAGGCTATAGAGAAACAATTTTAAACTTCTCAAAAGTTTTTAGCCAACACTTTAATTGTAATAACCCAAAATCCGAGTCAAAATCCCCAAATTAAAAAGTTAAAATCCCTAATTGGAACCTTAAAAATTGGGGATTAAAATTTCTGAAATAAAGGACTAAATTGAAGTTTTTGAAAACTTAAGGGTCCAATTGTAAAAATTCAAAAATTATGAACCCTTCTCATGTAATTATACCATTTTGCAAGGGAATCGTTTCCTTCCCTCCCTAATTTCCGTTTCAGTTCAGATATGGGGGATTAATTTCACTTTTAATGTTTGATTATTATAAACATTCTCTGGTTTCGTTTCAAATCATTTTCTCATACGAAAGGTTTATGCTCTCTCTCTGTGTTTGCTTCAACAAGTTAGTTCGGTAAGTTGGGAAACCTTTTCTCTCTGTTTTGATTCAATTTGTTTATTTTAAGAGTTGTTTGATTCGTTTTAAAAGCTGGGTATGTGCTGAATCAAATAAGGAATTGTTTAGGATGTTATTTGGATCGAAAATGGATCGAATCAAGGCAATAAGGAGGGGTTTTTAGCGTTTTTAGACTTGTTTGGGAGGAAGGAAAATCTGGAATCTCCAGATTTTCCCGAGAAACAAACAGTGCAGGGAAAACCCAGAAACCGGCTCAGTGAACCGAACCGCAACCCAGCTCCTAGCCCAGAACCGAACCGTGACCCGACCCGAACCCAGATCCGACCCGACCGTGACCCGACCCGACCCATTTTCTGACTCGCTTTCCGACCCGGCTGACGTCATCGCTGACGTTATCGCTGACGTCACTGCTGACGTCAGCGTTGACCAATGCTGACGTCAGTAGTTGACTTTTTTTGACCTGTGCCCACTTTATGTTTTTCGACGTCCTGAATCCAATGATGCAGTCCGTTTTTCGAAATTCGAACCCGAAGTGTCGTTTTTGAGGGTTTTATGTTCGATAGATTATTTGGAAGTTTATCTGTAAAAGTTTCTGAACACGTTTTTGTTTGCTTCAGGTGACGAGGATTCCGACCCCGAGCAGCTACCTCCTCCTCCTCCTGTACGAGGTCCGATACATCCGCATTCGGGACCTTCACGTGAGTACGAATTATTCTGTTTAGTTTATTTTACGGTAGTGTGGCATAGTAGGAAATCTAATATATTTCTGTTAATTGTAGACTCTACTCCTGCTCAGCCCGGTGGTAGAGCCGAGTCCAGTAGACGTCAGGGTCGTCGTTGAGTCTTCTAATACAGGTGTGTTCTCTCCCGTTCAGCCTGTAAATTCTGTTGTTCTGTATATTCGATTCTGTTATCTGTATGATCATGCATCTTTCTGTTATATCATATCTGTTTCTGTTATCTGTCATGCGTGCCTCCTGTTAGATAATAGGCATGCATTCTGATTCTGTATCTGCATATATCATGACATCTGGGTTATTATCTGTGTACGGGGAAGTTAGTGATTTTATCACTTCTGTTCAGTGGCTTCACCTTCGGGTCGAGATACCACTTCTGTTGGTGTAATGGTGTTAGAGTGGTCTAGGGACCAACTCTTCTGAGGTGTTCGGAGATGGGTGCATATCATGGATACTTTGTCTGTTCTGTATAATCTGTTCTGTTATTCCGTTATCTGCTCTAGAGACACACTAGGCTCCCCAGCTTACACCCTCTCAGGTTCTTGTTTCAAATCTCAGATCTAGGCCCGGTACGGTACTTGGAGGATCCTGTTTCAGTACTGATATTTATAGTATGTTTTACAGTTTTCGAATTCTGGACTATTTTATATTTTAACAATATTTCTGTATATTGAACATTAAATGTTTATGGGATTTTGTTACATTTATTGTTTATAAATTATGGGTTGAACGTTATTTTAAAATGTTAATTTTATTATTATTTTAATTTATTAATTATTCAGTATTTATCTGAATATTTTATATTTAATTTTTTGTAAAACCCTAACTTGGGAAACAAGATTTTAAGTCGTAAACCCTAACTTGTAATCTAAGAAATTAGGTTACATTTTAGGGGTTACATTTAGTGGTATCAGAGCCCGGTTCAACCCACGGACTGTGAAGTCCGAAATGTTTTTAATCTGAAAATATTTTGTCAAATTATTTGAAAAATCCGGAATTTCTGTTTTGACTCTGAATTTTGAAAATTTCTGAATTATTTCGAATATTACTCCAAGTACCGACTCTAATAGGATTCTGTCTATCTTTCTATAGATATTCTACTATACCACCGCGTCGAAGTACCCGATTAGCGACCGGTAGAGGTCGTGGCCGAGGCCGTGGCCGAGGTCGATCTGTTTCCTCCTCTAGTGATGTTCC
Source organism: Abelmoschus esculentus (assembly GCA_035048815.1). NCBI lineage: Eukaryota > Viridiplantae > Streptophyta > Magnoliopsida > Malvales > Malvaceae > Abelmoschus > Abelmoschus esculentus. The sequence continues at coordinate 18,283,260 of JAUCBN010000026.1, forward strand.
TCCCCCTGTGGACCCGCCACAGGCTCAGAGTCTGACACAAAACTTAGGAGGGGAGGCTCAACCCGATATATAGACCGAGGCTCAACAAGCCGAGGTTGATCAACCGGTCCAGAGTGAGGGATCATATGTGCCTGAGGACCGTGAGACTGTCGGATTGGATTCAGTGACAGTACAGAGGGAATTACTCAGATTTCTGCGACAGAGTGAGGGTTCCAGGAAACCCATATCCACTGAACTCCTATCAGCTGGGATGACTATGTTTGACGGCAATACCGGTACTGACCCAGCAGATGCAGAATACTGGATGAAGAAACTTCAGCGTCTATTTGTCGAGATGGAGTACCCCTCTGACAGGAAACTGAGGGCAGCGATATCATTGCTACAGGGAGAGGCCCTGAACTGGTGGGAGGCAGAAGAAAAGGTTACTGCTTCCGAACGAATTAACTGGGAGTTCTTCAGACAGAGTTTTGAGGACCGATATGTGGGCCCAGAGTATTTGGCTAAATGCCGAGAGGACTTCCTGAATCTGCAACAGAATGATATGTCTGTCAAAGATTATGAGATTGAGTTTCTGACTGCTTCAGTATGCCCCGGGTATAGTGACTACCGAGAAGCAAAAATGTGATCATTTTCTGAAAGGACTCCGGATTCCACTGAAGATTTCAGTGGCTACACATCACGATACTGAGTATAAGATGATCACTCGGCGAGCTAGGACAACCGAGCGTAATGAGGTTCTGAGGGTTCAGATGGAATCCCAAGGTCAGGATAGAGGTAGACGACAGCCTGCCTCATCTATTCAGTACAGTCAGGGTTTTCAGTCCCGAAAGAGAGGCCGTGATGAGTATGAGCCGCAGAGTTCGACACGGTCTAGACCTGCAGTATCAGCTGTCCCTGCTGCTAGTGGAGCTGGATCCACTAGTACCCGAGCTGTACCTCAGTGTACCTTCTGTAAGAAATGGCATCCCGGAGAGTGTCGCATAAGGAGTGGAGCCTGTTTCCGATGTGGATCCCTTGATCACCGTCTCCGAGACTGTTCAGTGGCACCACAGTCTGGCTATGCTCCGGGCCAGTCACAGGCTTCAGTTCAGACCCCAACAGGGGGAAGAGGATAGGGTAGACCCGCTACATCTGGTACTGGTAGTAGAGGCAGACCCAGTCAGTTTAGAGGAGCTGCCCGATCAGGAGGATCTCAGTATGGTATGGTGTACGCTACGAGGAGACAAGAGGACCGAGATGAGCCAGACGTCATTGCTGGTACATTTTCTGTACACACTGTTCCCTTCTTCACACTATTAGATAATGGGTCAACGCATTCCTATGTCTCTAGTTTTGTAGCGGGGTATCTGAAAATTTCAGAGGAGGATACGGGTAGTTCTGTTTCAGTTTTTAGCCCTGTAGGCCACCAGATGGAGATTTCCAAAGTTTAAAGAGATTATCCCCTTGAGCTTCACGGGGAAATCTTTCCTGCAAATCTGATGAAATTACCATTTGTGGACTTCGATTTGATTCTGGGGATGGACTGGTTATCTGTTCACCGAGTGACTTTGGACTGTCAGCGTAAGAGGTTGATTCTGAGGACTTCTGATGGACGAGAAGTAACTCTCATCGGTGAGCGCCGAGGTTATCTGTCCAATATGGTATCAGCTATGAAAGCTGAAAAGATGATCAGGAAGGGGTGTATAGCTTATCTTGCCTATATCCTTGACCGGAGGGAACCTGATTCTGGAATGGATAAGATCCGCGTGGTCTGCGAATTTCCAGATGTTTTTCCGGAAGAGCTACCGGGTGTACCCCCTAAGCGTGAGGAGGTGGAGTTCGGTATTGAGTTATACCCTGGGACCACTCCAGTATCTATGCCACCTTATCGGATGGCCCCAAAAGAGCTCAAGGAGCTTAAGATTCAGCTACAGAAACTTCTGGATAGAGGTTTCATACAACACAGTGTTTCACCGTGGGGAGCCCCCGTCCTGTTCGTTAAAAAGAAAGATGGCTCTCTATACTTGTGTATTGACTACCGGAAGCTGAATAAATTGACTATCAAGAACAAGTACCCCCTTCCCCGCATCGACGACCTGTTCGATCAGTTTCGAGGAGCTTCGGTTTTCTCTAAGATAGACCTGAGATCTGGTTATTACCAACTCAAGGTTAAGGATTCTGACGTGTCCAAGACAACTTTCAGAACTCGTTATGGTCACTACGAGTTTCTGGTAATGCCCTTTGGTCTTACGAATGCCCCTGCAGCATTCATGGACATGATGGATAGGGTGTTTCGGCCCTATCTGGATCAGTTCGTAGTGGTTTTCATTGATGACATACTGGTCTACTCCAAGTCTGAGGATGAGCATGAGCAGCATCTTCGGATTGTTCTACAGACTCTGAGGGAGAAACAATTGTATGCAAAATTCAGTAAATGTGAATTCTGGCTTTCAGAGGTGGTTTTTCTAGGACATGTGGTATCAGCTAAGGGTATTCAGGTTGATCCGAACAAGATTGAGGCTATTATGAGTTGGCAGCGGCCTAAGAATATAGCAGAGATCCGTAGTTTCCTGGGACTAGCGGGTTATTATCAGAGATTTATGGAGGGATTTTCTTCCATAGCCGCTCCGTTGACTAAGCTTCTGAGGAAGGATATTCCATTTATCTGGTCTGAGGCTCAACAATAGAGTTTTGATAAACTGAAGTCCGTTCTGACCCAAGCACCAGTTCTGATACAGCCAGAGTCGGGGAAACCCTATACTATTTACAGTGATGCCTCATACACTGGTCTGGGTTGTGTTCTGATGCAGGATGGGAAAGTAGTGGCTTATGCGTCCCGACAGTTGAAACCGCATGAGTGTAACTACCCCACCCATGATCTGGAATTAGCAGCCGTGATTTTTGCTCTGAAAATCTGGAGACACTATCTCTATGGAGAGAAGTGTTATATTTTCACTGATCACAAGAGTCTTAAGTACCTTCTCACCCAGAAGGAACTTAATCTGAGACAGCGTCGCTGGCTAGAGCTTCTGAAGGACTATGATTGTGAGATAGAACATCATCCTGGTAAGGCTAATGTCGTTGCGGATGCTCTGAGTCGCAACGCCATTTCTGATCTGAGAGCATTGTTTGCTTGGATGAGTCTGTTAGAGGATGGCAGTTTACTGGCAGAGCTTCGGGTGGTTCCTACTTTGATTTCTGAGATTCAGGCTAAGCAGCCTAATGATCCGCACTTGGCTCACCGTATTGAGGAAGTTCAGGAGGGAACTTCTCAGGATTTTTCTCTGAACCAGGATGGAGTTCTATGCTTCCGGGGTCGACTCTGTGTTCCGAGGAACTCTAAACTGAAACAGGTTATTCTACAAGAAGCTCATGATAGCCCGTATTCTATGCACCCGGGAGGTGACAAGATGTACAAGAATCTCCGAGAAAAGTACTGGTGGAAAGGTCTCAAGCGAGACGTAGTCAGTTTTGTATCGAAATGCTTGACTTGCCAGAAAGTCAAAGCAGAGCATCAGCGACCATCTGGCTTACTTCAGCATATCGAGATTCCCCAGTGGAAATGGGAGCGTGTGACCATGGATTTTGTCAGTGGGTTGCCTTTGACTCCGTCAAAGAAGGATTCTGTCTGGGTCATCATTGATCGTTTGACCAAATCTGCTCACTTTATTCCGGTCAAGACCACTTATACTCTGAGTAGGTTGGCCCGATTATATATCTCCGAGATTGTCCGACTACATGGAGTACCTCTGTCTATTATATCTGATCGGAATCTGAGATTCACGTCTAAGTTCTGGGGATCCCTACATACTACTCTGGGTACTCGTCTGAACTTCAGCACTGCTTATCACCCTCAGACCGATGGTCAGTCTGAGCGTGTGATTCAGATCCTCGAGGACATGTTGAGAGGATGTATTCTGGATTTCAGAGGTAGCTGGGAGGATTTCCTGCCTTTAGCAGAGTTCGCGTACAACAACAGCTATCAGGCCAGCATTAAGATGGCACCATATGAGGCTCTGTACGGGCGTAAGTGTCGCACCCCGATTGGTTGGACTGAGCTCACCGAGCACCGTTTATTGGGTCCAGATATTGTATATGAGGCTGAGGAGACTGTTAGATTGATTCGGGATTGGCTCAAAGCCGCTTTTGATAGACAGAAATCTTACGCTGATCTGAGGCGTAAAGATCTTGAGTTCGAGGTTGGCGATGAGGTTTTTCTGAAAGTATCTCCCTGGAGGAAGGTACTACGATTTGGCCGTAAGGGCAAGCTCAGTCCCAGATATATTGGACCTTACCGGATTATCAGACGCATCGGACCTGTAGCTTATCAGCTTGAGTTGCCACCTGAACTCAGGCGAATCCATGATGTGTTCCATGTTTCTGTACTGAGACGTTATTGAGCAGATCCGTCTCATGTTTTGTCTACGGAGGATTTCGAGATTCGGCCTGATCTGTGTTATGAGGAGGAGCCCGTTGAGATCATTGATCAGGACCAGAGAGTTCTTCGGCGAAAAACCATTAAGATGGTTAAAGTTCATTGGCGTAACCGAGGTCTGGATGAGGCTACGTGGGAGCCCAAGTCTGTCATCAAAGCCCAGTATCCGCATCTCTTTGATCCAGGTAAATTTCGAGGACGAAATTTTCTGTAAGGGGGGGGAGAGTTGTAATAACCCAAAATCCGAGTCAAAATCCCCAAATTAAAAAGTCAAAATCCCTAATTGGAACCCTAAAAATTGAGGATTAAAATTTCTGAAATAAAGGACTAAATTGAAGCTTTTGAAAACTTAAGGGTCCAATTGTAAAAATTCAAAAATTATGAACCCTTCCCATGTAATTATACCATTTTGCAAGGGAAACGTTTTCTTCCCTCCTTAATTTCTGTTTCAGTTCAGATATGGGGGATTAATTTCACTTTTAATGTTTGATTATTATAAACATTCTCTGGTTTCGTTTCAAATCATTTTCTCATACGAAAGGTTTATGCTCTCTCTCTGTGTTTGCTTCAATAAGTTAGTTCGGTAAGTTGGGAAACCTTTTCTCTCTGTTTTGATTCAATTTGTTTATTTTAAGAGTTGTTTGATTCGTTTTAAAAGCTGGGTATGTGCCGAATCAAATAAGGAATTGTTTAGGATGTTATTTGGATTGAAAATGGATCGAATCGAGGCAATAAGGAGGGGTTTTTAGCGTTTTTAGACTTGTTTGGGAGGAAGGAAAATCTGGGAAATTCCCAGATTTTCCCGAGAAACAAACAGTGCAGGAAAAACCCAGAAACCGGCCCAGTGAACCGAATCAGCCCAGTGAACCGAACCGCAACCCAGCTCCTAGCCCAGAACCGAACCGAATCGCGACCCGACCCGAACCCAAATCCGACCCGACCATGACCCGACCCGACCCGTTTTCCGACCCGGGTGACGTCATCGCTGACGTCACTACTGACGTCAGCGTTGACCAATGCTGACGTCAGCAGTTGATTTTTTTTGACCCGGGCCCACTTTATGTTTTTCGACGTCCTGAATCCAATGGTGCGGTCCGTTTTTCGAAATTCGAACCCGAAGTATCATTTTAGGGGGTTTTATGTTCGATAGGTTATTTGGAAGTTTATCTGTAAAAGTTTCTGAACACGTTTTTGTTTGCTTCAGGTGACGAGGATTCCGACCCCGAGCAGCTATGAATGTGCAAGGTCAAAAATACTTCATCACCTTTATAGATGATTACTCATGATACATGTATCTCTACATGTTTCATCATAAAAGTGAAGCATTAGAAGCCTTTAAGGTTTTCAAGGCTGAAGTAGAGAAACAATGCGGAAAGCAAATAAAGATTGTGAGAACAGATAGAGGTGGTGAGTATTATGGTAGATACAAAGAAGATGGACAAGCACATGGTCCATTTGTGAAGTTTCTTCAAGACAACGGTATAGTTACCCAATACACCATGCCAGGCTCACCTGATCAGAATGGTGTTGCGCAAAGAAGAAACCGAACTTCAATGGACATGGTGCGAAGTATGCTTAGTAGCTCTAAGCTACCTAAGTCTTTATAGGTTGATGCTCTCTAGACGGTTGTGTATATATTAAACTGGGTCCCAACCAAGGTAGTCTCAAAGACACCTTTTGAGTTATTCAAAGGTTGAAAACTGAGTTTACGACATATATGTGTATGAGGATGCCCGTCTGAAGTGAGAGTTTATAATCCTCAAGAAAAGAAACTGGACCCAAGGACTATTAGTGGGTATTTCATCGGATATGCCGAAAAGTCCAAAGGTTACAGATTCTATTGTTCATTTAATAGCACTAGAATTGTGGAATAAAGAAATACAAAATTTCTTGAGAATGACTCAATTAGTGGGAGTGATCTGTCTCGGGATTCAATACCCGTAGATCAACCATCCACTTCAAGTAAGAGATTGGTTATCATATATAACACCCTTCAAGCTCAATCGGGTGTTGAACAACCAATCAATGAAGTTCCACAAGCTGATGAAAACACTCAAATAGATCAAGTTGTTCAAGGAAATCCAAAAATTATTGAACAACCAGTTGAACAACATGGTCCACAAGAGAATATTGGTTCAACATTAAGAAGATCTACTAGAGAAAGAAAATAATTTTTAGTGACTATTTTGTTTATTTACAAGAATCTGACTATAATGTTGGAGCTGAAAATGACCATGAGTCATTTTCAAGTGCCATGAGCTGCAATGAGTCACAATTATGGTATGATGCTATGAATTCTATAAAGAGAAACGAAGTTTGGGATCTTGTACCGTTGCTTGATGGTGTAAAAGCCATTGGATGCAAATGGGTCTTTAAAACAAAAAAGAGACTCAAAAGACAACATTGAAAGATATAAAGCAAGACTCGTTGCTAAAGGATTCACTCAGCGAGAAGGAATCGATTATACTGAGACTTTTACTCTAGTATCTAAGAAAGATTTCTTACGCATTATGTTAGCATTAGTAGCTCAATTTGACCTTGAGTTACAACAGATGAATGTGAAAACTGCCTTTCTTAATGTTGATCTAGAGGAAGAGATATACATGAAACAACCTGAAGGATTTTCCTCTAGTGATGGTGATCACTTAGTTTGCAAGTTAAAGAAATCTATATATAGATTGAAACAAGTCTCCCGACAGTGGTATTTAAAATTCCATGAAGTTATCTCTTCATTTGATTTTGTTAAGAATATCATGGATCAATGTATATACCAGAAGGTTAGTGAGAGTAAAATTTGTTTTCTTATCCTCTATGAGGATGACATTTTACTTGCAACGAATGACAAGGGTATGCTACATGAGGTGAAACAAGTTCTTTCTAAAAATTTTGATATGAAAGATATGGGTGATGCATCTTATGTCATTGGCATTAAGATTCATCGTGATAGACATAAAGGTATCTTAGGTCTATCTCAAGAAACCTATATCAACAAAGGTTTCGGATAAAATATTGTTCACCTAGTGTTGCTCCTATCGTGAAGGGTGATAAGTTCAATTTGATTCAATGCCCGAAGAACGAATTTGAGAAGGAGTAAATGAGAAACATTTCATATGCTTCTGCTGTTGGAAGCCTGATGTATGCTCAAGTCTGTACAAGACCTGACATTGTATTTGCCATTGAGATATTAGGAAGATATCAGAGTAATTCAGGTATAGACCACTGGAAAGCTACAAAGAATGTTTCGAGATATCTCAAGGGGACAAAAGAACACATGCTTACATATAGATGATCCGACCATTTGGAGGTGATTGGCTACTCCGATTCAGACTTTTCTGGTTGTGTTGATTCACGTAAATCAACATCAGGTTATATATTTATGTTTGTCGGCGGAGTTATATCGTGGAGAAGCATTAAGCAGACCTTAACTGCTACTTCCACTATGGAGGCCGAGTTCGCTTCATATTTTGAGGCTACCTCACATGGAATATGGTTAAAGAGTTCCATTTATGGGCTTAGACTTGTGGGTTCAATCTTTAGACCATTAAGAATAGATTGTGACAATTTAGCTATTGTCTTTATGGCTAAGAACAACATAAGTGGAAGTCGAAGTAAACATATCGACATTAAGTATCTAGCCATAAGGGAACGTGTTAAAGAAAAGAAATTGTTCATTGAGCACATTAACACTGAGTAGATGTTAGATGATCCTTTGACTAAGGGCATGCCATCACATAAATTTAAGAATCATTTTGTCACTATGGGACTTGTTCCTACTTTGTAATTTTTCATTGTATGAACAATTCTGTTGAAACTCTAATAAAGTTTAATATTTCTCATTTATGTTATGTACACATTAAGTTTATTGTTTTGAGAAATATCACTAAAGTTTGGACCTAAAATAAACATTGGGTTTATTCATTAAGTATATGGGCTAAAGTATTAGGACTTGATGTATTGTGATACATGGAAGATACAACTCAATCATAAGAGGAAATGTCTCCATGATTCATACATTATGTTTTAACTTTAAGTTTTTACGGACAAAACGAACTAAGTGGGAGAATGTTGGTTGGATAACCAACCAAGTTTATGGTTCATGTGAACCGTTTCCCATATTTTCCATTATTTAAAATATGGAAACTTAAAGTGCATGGATTTCACGGAGGTTTCCCACGTTTAAAGGCATAGATTGTCGTTCATGAGATCATGGTTCGGTTAAGGCCATTGTGTCGTGTAGTTAGGGGTATTTTGTCCATTTGATTTATGGTTATTGATGGATGAACCCCTATAAATACCAATTGAGCCTAAGGTCCCTAAGCATCAAACACAAGTATCACATATTCCATCTAGTGAGTTTTGAGTGCTTAAAAGATCTTGGTGGTTTTAATTATTTTGGAGCTGAGTTCTTTAATTTTACGATGGTTCAAGGTGTTACCACGATGGTCCGACGAGCTCGACGGTGGTGCAACTATATCTCATTTGGTATAAGGTTTTGACAATGGCTGGAGGTATTTATTTTGATCCTTTTCCGCTGCGTTAATGCTCGTTTAATGCTTTCAGTGCGCCCTTCAGAGGCTGATCCTGATCGACTGCGAAATTGGAGGAGGTTGGAGTGTCAGGGAGACCTTGGGGACTTGCTGAGCACGTTGTAATCTTCATTTGGGGAGGAGATGAGTGATGACAATGTTATTCCAGTTGATGATGGAAGTTGGCTCACTGTCTTTCTTCTTATTCGAGTGTTTCAACCATGATCTAGTCATAGGAGGAGGAGCTCGTCTGGCACGTCAAGAGTGAGAGCTCAATTGAGAGTTAGGAAGAGATCTACCAGACTTTGGGGTGAAAGCTATGATGAGGAAAGTGGATCTACTAGGGAAGAAGACAACGTGTCTTCGGATGGTGGATTGTTTTCTCGGAGGCGTCGTTTAAGGAGATGAACAACTCCTGATAATCAACAATGAACCCAATAGTGTGAACGTATCTTTAATAAAAATATGTTTATTGTTTGGTTATGAACCTAGGGGTTGTGAGATTTGATAATCTTGTTGGACCTAATGCAATCGGGAACCTTTAGATTTCCCTTTTTGAAACTTTTTGTTCGAAGGGTTCACCTACCCTGCAACTACTATAGTCGGACTGTTAAAAAGTTTCCTACGGCTTTCGGATTATCTTAAAAGCTATGTACATAACGTACTTGTCACTCTTGCCCGAGAGTAACAAGAATCTTTTTGTAAAAGGGCTTAAGTCTACTATCTCTATGAAATGGAACATTTTGTGCTACATGTGGTGAACTTTTTCTTTTAATACAAGAGTGTTGAACAAATTATGCATCATAGCCAAACAAATGGTTCGAGACCTCAGATGTCGAGTTCGGATCCAAAACTCATGTTCAAGAGAGATATGTCTCGAGAAATTACTTGAGTCTAAAAATGATCAAAAACATGATCCGTTTTCCGATTTAACATAAATGACAAAAGAAAAAATGGCAAAAAAATAGAGATGCTTTGATTAAGCACGAATATCATAATACATTCGCTTCCCAAAAAGGAGGATCGCAATCGTTCAACGAAAGTTATAGAAAAATAAGGTTCGATGTATGATGGAACATTTTGTTATAAGTTGGTGTCCTTCACTAAAAATGTCGAGGACAACATATCAGCGAGCCATGATTGCTTTATTTCATGACAGGAAGATCAAGATATATATCGACAACATGATCGCCAAGTCGAGAACTAAAGACAAGCGCATATAAAACTTTTCTTACGACAAACAAGGTTCCCACCAAAACCAAATTCTGCTAAGATGAACATTTGAAGTCGCATCCGAGAAGCGGTTGAGCCACATAGACAATGAAAAGAGGTTGTAAATGATGAAACTCGAGATCTGAACTCTGACGGTGACTTCAAGTCCACAGGCATAAGGTATTGGGGCAATGCTAATACCCTAGAAGATGATTGCAACCTTTTCTTTAGTAAGCTCAACTTTGATTGTGCGAAAGTTCGAGCTGTAAGTACCTATAGGAAGTCACTGAAAGTGAGAAAAAATGTTACATAGATTGACAAGTAATTTCATCATGAAGATCAAGCACCGCCACGATGCATAAATATCTCTGGAACAAAAATGAGAAATTGTATTATGGATAAGTCTAACTATATGTCTATGAGACCGACCACTAAAATTATTGATCTCATTATTTTTAAAAAACTATTTTTAAAATAAATTAACTGTAAATATGAGTAAAAATTCACTTAAAAACATAACATAAAAAATAAAACAATAAATTTTTAATGATTAATCTCATAAATAACATGATAAAACTTACTCGTAATATAATTTCTCAATAAAAACTGGTTATATGTACAAAATATAGACACTAGTCAACTGGTGAGAAATGCTATAAAGAAGATATTATCTTATATACGTTAACCGATTTAATTAAATATAATTAAGGCATAAAGATAATTTTAACCCTTAACGTTTATAGTTTTTGTCGTTTTGGCCCTTATTCTTTTTTATGAATAAATTTAGCCCTTAACCTATATCTTTTTGACAAATAGCTTATTTTTTAACTAGCTTGATGACTGGACCGTTAAAAATTTAACGATAATATATATATGGAATATAATTTTAAATGACATGGAATGTAACCTATCAAATATATATATATATATAGAATATAATTTTATTCTAATATAAAATATAAAACAATTAAAATTCAAATAAAATATTAAAAATTAATTAATTCTAAAATAAAAATTATAAAACATTCTTAACCCTAACTACGATAAAATCAAAATCTTATTCGAATTATGTTTATATTTTTTATTATATATTTTAAAATTAAAAAATAAATAACATATTTTTTAAAATTTCTACATAATTATTGTGACACAATTGTCTCATGGAAACTTTTTTCCCGTGAATTTAGTTTATTGTATGTAATATTTAAGATTAAATGTGATGAATTTTGTATTATTTAAATTATTGTCTAGAATTTGACATTTAAAATATTTATTATATAATAAAAAATAAAATATTATATTAGTTTATGATATTTTATTTATATAATATTATTCCCGTTATTTTTTATTTGTTCATACATCTCAAATAAAAAATAATTACAATACATTATGATTACAAATTCTAAAATAAAAATATAAACACAATTCGAATAAGATTTTGATTTTATCGTAGTTAGAATTAAGAATGTTTAATAATATTTTATTTTAGAATTAATTAATTTTTAATATTTTATTTGAATTTTAATTGTTTATATTTTTATATTAGAATAAAATTATATTCCATATATATGTATTTGATAGGTTACATTCTATTTCATTTAAAATTATATTCCATATATATATCATCGTTAAATTTTTAACGGTCCAGTCATCAAGCTAGTTAAAAAATAAACTCTTTTTCAAAAAGATATAGGTTAAGGGACAAATTTATCCCAAAAAAAGAATAAGGGCCAAAACAACAAAAGCTATAAACGTTAAGGATTAAAATTATCTTTATGCCTATAATTAATTATATTTAATTTCCTTTTAAGTTATTTATTATTATATAATTATAGAAACAATTAAAGCATTAATGTTAAATTTTTAAAAATTATGGATACATATCAAGATTTTTATGGAATAAATCTAATACCTTAATTAGAGTATATTTGGTAGTAATCTTTTTGCAGTATAAATAGGATAAGATCCGAGTGCTGTTTCCCATCCCTACAACAATGAAGTTCACCTTTCCCTTCGTTTTCGCCATTGTCTTGGCGTTTTCAGCCGTGAGCACCGCCGTAGCTGAGCCGTACCAACAGTTCCTCCATTGCCTTTCGCTCCAGTCGAACGAGTCAGCTTCCATTTCCAAACTCATTTACTCACAAAGCAGCCCATCTTATTCGTCGATCTTGGAATATTCGATTCAGAATCTGAGGTTCGACACCAAGGCCACCCCGAAGCCTTTGGTCATCGTTACGCCAACCAGTGCGTCCCATATCCAAGCGGCGGTTCAGTGTTCGAAAAGTAACGGGTTGCAGATCAGAACTCGAAGCGGCGGCCATGATTTCGAGGGTCTTTCGTATGTTTCTCAAGCTCCGTTTGTTCTTATCGATTTGATTAATCTCCGATCGGTTGATATCGACGTCGAAAACCGCGTTGCATGGGCTCAATCCGGGATAACAGTCGGTGAACTTTATTATAAGATTTATGAGAAAAGTAAAACGCTTGTTTTTCCGGCGTCTTCTTGCCATTCCGTCGGTCTTGGTGGATACTTAAGCGGCGGAGGGTACGGTCCATTCGTTAGAAAATACGGTCTCGCCGTCGACAATGTTGTCGACGCTCACGTAATCGACGCTAACGGAAGAATCCTCGATCGGAAATCCATGGGAGAAGATATGTTCTGGGCCATCCGAGGAGGCTCCGGAGGTAACTTCGGGATCGTTCTCGACTGGAAACTAAATCTCGTCCCGGTTCCACCTACCGTGACATTTTTCGCAGTCAGGAAAACCCTTGAACAAGGTGCAGCTAAACTCCTCCATCAATGGCAGCTCGTTGCACCCAAGCTTCCTAAAGATTTATTCTCCACCGTCGAGATAGCCATGGTGAATCAAACATATCAAGTTTCCTTTACAGGAATGTTTCTCGGTGGAGCCGATGAAGTCGTCTCGTTGATGAAAACCAGTTTCCCCGAGCTCGGACTGGTAAAACAATTCTGCATCGAAACAAGTTGGATTCAGGGTCTTTTCAGAGGCCAATTCCCGAATGATTCTTTAGAATATTTGCTTAACAGAACTTGGGCAGACAAAGAAGTATTCAAAGTAAAATCAGATTATGTTCAGAAACCAATACCAGAGTCTGTACTCCAACAACTCTGGCCGAAATACTTCAACGAAGAAGAAGGAGCATATGCTAACCTTCATTTGGTGCCTTATGGTGGTATAATGGATGAAATTCCAGACACCCAGACTCCATTTCCACACAGAGCTGGTAATCTGTACATAATCGTATACTATGTTGGTCGAAAACAAGATCAAAATCTGGATTTTGAAAAGTATTCAAGCTGGATGAAGAGATTTTACAGTGACATGACTCCTTATGTTTCGAAATCTCCGAGAGAAGTGTATGCTAATTACAGAGATCTGGATCTTGGTGTTAACAAGGGATCAGGCAACACGAGTTATGAAGAAGCTAGCGCTTGGGGTTTAAGTTATTTCAAGAATAACTTTAAAAGGTTGGCGCAGGTGAAGGCAGCGGTAGATCCTCAAAACTTCTTCCAACATGAACAAAGCATCCCTTTGCTTTCGGTTTAGTCGGGACAAAGCATCCAGATTCATGTACCGGTGTTTCTACAATTTAGTATTGTACGTTTAAATTAAATAATAAAATGGTTATTTACTTGGTTCAGGTATTAATCTTTAAAATAATTAAATTTATATTTTTAATTTAACGGTTTAATTTAAACTATAGTTTATAATCAAATTGATTTTCTAATTAATTTTCTGTTAAAATCCCTAACCGTTTATTAAAAGTGTTAATGATTTACTAACAGCTGATGTGATTAAACGTAGTTCATATCTAAACAGTACCGACTTAAAATAATGTACGACACTTGTCCACGTCAGCTCTTTCCCTCTCTATATATAACGTGATCATCGCGACAATTCCTTTTTCTTTTCGAGATCGAAAAAAATCGAAGCTCGTAAGAGACTGTCTCTTCTTTTCTCTCCTTTTTCGAAACCCTAGTTTACCAGATTCAATCTTGTTCGTATTAGAAGAGAAAGATAGCAGTGAATTTGAAGGATCCTAGCTTCTAAATCAATCCTTAAATTTGAAGTTGCTGGTAATTTTCCTGATTCCAAAAATCTCTTAATTTTTTTTTTATTTTGGAGTTTCAAAGGGTCCGATGGTACCTTCGGTTCCTTTCCTGTTGTTATCGGATCGTTTAAGAGATTATGATTCGACTACGTTGGAGCTTGGTGATGTATTTAAGATTTATTAACTTATTGGATTTTACGACTTCATGAAATTTATTTGTTAACTTATCGTCGCTTCTAACTTTGTTTCAGTGCGTTTTCCTTAAATTTATATCATAAGATTTTGATACTGGAAAGTTAGTTGAATCGAATAGCTTATTCTTCGCTATGTAAAGTTATAAATTTTGATTATTTAGTTTCTGTGTTGAAAATTGATAAATCACTTCATCTTGCGTTAAATATTTTATATTGTTTGAGTTATTTGTAAGAAGTATACTTTTATGCCAAGAGCGGAATCTATGCGAGGTAGGAGTCTGAGAGACTGAGACAATAGTGCGAAGCAAAGAATCAAAAAGATGGAAAACAGACATAAGATTTTGAATTTAGCTTTATATTTGGTATGGAAAATATAAATCCAGATAAGCCCATGGATATTGTTTTGTGGCATTTATCTACTTTTGCTAGAGCTTATCTGGTGTTGTGCAAATTAAGTATTGAATATACAATAAATTTCCTTTTTACCCCCTGAAAATCTATGGATTTTTTCCCTAACGAATATGTTGTTTCCTTACTTTCTATTTTTGGTTATAAACGTCGGTTCCTTTAAATTTTTTGCTGAATTTTATCTACGTAAAGATAATATTTATGTCGAGTCTTTTACATTCAATCATTCAGATTCTACCAAGGTCTGGTTGTTTAGCATTGTCGTGTGTGTACATTGGAGGTATACGAATGTCGAAGGAAAGAAGAGATCGTTCCATGTCTTTTGATAGGTGTAGGAGATCTCCCTTGTCATGTAGCTCCAGCTATAGTCTCCGATCTTCGTCTAAAGCCCCTTCAGGAGCTGTGGAAAATGTAAAGGAATGGGAAGATGTCAGGTGCCCTGTCTGCATGGAACATCCGCACAATGCAGTTCTCCTTATATGTTCGTCCCATGAGAAGGGTTGCCGCCCGTACATGTGTGATACAAGCTATCGCCACTCCAACTGTTTTGATCAGTTTCGCAAGTTAATTACGGAGCCCTCAGCAACAACACCAGAAGATCCTCAACAAGAAGAACATCAGCTTGTGACCACTAATTTATCATCAGCCGTGACTGCAAATTCGGTATCGACTGCCACTGATTTTCAGCAAGAAAGTACCGAGGAAGGACACTCGACCCCTTCCAATGTCTCGTCTGAGAAACAGGTGCTTTCAAAATTATTATGTCCTCTGTGTCGTGGTGAGGTAAAAGATTGGGTTGTTGTGGAGACTGCTCATTGTTTCATGAATGCCAAATCTAGAAGCTGTTCATCTGAATCATGTAGTTTTACTGGGGCCTATAAAGACCTAAGGAAGCATGCAAGACTTGAGCACCCTTCTGTGCGCCCTTCAGAGGCTGACCCTGAGCGACTGCGAAATTGGAGGAGGTTGGAGCGTCAGAGAGACCTTGGGGACTTGCTGAGCACGCTGCAATCTTCATTTGGGGAGGAGAGGAGTGATGACAATGTTGTGCCAGTTGATGATGGAAGTTGGCTCATTGTCTTTCTCCTTATTCGAGTGTTTCAACCAGGATCTAGTCATAGGAGGAGGAGCTGGTCTGGCACGTCACGAGTGAGAGCTCAATTGAGAGTTAGGAGATCTACCAGACTTTGGGGTGAAAGCTATGATGAGGAAAGTGGATCTACTAGGGAAGAAGACAACGTGTCTTCGGATGGTGGATCGTTTTCTCAGAGGCACCGTTTAAGGAGACGGACAACTCCTGATAATCAACAATGAACCCAATAGTGTGAACGTAAGTGTCTCACTTATTAATCTACATGTTCTTATAAGCTTCCCTCCTGATAAGACTGATAAGTTTCAAGGATGTATCTCAACTGACCCTTGGTTTCTATTTTGTGTGCTCAGGTAGGACTGAAAGAGAAATGCAAGTCCATTGCTCGATTGTCTTTCTGTTCCGCGCAGTCTGGAACGAATTCGGCCAAGTTGCAGGATGGGGTTCAAATGAGTGAACCAAATTTTAATGTGTTTGAAAACTTGAATCATTCAGTAATTATACCCCCATTGTTTCAAACTCTCTGCAGATTCAATTGCCATATATGAACTTACTGATGGTGTTAGAAACAGAATGTTTTCACAGGTTAGGGATTTAATTTAGATGTTTAGGTTTGAGCATTTCGAGTTTTTAAGTTAGAATTTTAGTCCTAGTTACATATAAACTCTAAACTTTAAATTCTAAACCTCTAAATTTAAATTGAATCATTAATTCTTAACATTGATATCGATTTTATGACTAATCCTATCGATATGTATTTCGTCATATTACAAATATTAATATTTTTATTTTTCAATTGTATTTTTCACAATGATATTGATTGCATTCCAAATAATAAGATTCCAAACTAGAAAACTGTTGCTGAGCAAAGTAGCTTTAGTTCTCATGTTCCAACACAGAATTCAAGCAAGGTCCTGCCATAACCAATAATCAAGCAAGAGAAATTATTGACTATACCAAAACCACCTCCCAATACAGGCATAGCAAAGCATCTTTTCAAATTACATCCTTAAGATGGTAGACCAGCCAGCCCCAGGTTCGATGTTAACCAACCGCAGACCTCTTCCATCTCCTCCGGGATTGTATAGTGCCCAAGCCTATATTGTTTATCAACGTATTCGGTTCAAGTCGATAAATTGTTGAAATATATACAAAAACAAGAACCTTTTTGTTAGAATCAGAGAATCCGTACCCATCATAGGATTTGAAGGTCGAGTTCTGAAATCCATTCGAACTTAGTGCCTGAGAAGACTTCTCACCAAATTTATATGGAATCACTTCGTCTCCTGCAACTCAAACATGATATATAATAGCATACTTCCAAAGGAACAATGGCAATAACCTTTGATGATGCCAATCGTATAAATCAAATGTACACAGCATTAAGCTAACAGCAGTAATCATGTAACAAGGAAATACAGTTCTAGTGATTATTACTCGTACATTGACCCCTATGAAGCACTAACTGTAGGTTATGTCAATACATTTCGGGATTTCTTTCGAAATTATAAAGTTGACACTAAACATTGGGATGGTTAAATTCCTAGTGTGATATATATAATATATTGCTTGGTCTCGGTAACATCTTGTTATATCCCGTTAGGCGTCGTGATGAAAAATAAATGATGCTACTTTTTGCAGCACCTCTTCTATAACAGAGGTATAAGATAAAGCCGAAACATCTGAAACCATATCGGACATAATCCCAAGATAATTAGCATAAAGAAGGTGATATAAATACCTTTTCCATGGCATAGCAGAATAGGCAAGGATGCAGCACGTCTTGCAGTTTCTTCCTCTCCCATTTTGCTTTTCAGAGTCCTAAGAAGGAAAATAAATTATAAAAATAAACCAGACAAATTGCAGGGAAGCATTAAGGTCATATAAGAAGGTGCAATGTAGGAAACCAACTTTGAACATGGTAGCCATCCGCTAAGTCCTACAACTGCGCTCAAGTTGGCAGGATATGGATTACCATTTCCATATTTTCCGTGAATAGAACAGGTGGCAGAGTATAAAGAGGTTGCTGCACCCATACTGAAACCTCCAATACCAAGTTTAACTGTAATTGAAAAAGACTATGATTACAACAATGTCGAAAACAATTACAATAATTAAACTTTCATTGCTAAAACCGAAAACTAAGAACAATCCCTAGAGCTCTTGTAAATGCTTTCAAATATTTATTTATGTTTTATTGGAATGAAAATCCATTAGGAAATTGATTGTGGATTGGGCTAAACTATGTCAAAACTTTATGGTTGCGGGTTTGGCTTGAGGGCCAAACGTGACATTCGGGTTAAGGGTGTTATAATGAAAATAAAACACACACAAAAAAAAAAACCTCAAGGCTTCACCCTTGAAACACACAAATCTGAAGACTTCCAAAACCAGTACTTTTTGTTGTAGAACGAAGAGAATACGGTTCATGTTTGATGGCCAAAATCATGGGAAGTAATAATCTAGTAGAATGTAAGGGTCATAAATGGCAATTTGATGGTGTAAAACGTCCTTCCTAATTGATTTTTCGTTGCGAAAGAAGATATAAATGTCTATAATGCATTAATACCCAATTAATCAAAAGATAAATTGGAAACACTCCCCCCCCCCCCCCCCCAAATAAAAGAAAAAAAGGGGGAGGGGGGATAGCATCATAAAACCTAATAAAAGTGGTGTGAGGAAACATACTGTCAGCAGGCTCTGTTGACAGCAAATTTGCAACATGTGCTGCAGCAGCATCCAAACCCTCTACATCATCAGGAGCATCTTCCGAAAGGTCTCTCACATTGAACCCTGATGTAAGCCATATTTTAAAGGACCGGGATCAAAGACAAAGGTCAAAGAGAGCAAAATTTAATTCATCTTGTTCCCTTCATAAGAGATTGAATAAGTGCAGAATTTTAAGAATATACTTACAAGCAGTTGATGGAAAGCCACCGAATAAAGATATTGGTCGAGTAGGGGCAGTTGGGCATATCCATTTAATCTGCATCGTAGGATCACAAGCATAAAAAATTATGATGTTATCAAGAAGAAATGAATCTATTAATTCATTGTTAGAATATGTTCTCCTAAATATCTTTGGCTACAATAATCATCCTTACATTTGGAAGAGGGAGTGTCTCCAAGAGCTGAGACCAGCTGAAAAACAAAACAAAAAGATAAATGGGGATGAGTGGATATTTAAAAAGACATCAAATACTTCTGTCCATATACTTGAGATTACAGATTATAAAGATAGGGAGGCAGGATAAGTGGATAACTCAAAATCCGAATAGCACCGGTATAGTTTTAAGATGAAAAGATCGGCTGAAGATATATATTAAGTATTAACATCACACGGTATGAAAATGAAACATTGAAACATGAAGATGCAGTAACTTGCGATTTGATGACTAAACCACTTGAAAAAACATCAGGTATTAATTTATTATATCACCTTAACTGAGTTTTGCATAAGCCTTATCAACAAAAAGCAGCAATTCAAGACGAAAGCACAAGACATATGGATGAGGTTCTTTTGCATGCAATGATTACTTCCCTACCACTTACTCAAGCATCATTGAAACAGTTCTAAACTAAAAGAACACAAATTGCTTTCTGCTTCATTCATATACGAGCAAATTCCCCAGTAGTCAGTTAAAATAAATAACATATGCCTCATTAATATGCAAGATTACTAAACTAACATAAAGGGAACAGCTCAAAATTTCTAAAAGGAAGATAAATATAATATCTTTAAGGTATTCACTTTCTCACTGCAAATAACAATAATTCATAGAAATTCCTTTCGAAAAAAAATATAATACCTTGAACCATTATCACCAAGGCCATGTAGCCAAACTATGGTTGCTTGGTGGCTACCTTTGGGCCTAACCACATGGGTTTTTCCAAATTCAAATGCCCCCCTTCTACCACCTGAACTTGTCATAGCACATTTCAAACATTACAGCTAAAATTAAACAAGAGGGGAGAAACAGGCTTGTGAATTTGTAGAAAAATCTACTTCACTCAACATAGATGATAGATACCAATCTACCATGTGTACAACGATGAACCAATTGAATCAATTGCCTAATGAACAACCTAAATACTTATACAAGCTTGCTGGTGAGCGTTCATCATAGACATTACTCCTGTGAGTAAAATGGATCAAAGCAAATAAACTAACCAGAACCAACAGAAGGACCTGTGAAGCTCATATTATCCCACCAAAAAGCAGCAGCCAAAACCACCAATTGCACTAGAAGAAAGAGCACTGATCCTGGAAGGAAAGAAGAACAGATTGATATTTATTTCACATCAAATGTCAGATCAGCAAAGTGATTAATTTTCACTACATTGACATATAATACCAGAATCTACAGAAAAGCTTGTATAAAAATAGGTACATTAGAACAAATCATCATAGATTTCTATCTGATCCAAATTACACATCTTTCAAAACCCTTGAAGGAAAAGGGTCTTGGACTCTAAATGAATGATGACACCTTGCACATAATGGAAAAGAAACAAACACCTTACATGAAAGTTCATAGGAACCTAAGATTGTTAACAATAATAAACCCCAAGCTGGGAAAAGAATGAAACTTTAAAAGTCAGCTGTTTCTGAGGATTAATTGGTTGCAAAAATTAGGGAAAAAAATAACTCCAAAATTAAAGTAAAAAGATTGAAAATTTTGAAAAAAAGCAGAAACAGGGTGAAGGAAGAGATCAACGAGGGAAAAGGGTTTTCGTGTTTTAGGCGTTTTACCTTTCCCACAGATACGTCGATTGGATTTGAAGACTCACAATAGCAATGGCCTTGGACACCACCCAGGGAAAAAGATCTCTCCTTTTGGTCCCAATCTGCGATAATTTTGATTGTATTTTTGTCGTTTTAGGATTATTTTTCCCGGTAAGTTTCGAGAAATGATCAAATGATGATAGATCATTTTCTTATTTTAATCTTAATTAATTGAAATATGAATATTTATTTTACGAGTTAATTAGTACTTTTAAATATTGATTTATTTGAGATTAGTTTTTAAATTTTAAATTTATCTTTAAATTATATTTTTAATTATTTTTAAATTTTTTAATGTTTTATTATTATCCTTAAATTAAGATTCTTATTTTATATTAATCCTTAAACATTTTAACTATTTAAGTTTCATCTTCAAATCTTTATTTATATCGCATTATTTTATTACATAATATATATTATTTTTTCGTGATAATTAATAATTTTTATAACGATTTTATTAATATATATTGATAAATTTAGAGATAAAATTAGAATGCTTGGAAGTTTGAGGAAAAATTTAAACAAAATTTAAAGATAAATTTGAAATATTTAAAATTGTAATAACTAATTTAAGATGACTATTGTAGTATAAGAATGCTTAGTGTAATTAAGTCTTATTTCACGTATGATGTGTTATTGTGTATTATCTATAAAATCAAACAACTTAACTCAAGACTTATAGTATTATTTTTTATTTAAATATTTAAAGTATTTTAAATTAAAATAAATATTTAAAATTGTAATATTTTTATTTAGATATAGAAATATGTTTTTAAAAAATAAATATTTAAATTATATTATTTTTCATTAGTTTTTTTAAAAAAAACGGTACATGTCATTGATTAAAAAGCTTTAATTACCTAGGTAAAAAATACTATGCTTAAATATTTAATTGAATCAAAAAAATAATTTAAATATCTAAATATAAAATAAGATGCATTTTATGTATTTACTTTAACCAATAGATATTTTAAATACTTGATAAATTTATAATTTATGTGAATATTTGATAATGTACATTATTAGTATATCCAAGGATCATATATTATTAAAAAATTGAATAAATTTAATTTTAATCTTACGTTATGATGTATCATTACCTAATTGGATACATTATAATTGATAAATTACACTCCAAGTCACTTATTTATGCATTTACTTATAAATATATCATTTTTCTTTTAAATATTATAAATAAATCACTTATTTAACTATTATTTTGAACCAATGAACTCACTTTAAATTGTCAACAGAGTTGGCCAGAGACAATACATAACACATAATAGAACTTACAGGTAAACCAGATACAAAGATGGCGATTAAGGCTAACTTACAAGTAGACAAGGCAGCAGCAGCAAAGTGGAATAACAACTTGATGACCAGACCACCTCAACGGATAAATAGAACGGAATCTGACGGAATCCGACAACTACAATGCCGAGATTCGAGGACTAAGCCACCGGCAACACTATGACACGTTGAAAGCAACACTAGAAAAGCGATTTCTTGCAGGTAGGCATGAAATTTAAAGCAGAAGGCAGGATTGAAGTTCAAGGGTGAAACAGGAAGTGATACAAGACCAAGAGATATGGTCTAGAAAAGAAAACGGATCAAGAAAGTGAACGGAACCGAGCTAAAAAGTGTTTACAAGGTATGCCAGAAGTAGCCATGGACAAAGAGCAAAAGAAAGAAAGAAAACCTGTTGCCAGCTAATCTTCAAACAGTATTTTGACTTCTTTTTCGATGTCCCAAACAGCACTTTGACTTATAATTCTTGCTTGCTTCTTTTCATTGTCACTAATGATCTTCCCACATAAAGCATCATTCTGAACCTTGAGTACCTTATTTTCAAGTTTTAACTTGGCGTTCTCCTCCAAAAGTTGTGATACATTACCCTTAAGATTGGCACTATTCTTTAATGAAACATTTTCAGCCTTTAGTGTCTCATTTTCAATACGCAATGGATCAGCCTACAATGAAAACAACCGAGTAAAAAAGTCTATACCATCATATGTAAGCTCTAAGAATGAGAAATAAATGTTAGCTTTTACTAGGACACCATCTAGTAACAAAACTGACAACCATTTAAACAAACCTCTATTACCAAAAACCATTGGAATAACCATCTTGAAATGCCAAGTAACAAATATGCAGTGATTTTTGCTGGGAACTAACAATTGCAGCAGTGAGGTGATGCATAAAAGAGAAGAGAAAAATATGAAAATGTTTTAGGCTACATTGTTTTGCTTAAACCTTCAACTTCTATACTTCCATTTTTGTTCTCTCATGCTGAACAAGGTCTTAAACCTTCATTTATTTTTCCAATGCACCAATCTTAGCACAAGCCAACATTGACACAAGTATGGGATCCATAAGAGTAAAAGGTTAAAGTCGTTTCTCTACACCAGTTAATCTTGAATTCTAGCCTTTTATGTTCAAGTTGAACCCATCCAACGGTCAATTGATTTTAGATTGATGTATTGTTGTTGTTATTACATTACATGATGTCCTAACAAAAAGAAGAAACAGAGAGACTGCCAAAGAAAAATCATAAAACAGAACAAACAAAGAGATCAGGCTTTTGAGCTTGAAAACCATAGGTTCATAATGTTTTAAATCGTTAAAATAAGATTAAATGTATAAATCCAATCCAAACAACAAATTAGACATGTGTTGAGTATCTTATTTATAGAATATTTAATGTAAATATATATTGTTAAAAAGTGATTAATATTATGTATTCACATACCATTATCATGATCAATTTGATAATTCATGCAACTGTATTTTCATTCATAAATATTACTACATATTTAAGTACATGCAAAACAAATCTTTCCATCTGTATCTTTCTCTAGGATTCTTTTATACAATAAAGCTTTAAGTTCCAAGCAAAGTTAATCCCTAATATCCATACTTGACTTTGAGCAATATAGCTAATGACCACCTGCTATTACAACGTGTTACTTGGACACATTGGTGAGTGTTAGAAGTTCAATACTACCTCTCTTATTCTCCCAATATGTGTTGAGCAAGTTGATTAAAAATGAAAATTTGTAGCAACCATGCATGCTACTATGCTAGCATCTTAAGCCAGCATCCTTTCTCACTATTATGACCAACTAGGGGTATATTCATTATTTCTTCAAGCCAAAAAGAAAGAGAATACATGTATATGAAGTGCAGAAAGAAAAGAGACATACTAGATACTGTGTAAGGGTTTCCAAAAGAACATTTTGTTTGCCATGGTCCTGCTTCAGCTGCAAAAGATCATTCCTCAACTGATCAATCATTGCTGCTTGCTTTGTCAAGGTTTGATTCATGGAAGCATTATCCTCTTTCAATGACCAATTCTCTTCCTTTAAAGCAGAGTTTTCACTAGTCAGGTTCTCCAAATTCAATTGCATTTGCAATCTGTCATTCTGTTTCCAAAGGAAAAACACACATCATTCATTACTCACGTCAATAGGAACACAATTTTATATGTATTGGGATTCAGATTTTATTTAAATCTTCCTTTTTATATTCTAACATTTTCCAACTGCAATGCTTCATATTGACTCACTTTAGATGGGAAAATGGGGCTTCTTTTGTGATGCGTCTAGCAATTAAAAATAAAACACTTTTTTGGCAACTAAATGATTGCCAAACAAACTGATTTTTGGTAGCCAAATCAATTTTGTAAAGCACGATTTGAACCAAACCAAGGAGTATATTTTGGTTGCTCTTGCTGTTTGAAAATCATGATTTTGAAAAGAAATAACCAAAATAATCTCATTTTTTTTCTACCTTCCAACATCTAAAATGAACATTTTAAACTTCTCATAGCACTTGTTGACACACTTAAACTTCTGAAACAACAATTTTCCACTACACTTCTTCACAACAATTTTCAAACACCATTTGATTTAACTCTAAAAACTACAATCTAAATCCCTAATCCTAAAACACTAAACATAAACCTTAAATTTCTAACCCCCACAACATAAACCCCTAACCCTAAATTGAATCCGCTTAAGAAAAACAAGTTCTCCAAGGCCGGTGCATGAAATATTTTCCCTTGTTCAATTCAAATACTAATTACTTTTTCTTATTCTAGACAACACTTCAAAACTCGCAAACAATTACGTAGAATGGTTATTTTCACATAAATTAGGAAAATCGGAAGTTAATATAAATTATTTCAAAAGATGAGTAGCTCCGGTTCTAAACTCAGAAAACAAAAATAAAAATTCCCGACTCGTATTTATTTTCAGAATCAAAGGACAAAACCCCAGATTGAAAATTGAATCCTTTTCCCAAGGCATATTCCACAGTATCCAAATTCTTTCAAGGGAAATGAGGTGAGAGACATGATATAGTATCCTAACCTTTACTTTCTGGCGATAGGCATAATCAATTTGCCTTTTCCTCTCATTCCGATCAGTTACAGATAAATTAGACTGATTTCTTTTCAAAACTCTGGCACTAGAACTGTTTGGAGATTGAGATGCCTGGACTGTGCCTCCGCTAGTCTGGTTTAGGGAAACCCCACTGCTTTCTCCAGGATGATTCTGTGAATAAATTGAAGATCCATGGTTCCATCCTTGTAGCTGAAAAATAAAATTCGAACTCAACCCAAATTTGAATACAACTGGAATATCAAATCACTGCAATTTCCGTATTCTATATATTTAGAAAAATAAACCACGGCCCTAAATCGGCGAGGAATCTTGATTTTTATCAGACAAGTTGAGGATTATTAAATCAACGACGCAATCTAAAACCTACAAGATAAGAAAAAAATATCTTACATTTGCTTCCACGGGATTTGAATGGAGAGTAAGATGTTCCAGATTGAATCCATGGATCGTATCGTTTCAGCAAAAACAAAAAGAATAGAAACGAAATGTCGTGTTTAAAGTGATCGAGAGGTGAATCTAGACATGGCCGTGCGATATAGTGTGCAGATCGCATCGAGTCGCGCGATTTTCTTTCGCGCGTTTGACTTGGTAAACAAAGAAATTTCTTGACATTTACATTTGACTTATGAACGGTCGGTGGGTGTAATCTTAAGAATTCCTTTTATAATAACTGATAGTGTTTAGGGATGAAAAAATAGTTATAATTCAAGTATGATGATATTAATTATCATTAAAAATATTAATCAATTAAAATATAATATGATAGGTTGTAATTCTAAATTTCTTTCAATTATTATTTTTTACAAAAATTAAAATTTTATTTTTTAAAACATCTAAATTCCCGAAAAAATTAAAAAAAAATAAATCATCAAATACTAAATCCCTTTATTCGGCTACTTAATTTATTCAGTTACTTAATAATATTTGTTTTAAAGTATATTCTTAACCACTAAGTATTACCACTAAGTATTAATTGATAAATCATTATGTTAAAATATTAATACTCGTACACATAACTTAAGAAAACGATAATTCTCATAATCACTGAAACAAGATATTACATACTCATTATTAGACTACTATTTAAAAATAGAATTATAATCAAACATTAAAAACATAATTATTAAATTTCAAAAGTAAAATACTTTATTAACTATTTAAGCTCAAAATTTATAAATTAATATTTTATTTATTTAATATTTAAAATTTTAAAAATCTAAATCACTATTAGACCAAAAATCGACAGTACCAGGCTCACCCTTCATTCAAATGAAAGAAGAAAACAAAAAAAAGAGCATAAAGCTCAAACAAAAACATGGAAGAGGATAAGTAATGGAAAAAAAAATGGTTAAGGATGCAATTCTGAATTAAACCCCCCGAATAAAAATGGAAATTTCCAATATTCTTCTCATGAGTTTCGTATTCAAAACATATAGAGAAGGATCACATCAGGATTTTACTAAAGGCAAAATCCATAACACAAACAAGAAACAGAAAAGTTAAACAACGACCAAAGAACACAATTGTATCCGAAAATTCCTAAAAACTAACGAGCCCACAACACCAATCTCTATTCCTGCCCATTTAATAACGAAAAGATGAAGATGGCAAAACAAACCCAACTGAGCTGAAAAAAGAAACAGCAGAGTAGAATATGTTGAAAGCTCTTTCCGACAACTAAATAGAGCATCCTTTCTATTCAAATGCATCATCGTCGTCATCCGGAAGAGGCTGACTGGCTGCGGCTGCAAGCTCAGCCTCATGCCTAAAACAAACAATCAATCAACTCACATGTTAATAACCGTTCTTAATCCAGGTAACAAAAAAGATTAAAACAAAAGTATCAATAGGATTATCGTACTGTTGCTGGGCAGCCAAGTCAATGTGAACTTCAGGAGGAGCAAGAGCAGGAGACTCGACAAAATGAAGATTAGGATCACTGAAATCATCAAAAACATCATTCAATATTAGGTATCAATCAAGGCATTGTCATTAAAACAATAATTATGCAACAAAAGGCAATGTTACATTACCCGGCAAGCTTCCTGGCAAGGTACAAGAAAGGCTTCTCAAAATTGTAGTTGCTCTTGGCAGAAATTTCATAGTATTGCAGATTCTTCTTCCTGTGGAATGTGACCTGCTTTGCCTTCACCTGCCTGTTCTTTACATCAACCTTGTTACCGCAGAGAACAATAGGAATATTCTCACACACCCTGCATTGACAAACCAAGATCGTTACATAAAAGCTGTTATACACAAAAACCATAAACATGTAATGATAGTCCTTTTTAACAAACCTGCAAAGATCACGATGCCATGTAGGAACATTCTTGTATGTCAACCGAGCAGTAACATCAAACATAATAATGGCACATTGTCCATGGATGCTGCAACACATAACAGAAACCCATAAGAAAATCTCTAACAACGCAATAGGTATAACATACTCATCAAAACAATAAAAGCTATAAAGGGTTGGGGCATAAGCCAATTTGGTACATAGAATACGTGCACCTCAAAACCCAAGCTAAATACAAGAACATCATGGAGATTATATGATAACATAGAAGGCACATTCATTTGTATTACTCATTAACCGTGGCAGACAACTCAACAATTAATGGAAAGGGGTAATCCATAAAATGACTTACTAGTAACCATCCCTGAGACCACCGAACTTCTCTTGTCCAGCAGTATCCCAGCAATAAAACCGGATTTTCCCACAGTTCGTGAAGAAGTCTAATGGGTGAACCTCCACACCAATGGTTGCTGCACATTCAAAATGATAAAACACTTACGCTCATGGATTTTTCTCATCAAACAAAACCAATACCAAAACAATGTTCTTAAAACACTTACGCTCGTATTTCTTTTCAAACTCTCCAGTTAGATGCCGCTTCACGAAAGTGGTCTTTCCTGCACACATCACATAAATTTAAAGCAAGTCCAAAACAATGATCCCGCTTAGCATGGAATTTATAACTAGATCAAAAGCGGAAAATTAGAAGCATATATTCATGAGTAAACAAACATATTTATATTGCAGTGTTAAAATGTATACAGATCAAAACCCGTGGGAAAAACATATAATAATACATTCCACTTAATGTATCTTTTAATTCAAAATCTGTAGAGCTATTAGCATCGAATAATACCAGTTCGACCTTCAAAACAAGTAAACCGCATCGAATAAACCTCGTAAATCAAATCTACGAGTAAAGGAAAATGAAATTACCAGTTCCACCATCGCCGACGATGACGAGCTTGAAGCTCGGATAATCAACAGTTTGCTGGTTGGGCAAAGCCTGCACAATGAACCAACGAGGGAAATGAAAATCAAGATCCATCGAGAAACTAAAACCCTAGATCATAGTTAAGATACTGAAACAACAAAATGAAAATTAAGATAGAGATCGAAGATTTCACCATCGATTGCTGAACAACTGAGAGGAGAAATAAAACAGCAAATCTTGCGCTTGTTTGGCGGAATCAGTGCGATCGGAGTGCGAGTGAATTGAGAAACGGCGATAGCCAAGGGGATTTATAAGAGTGAGGGTTTGTGGAGTCTTAAAGCTCTTTGCTCTTAGACCCCGGCTTTAAATTGACGCAACTCTTTGTGCCGTTGGATTCATCTCCATCATTTTGCTCCTATCATCTAAATCCTCTGCACCGTTCGATCATTTCTCCCATTATGCCGCGCTACTGCCTTTATTTGGATTTTGACTTTTGGGGGAGTGGATGGTATTTTGGTAAATATCTTTTGGCCTTTGGTCATTTTAAAAAAAGACATACGCCATGCCAGCTAAGCTTAATTTCAAAGCGAATTCAAACTTTTATTATTATTATTATTATTAGATTAATATCATAAATAAATATTTAAAATATATTGTTTTTTTTTTTATTTAGATGGATCAGCGAAACTTTGATAGAGCTGGTAAAAAAAATAAGAATCCTTACTACTTATAGTGCATGATCAATTTATTTTTCCTAATCTATTCGGTTAATCGATTCAGGCCGAATAATTTATATTAATAATATTATTAAATAAAGTTAAGTTTTAAATATTTAATAGAAACATTTAAATCTAAATTAATTAAAGTTAAAAATAAAAATATTTTTTCATTATTTTTAAATTCCATCCAAAACATGTTTAATTCAATGTTTTTTAATATTTTCTACGAAATAAAAAATCTTTTCTCCTTTAAAATAAAAAAATATTTAATTATTAATTGATTTTAATAAGATAAAATGTTAAATTCATTAGATAAAATTAATTTTTATTTATGATAATTAATACGTTACAAAATATTTTAATTATTATTTTAAAAACATATTTTTATATAAAAACATTTTAAACAAAATCAAATTTAAATGAAATTATAATTTTAAGATTTCTTTTACTATTTTTTTACAAATATAATATTAGTCCACAAACAGCCTATCAAACGGTGGGCGACACCAAAGAAGAAAAGGTCACAAGAATTAGTTTATGCTACTCGAACATTCCATCTAGATCACGGCTAGGGTTAAAACAGCCATAACCACCTCCCGCTGAGCGTATATCTCCTCCCAAAACTCTCTAAATACTCCGTTTATTCAAACTCCGCCATGGCCACCCCTTCCGATCTCTCTAATTCGTAAGTTTTTTCCATAATTCTACAAATTTTATTACATTTTGTTGGCTATTTTTCGACAATCTTTCGTTTTTATAAAAATTCTCGCAATAGATCCTTAGTATTCCTATTTCAATACGTATTCGCAGGGAAGTTTATAGGAGGCAAAACAAAGGACCTCCTTTCAAGTTCCTGGTCCCTTTAGTCTATGCCCCTGTTCTCCCGTTAAGTAAGTTTAGAATCTTTCTTATTTCCCCCTTTTTGAGTGGTTTTGGTCTCTGGGTTTTGTTTTTCAGATGTTAATCTTATATGGGTTCCTTTTTTTTTGCCGTTGTTCAGTTCGACTTTCTTTGAGGAAGAACCCGGTTTTAAGAGACAGGCTGTTTACTATTGTGTTGGCTGGGGCTTTTGTTCATGGTTCTTATTTAGTGTATCCTTTATTCTATAGGTCTTATTTTGTTTTACTTACTATACCTGATTGGTGCTTCTCTGAATCATTTGTGCCTAAATTACTGAGCTGTGTTACTGCATATTCCTTTGTGTGCTTATCTGGTTTTGATTGTTAACAAAGTATTGAGTTCTATGATGGCATGTGTATTGGTTAAATCGGTAATTGATGTGAGTCGTATACCATAATGTAATCCGTGGACGTTAAATGTTGCACCTGGATGTTTGGCCCAACAATTGGTGTTTGTATCATCCAGTTTTAAATTGTTGGCTTCGACGTATCATTCAATGATTTCTATGTGCAACTTATTAGCAATAGGAGGTTCTTCTCTTTGAACACTACACTTGTGAGTCGTGTCTGCACGATGCATGATGCCGGTGTTCCTTGAGAGATAGGTTCATTTTATTGTAAGGAATTGATGAATGCATATAAGTAAGATTGAGTTTTATTTGGATTCCTTTTTTTACATTTGAATTAAAACCACATTGCATTGTTTTCTGAAATGTTCTAAATTGAAAAATGGTTTCTTGCCATTTCTTCAGGCTATTTTAGGGAGTCATTTTTTTGGCCGAGTCTATAGGGTTAGATGTGTATGAAGAGGTATTAAACGATTATATTATTTCGCTAGTACTAATGAAAATATCCACAAGCAATTTGAATGATAAGATTCATACCTATAACATGTTTAATGTATATTCCTATTATTTGTTACTCTCCTTAATATTACGGATTTCAAATACCAATCATGTTGTTGTGGTATTCATGCTTATCTCTATATATGTTTGTCCTAAGTTTCAAGATCAGTTCTTGTAGATATCATCTTGTTGTTATATTCCTTGTTTTTCCTTAATAAGTCTCTAGGTCGGATCTGTACGATGCTGAGAGCAAGTAAACATGGTCTGGCTTGAGGAGCTGATTTTTATCCTTTCAATAATTCTTCTTCTTATATTGCATTGAACAAGTTGAATACTGTATTCTTCTCATCCCCTTTATCGAGGAATGATAATTGTATCTTTCGATTATATAGGGAGACAGTTTCAATTTTAAAGAGAAATAAGATAGGGTGAGCTGCTTCTTGTTAAACTTGTAATTGTTTTATTGCATGATAGAGCATGTTGTGTTCGATGTGCAAGTCACGGATACACGTTCCGGGCATTGCCATCCATACATCAGTATGCATTACCGATCTGCATCATTGTCCGAGTATTTATTTCGCATATATACACAAAACTTGCAGGCATGTCGATTTGGAGGGAATGAAACGGGAAACAAGTGGCTGCATTAGTTTTACATTGTACCGTAGTGTTGAAATGCTCCTGGCATGATTCTTGCTTTCTTTTTCAGCAGTTTTTTTCTCTCGACTACTTGAATTTTGTTTTGTTTAAAGGGAAACCCTTGAAGATGTCAAAAGGGCATGCTTTTGGCAACTCCTTGTTTTTTAGTTTTTCCCTTCTCGTGAGCAAATCCTTAGCCATAAGAACTTCGAGTGGACAAAGAAAGAGATGCACAATTGCCACATGAAAATACATTGGAACATGATGAACCGGCCAAATTTGACCCAATCATATTTATATATATATAAAAAAAAAAACTGAACATAGTATATTCCTATTGTTGATACCTTATTTAACATATTTGGAGATTCTTATGAGTTATGACGGCCAATGATCAACACCGATGGTGGGTTTGAGATTCCAAACAAGAGAAAACAACAAAACATTCAACAACTTCGCATCGAATCCGTCACTGGTTCCATTTCCTTACAGTTTAAGAGCAATTCTAATATGCAAATTACGCCAACAGGCGTCATACACATAACGATTCTACAATGGATATTCAGTAATTTGCCATCGTCATCTTGGGATTCATTATCTAACAAGAGAGAGAGAGAGAGACGTACAATTTATATTTCAACCATAAAAAGGAGGTTCAAAATATAGCACTGAATCGCCAGTCATGGAGCAGAGTGATTCTTGAAATCGGAAGCGAGTCGGGAAGCGATAGCTGAATGGTACATAACGTCGTGAAATGACGAAGTATTGGAAGTCATCACACGGAGTTGCCTCGCTTTATCTTCGGTGAAGCGACCTGGAGGAAACCTTGCTCTCGCCGAACTTTGTCCCGCGTCCGTTTCCAATTCGATTTGTCTTGTTTTCCTCAGCTCGGTCTCGTTATCGGAATCAACATAGCAGGGATCGGACGATATTCCAAACAGCGGCGCAAACCAGCTGGTCGAGGAAGACGACACAGTACTCTTCCGACGGTCGGAGTCAGGTTTAAGACGACCGGGAATAGCACAGGCGTTGATTCCGGTGGGTCGAAAACTGAGAAGATGATTAGCCATCAGGAATTATAGAGAGGAAAATTAGGGATTATTGAATTGGGAGAAATTTCAAAAGAAGCTGGAAATTGAAAATGGAGGACTGAGTTTTGAAATCACCCGAGTATCATACTATAAAACATGGGTGGGGTAACGGATAAATCGGTAACAGGTGGAGGTGACTGGTTAGGTTCAATTCGCCTTTCTCTTACCGGATGGTCCGGTCAATCATTCGGTCTGATTTTGTGGGTCCCGGGATGGATGTGACGTTGATGTCTATGTCATTTGACTATTTTAGCCCTCTTCCTTTCTCTAAGTATTCGTAACTAGTACTGTTTAGGCCTAATCGAACCCAATTAGTTGCCCGAATGGCCCAGGGTTCAACCCCAGGTTGATTGTGTTCAAGGCCCGTGTACTAGCGATAAGTATCATTCGAGTTTAATCGAGTAAAAAATTATTAAAATGATAATTTTTATAAATTAAATTAAATTTTATTTGAATATATTTGAGTAAAATAGATTTTGTGAAACCAGATCGCGGTAAGTTGCGAAGTTCGAGTTTCTGAATAAATTTAATTGTTAATATTTATGATTTTAATTAATTATAATTTAAACAATTTTTATAATTACATATGATATACATATATTTTTTTATATTTTTGTATTGTATTAGTTTAGTATATTTTTGGATTATTACATTAGAGTAATTAAATTCTAGAATTATTTCACATACTATTTTAATAATTAGTTTGTTAATAATTTATATTTATATTAAACACTACGTAACAATACTGAATTTTGCATATATTAAAAATTATACTAAATTTAATAAGTAACGAATTTTGACTAACGAATGTTTTTAATAAATCCGAGTTAAATAAAATTTTATCGTGTTTTTAGAGTATCAAATCAAATTAATAGTTTTCGAGTTAAATGGAAAACTATTCAATAACTCGCGACCGACTTGTTTGTTTGATAGGAAGTTAACCCTAATCATGGATGCATTGCATCCAATGTCATTAGTGGCAACCGATCATCTGCATTGGTGGTTTAAGCTGTCCTTTGCTGCTGTTGCTGTACAATCAACAAAGAATAATTCCCAATAAAGTCCGGAGACGAAAGCAAGTCTCCGA
Organism: Abelmoschus esculentus; assembly: GCA_035048815.1. Taxonomy (NCBI): domain Eukaryota; kingdom Viridiplantae; phylum Streptophyta; class Magnoliopsida; order Malvales; family Malvaceae; genus Abelmoschus; species Abelmoschus esculentus. Next base: position 18,316,880 of record JAUCBN010000026.1, read on the forward strand.
TAACTCCAATCTCTGGAAATTCACACCATTCCTGCAGTCCTAACGTCTGAGGATCATCACTGTTGTACCGCCTCCCGACGATGATAAGCTGGTAGTTTCCCACGACGGATCGGAGAAAATTCGAAGTCTCCGGTCCATCATTCACCTGTTCTTCCATGAACGAGTCTATAGTTCCTTTGATATAGCTCAACATCTCGCGATCTAGCGCTCGGTCGTCGCTGTCATCCAGGATCATGCCTAAGTTGTTCGCAGCTTTGAGGTGGATTACGGTGAGCGTGACGCTTTTGTCTTGCGAAAAGCGTTTTCCTATCGCTATGGCTTCCCAGTCGTCTCGGCCGCCTAGGAAGATCACGGCGATATTGAAGGTTTGGGAGTTGCTCGACGATGATATGTCTTTGAGATTGGAGCTTCTTAGATTACGGCGTCCTTCGACAAGGATCCCGACCGAACATGGTGCTTTTTCGAGCATGTCGAAGTTTAGGATTCTTACGGTTTCATCTTCCGATTCGATGCTACCGTCGGTGTACCACCTACGGTGGAACGGGAGTACTATAAAGGACGTGGAGCTGTTCATGGCCAGGTTGCATATGTCCTCGTGCATAGAATGTGGTGGGGAGACGGCGGTGAAAACGTTCACCGATACGGCTTCTAAATTGTCCCTTTCGAATTGCTTGAATGCGACGACGATGCTTTCGGAATAGGATCGGTTCGACTTGGTCCTTTTATGGTTTCCATGAGCGATGAAAAGCGGCGTGGCTTGTGCCCTGAGCTTGACAAGGTGAAGGACATCCATTTGAATGGGGCACACTTTGGTCGGACAAGAGACCTTCAGTAGGTTGATAATGGAATTGACATTAGCCGGTACGTGAATGCAACTGATCATTCGGAGCTCCTGGTTGAGTTTCGAACTAGCGACGGTCCGTTTCTGAAAGCATAGGTACTTCCTAGACGGATCGTAAAGCCGTTTAACGGCCACCGGCACGATGCTTGCAACCAAAAGGACGAGGATCGTCATGTAAGAGAATATGTCCTCTGATATAGTCTGCATTTGTTGAAGTGAATCAAACAATGAAAAACATTAGACATCTCATGTTATGTTGCATTATTGTCCAATACATGTGTGTGACCATGCTCGAGTGCCGACTATCGGAAAGATTTACGAGGAATACGTACTCTGCTGTCGTGCATGATGCTGTAGGAACCCATCTCGACGATGCCTTTCGTTACCATTATAAATGCAAGTGCCAAACAATCCCTTGTTGGCATCTTGAATAGCCAGGGCAGCACAAAAGCGACCCCAAATTTGGTGACAACTGCTACCACAGCTCCAATTGCTTGGTGATCTGCAAACTCATTCGAGTTTTCCAAGTACAACAGATTGAATCTCAACCCGGATGTTGCAGCGAATACAGGCAGAAACAATCCCAAAACAAACGGTTCCAACTTCTCGATCAGGGCCGACCCCAAAGGCGGTCCATCCGGGACGGCCAAACCTAGAATAAATGGACCATACAGAATATGCAGATGAAATAGTTTGGTGAACCTAGGTGACACCATGAATGCTAAAACGACGAGATAAAAGCATGCTTCTTTTACCCGACCAGTCTCGGGCGTGCGTTTAACCATCCATTCATCCCGGGTCGCAACACGAACATCACTATGGATATAAAGACCACAATCTGTCCGATATGGATAAGGACCTTTACCCTTCCATGTTGAAGTCCCGTCTTCACCAGTATGCAAAACATCGTAAGGCTTACCGTCACAAGGTTGCCTATAAGTGCCGCCGATAATCCCATCCTACCGAGTTCTGAATTCAGTATCTTCAGCTCATCGAGAAGGCAATGTATGACCGGGAACGAAGTCCCGGCATACGATACCGCGAGAAAGAAACTCTTGTTCGTAAACACGTTGCCTCCCGGGTGAAGAAACTTAACCGTGGCCAAACAAAACATCACTGGCACCACCACTGTAAGGAAACCGATAAAGACTGCCTTCTTCCGGGACCTGTTCGACAATCTGAGCTCCATCTTCACACCACTTAAAAACATGAAGAACACGAATCCAAAGGCTCCAACCGTCCCCAGAATCGCGATACTATCCTCCGATATATTAATCAAAGAATCCTGATCTCTGAAAATCATAGGAGTAAGCATGATCCCTGCCTGCATTACAAAAACATGTTCTTATTTCATCAGAATTTCCTCAAGATTAGAACAACAAACCGAATGTACGATCCGAAAACATGTACTTACAAGAACCTGGGAGATGAACTCAGGTAGTCCTAATTTTTTGAGCAGACTATGAAATGTTTGGGTGAGAACAAAGATAACAACCATCTGCAGATGCAGCCTTATGCCGGAATAGTCCATTAGCTTGTCATGATTATCTTTTGTGAAGAGCGTTGACGAGAAGCCGGGAGAGGTGACTTTGGGAGGGAATTTGAGACAGGTTTCTTCGGCTGCTCTCATCCCGTCCATTCCGGTCGTGTAGGAGCTTGAACTTCCGATTGCCATGGCTTCTTGCAGGAAAGGCTCCAAGGATAGATTGGATTGTGTTTTATTTGTTGGGATTTTGAAGATTGAGAAATGGGATTATGTATAACATGATGTTCTTCATGTAACAACTTCATGTTTGAGTTTTTTTCAGTTTTAGGATGGTTGGTTTTGAAGCAGAACAAACGGTTAATCCTGTTTTTCCAATTATTTGTTCTACCTAACTCTACTTCCTTGGAAGGTTTCAGTTATAAACTAACTTATAAGTTATCTATGGAAATAAAATGAAAAATTATCTCATTGGCGGCATAAAATGTTTTTCTTTTATATAAGTATGTCTAATTTAATTTAATATCAAAATTCAAAATTAAATTTTTGAAGTTCAATTCTCAAATATTAAATAACCTTAAATTTCAATTATAAATTTTTAATTTTTATACCATACAATAGTTTAAACCTTAAAGTAAAACACTAATCCCCTAAACTAATATATTTGTAAAAACTAAAGTTTTTATGATCAGTGCATGTGATAATAATCTATGAATGGATATATAATATAATAATCATTTATTTTATTATTTTTTCATAAACTATTTGACTATGGATGATTATAAGTCGGATTCGAAAGAAGTTTTAGTCGACTCGCACTAGATCAAAAAATCAGAAATCTTTATTTCAACTTGATTTTTGAGATGTTTCACCAGATAAAAACTTAAATTCGACTTAACCCAGCACAAAATAAAATAATAACTAAAATAAAGAGAAAGACATCATAACAATTTCTAAATATACAAAGGTAGATTTACATTATTATTCAGGTTCAAAAATAAAAAAAATATATATTAAATTCGCCACAAAATTTTTAAAATGACCTATAAATTCGATTCAAGTTAAAACTTGTCCAGTTCATATAATTTGACCATCCTAATAACTATTGGTGTATCTTTATAAATAAAATAAAGATAATTATTTCATGCATAAGTTTAGAAACTTTATTTGTACAAACATTTGTAGAAAAGTTATTTACACAAATGCTTTCAATTTAGGGTTTAGTGTCTAAATTTAAGGTTTAGGTGTTTAAGTGTGGTGATTTTTAATTTATAGATTGTTGATAAAATTTGAATTTAAGATTAGAATTTAAGGTTTATAGGTTAAAACTTAATCTCTAATCATATTACCTTAAAATCCTAACCTAAAATTCTAACCCAAAACCCTAAATTCTAAAGCTTCCTATTAAAACATTGAACCCTAAAATTAAAATTAAGATATTTATAAAAAAATATTTTTTTCGTCGATATATAAAATAATAATCCTAAAAATAATGGGCAAAGTCAATAAGAATGAGCCATATGATTTTGATCCTACACGGAGTGATAATGACGTTGAGGATCAGATCACCAAGGAATCATGTCGTATAGGAGCTTCCAAATGCCAAGAAACACACACGAAAGTGCGAACTATAAGAAACCAAAACTCCATTGATGTATTATAATAAAAAAATAAATAAAACAATCCATCATCATTAACAAAAATGACAGATATCTTTGCATATCAAACCCTGCAGGAAGATTGCAGAAGCAGAATCAAAGTTAACAACTTTTCAGTAGGAGGAAATAGAAAGAAATGGAGTTGATGGACAAGGAAATTACTGTTGGAATTCAATATTGATGGAGTCAACAGAAATATTGGTGATTCCGCCAAAAGCAGTCTCGGAAAGGACAATGGTGGATTGAGATGATGACGGAGAGAGAGCTGTCGGAGCGTAATCGACGATCTTGACCTGTATGGTTTGGTCAGGGACACAAATCCCGGGTTGAGAAGCACTTATACATCGCACTAGATACTGTCTGCCGCATGATGCTCCGTTGTCCCAGATCCCATCTCCGGCCGCCGCGAACAGATTGCTCGATGGGAACTCGGTTTGGTCATCCCCAAAGCACGCCGTAGCTGCACATGCATGATGTTTACAAACAAACGACAACCTATTAATCCACAAATGAAGAACATTAAGAGATTTGAAGTAGACTTTTTCAGGGTTCGGTACTGACGTAAATATGGAGGGCTGTAATGGGCAGCTGTGCCGACATCGCCATGGGAGAGATGGAAAAGCTTGGAAACCAGAAGAAAATATGGTAGAAGTTGAGCGAGCAGTTGTTTCCTAATCTGCATATTTGTAAAGCAACAACTTTGAAAGAAGCAATAGAATAATGAACAGAAAAGGGTACTGCCTTTGGGTCAACTTAGAAAATATCGACTTAATACAACATTGGTTGGGAATTTAGACTTTATGAGCTACCTTCTAGGTAGTTGCCTTGCTTGGCATATCTTTTCATATAATTATATTACTTTATATTTATTTTTTATTATTATTATCTTACTTTATATAATTTAATACACTTTAGAAGGTGGTTTTTGACCATTGACCCTGTCATTGTTGTTAACTTTTTTTGAGTAGGTTCAGCAGATCTGATCCAAATCATACAAGATCTTATCTGTTTTCACCTGAAACTCATAAATTAAGAAAAATTATGACTTCAAGAGTTTTCTACTTCTCCCTTAAGGCCTTAACTAAAACCTTTTGTCAGGGTTTTAATGGAGTCAACTGCCTGCAACATGGTAAACCAGATGCTGTATGTATGTATGTATATCAAAAACTCTTTCAAGACAAACAAAGTTCTTCATTTTAAAATGCAAATGTGAAAGCAGAAGTACGGTGGTGGCAGGCAACCAGCCAAGTAGAAAGGCAGTTTACTAATAGACGATACATTGCGGATAAAGAGTTCCATCATTCCAGAAACCAACGGTGATCACTTCCATAGCTTCCGTAAGGACATGTTTTTCTCGGACTCTTTCTTCATCACCTTCGCCACTGCCATCTCGAAATCTTCTTGTGTTACATGGACCCTCCTTTCCCTCAAAGCAAACATACCAGCTTCTGTGCATACCGCCTGCAGACAAGAATTGAAGTCAAATTCAAGGGTCGTCCAAGGCTTTCAGCTTAGCATTATACAACTTCGAAACAAATAAAACCAGATTTTGTAAACTTGACAGAGCTTGAAACATAAAAATCTAACTGAAGTTTGAAATCATCGAGTCATCTCCATCTCTTTGCTTAGTAATCTCTGTTTATCAAGTGAAACCAAACACAAGTAATCGAGCATCTGCAAACATACCTTGAGCTCAGCACCAGAAGCACCATTCATCTTCTCTGCTATCTTCTTTAGATCGATCCCCCGCATCAAATTCATTCTTCTAGAATGAATTTTTAAGATGTCCTGTCGAGACTGCATATGATTGAATACAGAACATAAGTATTATACCACTGCAAGCTTTCTAGAAAACAGAGAAATTCAGGTACAACTAGAGGCAGCAGAACACTGCCATGATATGTGATTGCTGTCATTCCCGATAGATTCTTCAGAATACCAATAAAAGTTAATTACACTGACAAAAGAACCAGAACACTAACTCACTGAAAATTCAGCCTGTAAACAAAGTTTAAAATGACAAGAATCTCCTATCGGTTTGTATTGAGCATCAATGGAAGCAACACAATAAGAGAAAGTCACTAGACAAAAAATTTAGTAAGAACCAACACAAACCTATAATGCATAGTCAAGAAATGAATCATCAGTGATAAATAATTTCAGTTCAAATACAACCATGCATGACTTCTTTTCATTGAACATATGTAAGAACAAAGTAGCAATGGCCCTAGCCTAGAAAAGAGGAACAGCACTAAAATGCTTGCAGGAACATAAAAATGAAGATTAAATGTAATGGTACATACATCCTCATTGGGATTTGGAAACTCAATCTTCCTGTCAATTCGTCCTGGCCTAAGAAGAGCTTGATCCAAGATATCTATACGATTAGTGGCCATCAGAACCTGTTCATTAGAGTGAGTTCGGAAGTAATAAGAATATGTCAGTAAACAAGAAGATGGTCTCCCTAATTCACTAGATTAGTATTTCAATGAAGTAATTACCTTGATCTTGTTAGATGCTTCAAATCCATCAAGCTGATTGAGAAGCTCCAACATGGTACGCTGCACCTCACTATCACCATTGCCACTTCCAGATTCCATTCGAGCAGATCCAATGCTGTCTATCTCATCCATAAATATGATTGATGGAGCATGCTCCCTGGGAAAGAGTGATAACGGATCACGTAAATAAATACAAAAGCAAAACTATGAGTCTATGACAGCATGATAGATAATCAGATAGAAGCAACTCTACTTAGTGTTTCATTCTATAAAATATCTGTTTATTTGCTAATGACTAATTCCAGATAATGAGTTCTGCTTCACTACAATCTATAACATGTTTTGCATTTGTTTAAAAATAAGGATACCAAACAAGGAAGAACATACCTGGCCATAACGAATAGTTCTCTAACCATTCGAGAACCCTCTCCAATATATTTCTGAACTAATTCAGAACCAGAAACCCTGATAAAGGTACAATCAGTATGATGGGCCACAGCCCTAGCCAACAGAGTTTTTCCTGTACCAGGTGGTCCATACAGCAGCACACCCTATAATTTTAGTCAGGGAACAAGATTTAGTTTTACAGTGAAATCCTATGAGAAACAAATGAACATGATGCTATTACTTGGCAAAACATTATTACCTTTGGCTGGGCTATACCAAGACTCTCAAACAATTCAGGATGTTTAATTGGAAGTTCGATAACCTACAAACCAAAAAGTAGGTGTAAAAAATTACACCAATTCACAACGAAAAATAGGATTACTAATGAATCACAACACTTAAAAGAAGAAAAAACAGAAATTATAATCCATGAATGAACACATCAAACAAGTAAGAATGCAAACCTCTTTTATCTCTTTAATTTGTTGATCAAGACCACCAATCATATCATATGTAGAATCTGGAACTTTTTCAACTTTCATAAGGTTAACCAAAGGATCTACTTTGCTAGGTAGGATTAGATGGAGAACATAGCTGTCATTACGCAGAGCAACTCTAGTCGATGGTATGATTTTTGTGATATCAATATTCTTGTCAATATCAACGACATATTTTCCTTCTGGATGGACCTACAGAAATAGAAAATTGTAGCACAGTAAGATAGATGACACACTCCATGACCATGAATGACCCCATGGATTGCTGATTGGGAAAATAATTACTTCCAGTATTAAACAGCTAAACATCAAATTTTCAGTCTATATCATATTGTTCACATTTATAGTCAAAGAGAGAACTAACAAACTAGGTAGGGATGAAAGGGTGCCACACCTTGACTAAAACCTTATTTTTACCCATAACTTTCACAACCTCACCAACATAGGATCCAGGCTCCTGAAGTAGCTGTAGCTCCTCTCTAAGCATTCTGACTGTCCAATATGCAAACATTTTAAGTACTTATATAATAAATAGACTAAAAGAACAAAAAATTCAAGGAATGAGTTTGAACATATATTTGTTTAGTTCGTCTATGTTAACAAATAAGATTGTTTATTTGAAGTTGATATTTTCCAATAAAAGATACTTAAGACTGTATAAAGTCGATATTTCTATTATATTTATTATTTTTAAGAAACATGTTTATTTGCATACAATTGGTTTATTATTCATAAACAAATCTGTAATTGTTCATGGACATGTTCATTGATGAACATATTTGCAAACATATTCGTTTAGGGTTCACAAACATGCTCGTCGTGAACACTACAATAGAACACCAGCACATATGATTTTATATAAACAAATACAAATGCAAGCTTAAAATTTTAAAGGAATAAGAACAAAACACGAGAAAAACAAAGGAACATGAACAAAGGTTTGTTCTTTCAAGCTCAATTCATTTACAGTCCTACCAAAAATTACTCACATCTAGAACAAAGTAAAAAAAAAAAACTTCCAAGCCCAATATAATCCTTCGTTTCACTACTTTTCATAGCTAAGATAATCCGATCACTATTTGCTGACAGACCACAACACCAAGATAACAACTTCTTTAAAAATCACTAAAAACCCTAATCCAAAATGGACAATCTCAATCAAACCAATTCAGAAATTAAAAAATAAATAAATAAAGAAGATATTGGAGGTAAAGTAAATCAAGAAAGATTAGGTTAAAGAACCTCGAGAGTTGAGCTCGTTGCGTTGGGCTTCGAGACGGTTGAGATTGTGGGTTTTCTGTCGTAGATTAAGCTGGAGCTCGTGGATATGTTGGAGATAGTATTGACGGAGGCCTTCCCCTTGCTTGGCACCTCCCTTGGCGTTACACATCTCTTCTGCCGATGCCTGTTGCTTCCGGTCAACACCCACCGTCGCCATTAATCCTTGCTTCCGTAAACTATAATCGCACTGGGGTACTTTGCAGAAGGGATTTCTGCTTTGACTACAACTTCCGTGATTTGGAATCGGAAAAAATGTACAAATGGAGTTTCTGATTGGATTTATATATGCAGTTTGCAGTTACCGAGTCTAGTCTCAGTGTTCGATGAATATACTCAGGGGGTTGGCGGCAGTTGATGGGACGATGATTGGGCCTCATCAATCATTTTTGGGCCTATTATGTTTATAAAAAAATACTCTTTTTTCGCTTGAAGATAGAGTCTTCCTCGTTAATAGTATCGTAAACGAATCAAATAAACGAATAAATATAAATTTTTTATATTCGTTCATTTGTATTCGTTTACGTTCATTTATCAGTTAAAATTAAATGAACAACATACCCTCGTTCGTCTATAAACAAATAATGTAACTTCTTTTATAAACAAATGAAAGGCAAATTTATTTTAAAAAATGAGGATCTAATTGATAAAAATATAAAATTTAAGGGTTACGGTTATTAATATACCAAATAAGATTGATAAGGTTGTAATTTTAAAGAAACAACAGGGCTACTTCCGTAAAGATATGTTCCTTACTTGCCAGTTCAGCTTCATTCGAATATATAAAAGTAATTTCTGTTTCTTATCTCCGAGTCGTCGAGTTCGAGACCGCAAGCCTTAACCTTTTCTTTTAGCGTTCTTTTGTTTCCGTTCAGAACAAATTCTCTCCGTCTTCTTTCTCTGTTTATCTCTAATTATCTCCGGTGATTCTTCCTTTTTTGGCCGGGAAAGATGTCTGGAAAAGGCGCCAAAGGTCTGACCACAGGAAAAACCCTCGCTTCCAACAAGGACAAAGACAAGAAAAAACCCATCTCCCGTTCTTCTCGAGCTGGCCTTCAGGTACTGTTTCTTTCACCTTTTCATTACCCTTTCTGTTGTTTTTAATCTGTGTGTTTTTTTTTCGTTTTTGTTTATGGATACGATTTTAGCGTCTGATGCTTGTGTTGAAGAGATGGGGTTTGGATTAGTGCCGGAATTTGAGTTGTTTAAACGGTTCTTTAATTACATGGGGTCTTAAGCTTGTTTTAGCAGTAGCAATTTGTAGTAGTTCTGAGATTGAACAGGCTCCACAAGGCTGGAGTAACAGTTGTATATGTTGTGATTTCATTACTTAGGATGTAGATCGAATTGGGATTGGGTTGTTCCGATTCTAATATTAAGTCATATAAAGTTATGATTTTTGTCTTCAGGTTGATTAGTATCACATATGTTGTTTGTTGTTTGTGAATCACTACTTTGGATATAACTCGAGGTTGGAACTTGATGTCATATTGAAGTTTTTGTATAATGTTTTAACCTGCAGTTTCCTGTGGGTCGTATCCATCGTCTGCTAAAGCAAAGGACCACGGCACATGGGAGAGTGGGAGCCACAGCTGCGGTTTATTCTGCTGCTATCCTTGAATATTTGACTGCAGAGGTGTTGGAGTTGGCTGGAAACGCTAGCAAGGATCTCAAGGTGAAACGTATAACCCCCAGACACTTGCAGCTTGCGATCCGTGGTGATGAGGAATTAGATACTCTGATTAAGGGAACCATTGCCGGTGGTGGTGTGATCCCTCATATCCACAAGTCACTCATCAACAAGTCAGCCAAGGAATAGACTATGATGGTTTATTGCTTGCAGAGATTTAACATGCCAATATCTCAGCTGCATTTCCTTGCTGTGAGCTTGAAACTTGAAAACAATCGGTTCAAGCTTAGCGTTGCATATTTATGTGTTTAGTTAATGTTGAAACTTAGGTCTTACTTCTGAGACTATTTGTTTTTGGTATTTTCTTTTTGCAGACAATATTGGCATTGTGTTACATATTGACTGAACTGGTTGCTTTTGCATAGTTAACATATTGAACTAGCTTTAAGGCCATTGATGTAGTGTAATATTAGATGCTATCTCGTGTGTGTTTTTGTGGTCGAATTGCTTGTTCCATAGTCTGTTCTTGCAGTTGCTTGCCTTATCTTATGAGTTTGAATATCAAATTTTAGACCGATTATCGTTAAAAAGCATTAGCTGCATAGACTTGTTGCTTGCTCACCTGTGAGGATTTTTTCCTAATCAGAGAAGATACAAAAAGATAAAGTGAATATTGTTTCTTAATCAACTGAATTAAAGTTCAAACAAATTTGAGTTATTTCTCATTCCAATTCAATCTCTAGATCAAAGACTAAGTCTTGAAACATAACCTAATCCTATGCAGTGCTTTATGTTAATAGAAAAAGGCTCTAGTGTTTTGATAACTCGAATCGATGCATCTCCTAATTTTGTTACACCATGAATGATCCCACAGCAACAGCAAGACAATCTGGAATTAGATGGTAGAGACCCTTGGAACATCAATTGGGAAATTATGGATCTCATCCATCCATGGGTTTTTCTCCTTTTCTGGATTTATAGTCCTCAAAGCTTTCCACACCGTGCTGTTACATTTGAATCCAGAACCAAATGCTATTTGCCATGTTCTGTCCCCTTTTTTGATCCGACCCTTAGCTTCTGTATATGCCAATTCATACCAAAGTGAACTGCTCGAGGTGTTGCCAAACCGGTACAGAGTCATTCTTGATGGTTCCATGTGCCATTCGGATAGTTGTAGATTCTTCTCCAGTTCATCCAAAACAGCTCTTCCTCCAGCATGAATGCAGAAATGGTCGAAAGCTAGTTTGAAATCCGGAATGTATGGCTTGATCTTCATCTTGAATAGCTTCTTTCCAATTAACGTGGCAAAGAAAAGCAGTTGCTCGGACATTGGAAGAACCAGAGGGCCCAGTGTGGTGATGTTGGTCTTCAAAGCATCACCGGCAACTGCCATGAGATCTTTTGACAATGTAACACCAATCTTTCCTACGGAATCTTCTTCCTGAGTAACACAGCCAAAGCACTTATCATCCGCGCCCTTGTGCGTGCGAACAGTGTGAACCAATTGGTATTTGGATCTTCTTCTGTCAGAACGCTTGTTAGAGAGCAGTATTGCTGCCCCTCCCATCCTGAATAAGCAGTTTGAAACAAGTTTTGAACGATCATTTCCAAAGTACCAGTTCAAGGTGATATTCTCCATGCTGATAACCAGTGCATACGAGTTTGGAAAGGTTTGAAGAAGATTTTTAGCCAGATCTATTGAGATCAGACCTGCACTACAACCCATTCCTCCCAAATTGTAGCTTTGAATATTCCCTCGAAGCTTGTAATGGTTGATAACCATGGCAGACAAAGATGGTGTCGGATTAAACAAGCTGCAGTTCACAACCAAAATTCCAATGTCTTTGGGATTTATGAAGGTCTTGGCCAAAAGTTCATCGATAGCACCAAACATAACAATCTCTGCTTCTTTTCTAGCTTCTTTCATTGATGGATTGGGTGGAACATTGATGACAGCCTCCGGAAGATATGTCAACTCCCCAAGCCCGGACCTTTCAAGGATCCTACGCTGAAACTGAAGATTTTCCTCTGTGAATGTATTGGCCAATTGAGACCGATCCATGAAGATCCTTTTGGGGCATTTCCGAGATTCATCCGGTTTGTAGCAAGCAAAGTTGACAAGGTAAACAGGACGAGGTCGGGTCAGAAAGTAAAGGGTTGACAAGAAAACAAGTAGAGCCGAGCAGATTATGACAGAAATGAGATTGTACTGAAGATGCTCCCAAATATCATAAAGATCCTGTTTAGAAAATGTCGAGATCTGCACGACAATTACAACTACAAGAGGGAAAAGGAATAGATACATTCCATGAGTGATCAAGTAATGGTACCCAAGCTTCACATACTTTAGCTTAATCGATTTTTTAAAATCAGGTAGCTTCCGAGACGACGGTGGAATCAACTGCTGCTCTGGTTTTGAATCAGTCATATTTCACCTGCTAAAGACTGAAATCCATTGTATCAATCAAAATGAAAGACATTTCAAAACCAACAAGGAGAAGAGAAGGCAAAACAAATGGAAGGTAAAGTTGAACCAGTAATTTCCACAGGGTCTTTTCTTTTCCTTTTTCAAAATAAATGTGCCTTTTTTCCTAAGATTTCTAACCCTTGTAAGAGATGAACTGGGTCATTACCAGCATAATTCTCATAAAATAATTCACATATTGAAGACTTGCTTACAGCTTATGAAAGAAAATCATACTCATGAATCATGAATAGTGCATCCTAACCCAGTAATTTACAGCATGAACCTAAAGGTTCTGGGTGTAGTCGTACCTACCCTCCTAAAACTTTCACGTTCCCCTGTATTTTATAGATTTCCTTTATATTTTTTTAATTTTGTATCTTTTACATTTCTAATATATCTTCTCGATAATTTGCACCGAATCGTCCCTGCCCTCTAATAAGTTAGAATTAAAATCATATCTTAGGAATGATAAAGTGCAAATATTGCCATATCAAGATGAATTTACTCCCTTTTTTCTCATTTCAGTCGGCATAAAACCCTTTGCTTTATTCTCATATTCAAATCTACCTACGAGTTCTGCAATCCCAGATCAGAATTTCACATGGAATTCATAAATTTGTACCTAGTTTGTAGAACTGACAATGTCGGAAACAATAAAGAACATGCGATCAGTATTCACATCGAAAACCCAGATCATAATTCACGTCCAAACAACTATTAAAAGAAGCCAACTGACGAACACTAACCTTAATCCCCCAAAAGCCAGCGAAGGTCGCTTATCGATTCAAGAGCGGCCTCGGAGTGAAAGATGCTAAAAAAACTATGAATTATGGATTCTAACCTCTGCTTGGTTTAGGAAAACTAAATACGTTTCCTAAAAATCAGAAAAGGGAAGTTCAAGAATAGTACTTAAAATATGATTTTTTATTGTTTTAGTCACTACTTTTTAAACAAATATTGAAAATACATTCTAATCATTCAATTATGTTCTTTCATCAAATGACGTGATAATTTAATTTTAGTATTTTTCTAAGTAATAATAAAAAATCAAAACAATCTAAATTATATAGTATCTCAGTAGTATCCTTTACCTAAAAGATTGGATTTTTATTTTCTTTCGTTCTTCATTGCCATGGGAAATCACTGGTTCCATCGCTGTACTTCTCGCCAGTATTACCAAATCAAACACGCGGTTTTTGCTTTGTAACCTTTGACTTAAGCTCTTTCACAATCATCGATTTCGATCTCTGTTTCCCCCAAGATCTCCCCGTTTCCTCTTGTCGGTGACTACTCTGTTTCCAAATTTATTCATCTTTTTTTTCGACTTTTAAATCTGTTTTTTTAATTACTTAGATCAATACCCATATCCCATTTCTTCTTTATTTTCTCGTAATTTCAACTTATGCATCTATCTTATTTCAATTTTGCTTAAGATCTACTGGTTTTGGCTTCTGGGTGTTTGTTATTTGTAAGGGAAAATGTCGACAATTAGATTTGATTCCACTAAACAGTACTATGCTACAAGCAGTTTGGTTCTTGGTTATGCATTATGTTCAAGTTTACTTGCTGTTATCAACAAATTTGCAATAACCAAATTCAACTACCCAGGCTTATTAACTGCATTACAGTACTTGACTTCTGCTTTAGGGGTCTGGGTTTTAGGCAAGTTTGGGTTTTTACACCATGATCTTTTCAATTTGGATGTTGCTAAGAAGTTTTTGCCCGCTGCTATTGTCTTTTACCTTGCAATATTCACAAATACCAATCTTTTGCTTCATGCCAATGTAGATACTTTCATAGTGTTTAGATCATTGACACCCCTTTTGGTTGCTGTAGCCGATACGGCCGTTAGGAGACAGCCCTGCCCATCGAAGCTAACGTTTATGTCTTTGTTGATCATTTTGGGTGGTGCTGTTGGGTATGTGGCTACTGATTCGGGGTTTACGTTGACAGCTTATTCATGGGCGTTTGCCTATTTGGTTACTATTACTACTGAGATGGTTTATATTAAGCATATGGTGATGAATCTTGGGTTGAACACTTGGGGGTTTGTCTTGTATAATAATTTGTTATCTTTGATGATGGCACCGATATTTTGGGTTCTGACCGGAGAATACAGAGACGTGTTTGCTGCTTGGAGAGCCAATGCGGGGGATTGGTTCGAACCTGTGTCTTTCACCGCGGTATCTTTGTCGTGCTTGTTCGGTTTGCTCATTAGTTTCTTTGGATTTGCTGCTAGGAGGGCGATCTCTGCCACGGCGTTTACTGTGACCGGTGTGGTTAATAAGTTTCTTACGGTTGTGATCAATGTGTTGATTTGGGACAAGCATGCCACACCTTTTGGTTTGGTTTGCCTCCTCTTCACACTGGCAGGAGGGATTCTTTATCAACAGTCAGTTACTGGACCGCCACGTGAATCGGCAGCATCCAAGCAGAGTTGTGATGAGGATGAGAACGATGATGTCGAAGATAATCAAGGTAAGAATGTGTCTGGTAAACATGTTTCTGTATGAGATGTATTGTTTCCTATGCTTCATGGTTTTGGTCACTAAGAAAACTCTTGAGATGAATGAATCTTTAGTCTCCCAATTTTGGGAAGTACCTTTTCTGTATAAGATTCATAATGCCATACTTTTAGAATTTAAACATGCTTATCCCTTAGCCCATTAGAACTCGGTGATTTATGAATTATTACGTTTCGAATGTTTTGAATTCAGTATTAACGATATTGTAACATTCTTTTGTTGCTTTATGTTCGGAATATAGGAATTTGTATCTTGTTGTTTCTTCTTTACTGTTCCTTGTTCATAAATACACTGGAGATCTTGATTTAGATATCGACGTTTCAATCGACTATAGAATCCCGGTTTAGTTTTAAAGATGTAGTATTGGCTATCAGCTGCAATCTTATGCCATAGCTTGAACTCTGAATTTATAATGTATCTTATGACTTGAATTGAGGTCAGCTTAATCGATCGTCTGTTAGTGAAGGCATCGAGTCTTGCTTATATTAACCGATGTTCTGATCAGCATCTCACAACAAACGCCGTTGATCAGCGGGTGCTTGGGCTCAGACGGACACAAGTACTCTCCTGAGATTCCAAAGAAGCTTGTTTACCTTAGAATAAGTAGATAATATTTGCAATTTGCAGTTATTTATGCACTGATGAACACACTTTTAGAGATGATCTTAATTTAGAATTAGAGTTTAATACTCCTATTCCATATAATTTATTCATTTTGTTCAGTTTTTTTATAATATTTTTTTCAATAAGAGTTGAGAGTAGGGCTGTAAATGAGACGAGACAGATCGTGAGCTACTCGAGCTCAACTCGGTCAAAACTCGATTCGATTGGACTCGGCTCGAACTCGACTCGAGTTCTTGCCGAGCCGAGCCGAGCTACAAGATACCCGACTCGAAAAGCTCACGAGCTACTCGAAAATATAAATATATTATTTTTTATAATTTAAATCTAAATTTCTAAACTTAAAACCCTAAATATAAGTCTTAAACCCTAAAAGAACGTGCTAAAACCTAAAATTTACAAGCTTGAGTTTACACATGTGTATCAAAAATTTTTCTTCATTAGACTTTAAATGAGACTTGAGAGATAAGAGTTACTCGAGTCTAACACGATCAAAGATCGATCAATCCTTGGCTCGATAAAGCTCGAAAAAAGCTCGAGCTCGATTCAAGTTCTTAACGAATCGAGCTGAGCTTAGATTTTTCAGGCTCGTTTAAAATTACTCAAGCTTTAACTCGACTCAAAATCTTAACGAGCCGAGTCGAGCTTAGCACTACTTGAGTTCGACTCGGCTCGTTTACACCCCTAGTTGAGAGCATCGTGAGTGTCCACATTGTTGATTGATAAGGAAAAAGAAACAAATAACTACGCCACCATATAAGACGCCATTGCTCCAATTGTGTCTCTTTCAGTAAATAAGTGGTCATGGTGGGACGTAAGCAGATGAAGACCAGCTGAGACGGAAACAACGGAATGGTTGTCGGAATACTTGTCGTGGGAGTGGGACAAGATTAGAGCATCCCATTAAAAAAATAAAATTTGTATATAATTTTATTTTAATTTTAAAATAATATTAAACACATAATTATTTACGTAATCGAAATTAAAATCAACTAAACGAACCTCGGACAAATGTTAAACAATAATGTACAACGCTAGTCGATTAGAATAGCTTTCTGTCATAAAATTTGATCGTTTTTAATCTAAGATTTACATAGATTCACAACCAAATTCAAAAATTAAATACTTAGATTAAATTATATATTTGAATATTCGTATATCAAATATTTTTCGTATCTAATTACCTATCTAAAAAATTTTATATGTAATTTTCTCCCCTGCATGCGCAAAAAAAGTGTTTGGGACCAATTGTGCTATGGTTGTGATCGTGATCGTTCTTCATCAACAAAGAAGCATCCAAATTTGAATAAAAATGGCATAAAAACAAACAAAAATACCTTCATGGACATTATTATTTTGATAATGTAATGGAACTTTATGGGGATTTTTTTTTAAGGCATGCAGTCTCCAAGACCACAAAATGTGATAAATATTGTTAGTTGTTATCGTAACACAAGACATATAAAAATAATATTAAATATTTTATTAAAAGAATCGAATAATCAAATTTGATTATACACTTAACAATTAACATTATTATTCGATTTAGCTAGTCCAGACTGATTTGGTCCCTGATTAATGTCTTGTTTTCTTGTAGCTATTTGTGGCACTAATCTTGTAAGTACTCGCTTGTGCACTCTTTTTCCTCCATTTATGTTCAGGGAGGTTTTTTAACGAGGCATAAGCGTGTGCGCTTCTTTACCCATATAAAAAAAAAAAAAAACTTGTTTGATAACTCAAATTATTTAACTTAAAAATTACTTTTGAGCGTTAGAAAAATGATACATTAATTGAAATATATAGCAGTGAGATGAGACAATTTTAAATTTTTAACGAATTGAATTGAATTACTTGATATTTTACTCGAAAAGTTTGAGTTACTCTATAGTATAACATACTAAATCGTGAGAGTAAAAATTCTCTTCCTCTTTATCATGACTTCATCCATGCCTCATGTTAAAATTTTTTAAAAAATTAAATTTTAAACCATAACCCTTATTTTCTATACTTAAATCCTAAACCCTACATTCTAAAGAATACACTCTACCCCTAATTTCATAAACCATAACCCCTAACCTAAAACCTTAAACCCTCTAATTATGGGATTCAAATCGTCTACTTCTTTTTCATGCCTTCATTTGTACCTCCATTTTAAATTAGATGATTTAGGGGTTAAGGGTTAGGTCTGGGTTGTGGTTAGGGTTTAGGGAATTAAGAGTAAAGTGTATTTTTTAGAGCATAAGATTTAAAGTTTAGGATATAAAAAATAACAGTTAGAGTTTAAAATTTAATTTATAATTTTTAAAAAATATATATAATAAATATATAATAAATAGATAAATAATTTTTACTTCGATTATAATTATCACGTAGAAAAGTTCTATGCAATGAAATTATGGCGTAGTCAAAAAATGCTACAATGCTTCAATGTTCTTGTTTTGAAATTCAAATCATTTGAATTAATTTATTTAAATTAAAATTTATGCTAATTTGGATACAAAGTCAATTATGATCCGATGTTTCCATGTGAAAAATTCGGGTCGATAAATTAAATTTAGATATTTTATAATCCAAAACAAATGATTCGGGAGCAGAAAATAATATGAAATATTAATTCGACGGTCAAAACTGACGGCTATACAACAAAAAAGTGGGTGTCTGGGTTCTGTTTTTGCTCTGTACATTATCCCGACCTTTTTTTCAAATAATTTATAGTTAATAATATTCGATCAATTCGATTAATTTAATTTTTTTTATTCAATTAAATCAAACTTTAACTTTTATTTTAATTGAATGTGGTAAAATTCGAAATAAAACACTAAAATTCATTTAAGAAAATAAAAAAGGTACGACCCGAGTTTTGAAAATGAGAAGAAAAAATCACAAATTTTGTAGCGAATTACACTTTGTGCACACTATGCTAAGTTGGAGTTCTTGATTCAGTGGGTGGAGTATGACCACCGGATTCTTTCGAAGGATCGTCGGACGATTGTCTTAGTCCGTCATCAGTTTCACCTCGATTCATGTCTTCGATCATACGCAACACTTCTCGCATGTCGGGTCTTCGATCGGGCACCGTCGATACACAAGCCATTGCAATTTGTAACAGTTGCACCATCTCCTCTTCGATGTTGTGGTATCTCATTAATTCCATATCGAAAACCTCCGCGGTCCATTCCTCTCGGACCACGGATTGGACCCAACGAGGAAGATCGATCCCGTCTTCCCCCACCGATGCCTGATTAGGCGCTTTGCCCGTTAACAACTCGAGTAATAAAACTCCGAAGCTGTAAACATCAGACTGGAACGTAACTTTGCGGATTTCCATTACTTCCGGCGCTCGATAGCCGGCAACGCGACTAGGCGGTGTGGCATTGCCGAAGAGCGAGTTGAGACCGAAGTCGGAGAAGCAAGCTTCGTGATCCGGTCGGAGAAGGATGTTGGAGGATTTAATGTTGCCGTGGACCAGTTTGGCCGAAACATGGAGGTGTGCTAAGCCTCTAGCCGCGGTTAACGCTATCTTCAGCCGGTTCTCCCAGTCTAACGGAGTCCGGCCTGAGCCTCGGCTACCTGAAATATTTATCACATAATAAAGGAGATTAATTCGTTAGCCGTTAGCTGCAGTATAATTTTATTACTAGCCAAAATGTAATTAATGGCCAACCAGAAACATAAACACAATGTAATAAGTTAATTACTGTTCTTAATTTTAAGGCCGGAATTAGGTTAATTATATTAAATACGACATAATAATTATAAAAATATTATATTTATTAATATTTAATTTATTAACTAATTAATTTTGATCGGATAAATTTACCGTGAAGCAGAGCGGATAAGCTTCCGTCGCGCATGAAATCGTAAACGAGCAATTTCTCGTCTTTGGAGAAATAAAACGCTCTCAAAGGAACCAGATTTTCGTGCTTGATTTTCCCCACCGTTTCCATCTGCATTTCGAACTCTTTTTTGCTGATCGCCACGTCTTTCAGCCGTTTAACAACCACCGTCATCCCTTCTTCCAGCACCGCCTTGTACGACGTTCCGACGCTGCCTTTCCCCAACACTTCCGCTGATGCTCTTAACAAATCCTCCAAGTCGAAGCTGTAAACTCCGCCTTCGAAGAACACAAGCTTGTTCCTTTCCCCTTCCCTCGACGCTCCCGTTATTTCATCTTTTGAAGACGAAGTTCCCCCCTCCGTCGATGGAATATCACGTGTCGTCGCCGGCATTGACGGATTCGGTTGCTTCGCCGGACGCGTTTTCCGTTTACGAAGGCAGAAAATGAGGAATAATAATAACAATAACACTGCAAAAGCAGACCCTACGGCAATGCCAATAATGGCGCCGGTGGAAAGCCTCCTGCCATTTCTACCGGAAGTTGGAGGAGTGGGTTCGGACGGAGACGGCGCCGGAGGAGAGAAGAATGGATTACACGGCGGTAGTGGAGCTCCACAAAGAGCAAGGTTTCCGGCAAATGAAGATGTCGGGAATTTAGATAACGAACCAGGAATTGATCCGTTAAGATTGTTATTAGCAACATTGAAATCATCCAAACCGTCGGAGTTGATGCTCGGGAGAGAACCGGAGAACGAGTTGTTTTGCAAGAAGAGTCGAGTCAGCTGGCTTAAATTGTTGACGGCGAAAGGGATTGAACCGGTGAAATTGTTGGAAGAAAGATCGAGCCGTATCAAGCGAGTTAAATGAGTCACACTAGGTGGGAACAAGCCGGTGAATTCATTACCTTGCAAGTAAAGGCTACGGAGGAGAGTCAAGTTGGAGAAATCGGCAGGAATCTCACCGGATAAACGGTTCGCCCGTAGGCTCAGAACCCGGAGTTGGCTCAACCGACCGATTGTGTTTGGTGGAATAGAACCGACGAGTCCAACACCCGGGAGACGAAGAGTGAAGACGGAAGAGCGGTTGGCGTCGCATTTGACGCCGACCCAGTCGCAGGCTGAGGTCGATGAGTTCCATTGAACCCGGTTCTCGTGTTTGGTTTGAGAAAGGAAAGCAAGGAGAGCTTGCTTGTCTTGAACTGGTTCGGAGTTTACTCCAAAACTTAGCATCAGAATTGAAACTAGAAAAACACAGGCAAAATTCACTACCATTTTGGGTTTTGAGTTGAAAAATGGGATACTATTTGGCTGTTGATTCGGCCGGCGGTTTGCAAGGACCGGTTTGGACAGAACTGAAAATGATGTTCCGGTGAGAAAGCATAAAAGAAAGAGAACTGGGAGAGTGAAAGCGGGGGAGGCTTTCTTAGGCACGCGTTAACCGTTGCTAGCTACTTAGAGCAATTAGAAACGCTAAAAATATTTTAAAATAAAAATATGATTTAAAAGTATTTTTAATTCAAATATAAAAGTTAAAATAATTTATTTTTGTGTTTCAATTAAATTATAATCTTATTGTTTATTTAGTATTTTATGATGCGTTTATTTTACAATTTATAAATTTATAATTATTTTTATCAAAAATATAAATAATAAATTATTTATTATTTTAAAATTTTTATATTTTTATAAATAATATTTTAACTGGAATTATTTTAAATTTTATGTTTTTTAATGAAATACATAGATAAAAATATTGATTTATTACTAAAAATGTTTTATTATAATAATATTAAAAAATAAATATCATTTAAATATGTATTTTTAATTTACAATACTACATTAAAATAATCATTTATTTTTATAAAAAAATATTTTATAATAATATTAAATATTTACATTTTAAATTAAATACCTTATATTTTTTAGAAACAATATTAAACCAACTCAATGACTCATGTATCGTGGCTTTACAAAAGGTTAAAAATAAAGTGATTTGATATAGACGGACAACCTTTTACTTTTTTATTTGGGCCCCTTCCTCGTAATTAAGCGAAAAATGATTTTATCTAGAAAATTAAAAAAAATAACTTAAATTTTATAAATTTAATCATTTTTCATAAGTTTGGTTTTAAAAAATTAAATAATATTTAAATTATAAAACAATCCGATTTTACACAGATTATATGATGAAAAATAAATATTATATTTAAAAAGATTAAAAATGTAATTTAAATTTTATCTATTTTTTAAAAAATTAACTGAAAATAAATATAAGAAGTGATAAATGCTTTAATATCAATTATGTTGCAAACGATAACCAACAAAGATTAACAGATAGTAAAAAAATTATCGTCCATAAATAATTAAAATTTTAAGTTAATTTATAAAAACTTATATAGTTAAGTGACGAAAATGTATAGAACTAAAAATTGGGTGACTATAATAGAACGTTTCTCTTTCCGGTGCTGCTGTTTTGAACGCGCGGAAGTCTGCGCGTTGAGAATGTACAACTGGATTACAGCCTTTCCGCTCGCTTTGGATTGCTCCATGCGAGAGCGGTAGTATTTGAAGTGAATGATTATAGTGATGGAAGGGTACGTGGGTCCTGGCTGTATCCACCTTTGTCTTAAAGTATAAAGTATAGGGAGTGGACTCCACGCAGATAAAGAGCGTGGCGGGGAATACGTCGACTTTTCACTTAGCGACGACCTTGTTCCCATGGGAAGAGAAGACTTTGATCGAATTGGATACGTCAACTTAATTAATGAGTTATTTAAGATTATTTATATTATTTTATATGAATTTAAATGTTGATATTTATTTTAATTTAATAAATTTGTACTTGATAAAATGTTCAATTTTGAATTTGAATAACTCGTCATAAAAACAATATTTGAAATTAATATTATTTCCAATTTGGTATTTAAATTTTGAATAAATTGTAAATTTTTATTTAATAGTCTTTTCGGAAAGATTGACGTTTGATCTAGTCGAGTAAGTTAAATTTTTTTAGTTTTTTAAGTTTATAAATCATTTTATGATATAAATTTTATTAAAAGAAATTTAATTGAATCAAGTTTATAAAATTTGAGTCGAGTTGAATTTTTGAATTTATGTATATATTTAATTATATTTTTTATATACATATACGTAACAATTCATATATATATATATATATATATACTTAGGATTAAATGGTGTACATATAGATTCTGATTTAATGATTTTTATATACATATATGATATATTATAATTTTTATATTTTCACATATAATATACATATACTATGAAGAATTTATAAACTCAAATCGAATATAGAAAGTGATCAATTAATTATTAGAATTTTTGAGATATTTAAAATTTTATTTTATAACTTAAATTTTATTTATTTATTTTTGAATGGAGTTAAAATGAATATTTTTTTATTTTAAATCAAATTAAATTTTGTCCACCTATATTACTAGTATTGTTTAGGTATTTACAGAAAAGGATAGTGCGAGAAGTCAAAATATCAATGAGAATAGAGAGGAAGAAAAACTGCTACGGTCGTACGATTCATTTTAAATTTGTTTGAAATCAACTAGTAGATGAAGACAAAGTAGAGCTATAAACTAGTGCAAAATTTGAATTTTATGACCAACTAGGAAACAAAATTAAAACCTAGTTTGACATGAATGGAATAAGAAATAAAATAATGGAAAGTGATTTATATAATTAAATCGTATATCAGTGTTTATGATATACACAAGTATATTAGTTTTAGGATTTTAAAGAATCTATTTAGGTTTTAGGGGCATGAACTCTCTAGTCTAAGTGATTAAAGGAACGATTATTGTTCTTAAAGTTCACGGGTTCAAGCACCAGCGATGTCAACAGAGTGATTGAGCGATCAACGTTAAATGATAAATATTATATTCTAGAACAAATAATACTGTAATTACTATTAGCTTGTTCCAAATATAAATCTATGGATTACTCTAATCAAGCATAACAAAAGAAGGAAAGGAAGTATACCTATAAAATTTTACTCTCTTGTATTTTAGAATTAAATAAAAATTCCCTATTGGTTGAAAAAGAAAATTTTTGTCTTTGTCATCTTGTGTTGGTTTCCTTTGAAGATGAGTGGGGTAGGGGACCATTTGGCTGGTTCTAGTGAGGAGTGAGTTGGAGGGAGCCGTGGTGTGAGTGTGCTCAGTTCTGTTGCAAAGGATGCACATGAGGCTCGGTGTTAGGGCCGGTACTTGGAGAGCTGCTCGGGTGTGCTCAGTTAAAGTTGAAGAGGCATGGGGCTGCTTGGTTTAGGCTAATGGGCCGTAGTTGGGTCTAGAATAGAGGAAGTAGTTGACTTATATGTAATGGGTATTGGATTTATCATGTAATAAATATTCATAATATATAATGGACTTATATATGATGTTGTTGTTCGTAGATTCGACCGAGCAAGGGTCGAGAGCATACGGATAATCGATTTGCCGGCCTCACTGTGACCCAAAGGTCCCCTTCTCTTCAGATGTTGGTGGTCATCCATGTTTACTTTATACCCAACCAAATCTGGCATATCCCGCATTCTAGTCGTCACACGAACAATGGGGACCGTTGTTGCCGATGCGGGTCGGATGAAGTGGTTAAGGGGCAAATATTTTATACTCGCTATTTATATTCGAATATATTAACCGTCAAGAAGAGAGTTAAGATTCAATTTTTAAGAGGAGTAAAAGTTTATTAAGCCTTTAAATTTAAAAATTAAGACAGAAGTCTTATTTAATTAACAATTAACTCAAAAGAGATTAAAAATACAATCATACTAAAAATTTAGAAGAACAATTACTCTTCCCACACCTTATATGGTTCCGTTTTATTGAAATGAGAGAATAAAAATAAAATTTAGGATTAAAATGATAATTGTTTTCTCACTTCACATTTATATTATTTATATTTATAAATTATAACCCACGTAGCCAATCATTGGGATCTTCCATATATGAATGGAAGTAATAGAGCACCTAAAATTAACAATATCCAACCATCTTTGCTAGGGGAAACCTTCGCTCCTCGCAGTCCTACAGATGATGACTGGTTGGGCGGCGGCGTGCCAACAACAGGACGGTGGCAATCGGCTCCTAGAGAACCTGAACCAAAGCAGAAAACTATGAGTCCGTGACGGTCGAGAAATAAAGCAAGTTTTTTCTTTAAAATATTTTAGTGCAATTACATGGTAATATCAGTTTACTAATTTATAACATGCTCCAATCTGGATAACCGTGTTAATAAACTATTTAAATTCGAGTTTTATACGAGTAATAATATTCTTTTTTATTAGAATTACTCAATGTTGTTTGTATTTAAATGATAATTTTTTTTTTAAATTCGGGTTTAATTCGATTATTTAATCATATTTAACAAGCTTAAGATTCGAATTCAATACGTATAATTCATGACTATTACATTCTTTGAAGCAGGGTAAGGCTGTGGCATTGAGAAAATTATCTGAGTCTGCATTGCAATCGCATTCGTAGTTATTCCCATTCGTCTTACAGCTTCCATCACCGCACCAAGTATAGCTACAAGCTACATAAAATAACGACCAAATATCACAATAAATAGTTGTAACCAAGTTAAATTAGAAAAAAAAAAAAATCTGTCCTAAGAGCATACGGTCGGTCAAATTAAAATCCGGCCGTGGTAGTGTCGGCGGCAGAGGACTCCCCGTGCCGCAATCGGAGCTAAGCGTGCCTGGAAAAGAAAAAGATACACAAATGTAACACGAGATGCAAAAGAGTTCAATGCCGAAAAAGTCATGCAGGGGACTCACAGGTGGGAACGACGCAGGGTGGTAAGGTGAGGGAACCGATCTGAAACTTCGTCCACCCGGAGTTACAATCGCAATCGAATCCGAAAACTGAACTATCCGTCTCTCGGCAAGTCCCTTTTCCGCATTTTACAATGTCACAAACGTCAACTGCAACCATAAAAGGAGAAAAAAAACATGAATGTTGTTGTAATTAGAGCCGTAAATAAGGCGAGACAAAATCACCTGATTGTAGGTTGAATATGAATTCTTCGGAAATGGCTCCCGAGCACCGGAAGATCGACGATACGAGCACGACCCAATTTAAGGCATGTATTTTAGTTTGAAGCTTCATTTCAAAAGTAGAAAACTCGATGAGCTTGAATAACAAGGGAGATTCGTAATATATATAGTTACTGTGTGTATGTCTGTGTATATATATTATATAGGTTGTAATTATATATATAAGAATGGAATCTGGTGCTGGCGTTGTGAACAAAGATCACTACGTTGTTGACATCGATTTTTTCAAAGAATAATTTGTCTGAGCCTGAATTTCGTGGGAGTTTTCTAATAATTTGGCGGAAAGTGCCTTATGTTTTTTTATGGTTACAGTAGATTATCTAACTTTTCTATCGGGTATTTAATTTTCTTCTCTTCAATGTTCAAAATTTTCTTCTCAGACAAAGTCACAGATACATGATATCCGGGCAGGTAACATTAAAAGAAGTATGTTTCACTGTGGAGGAGAAGACATCTAGAGGAACGTGGAGATAGAGGAAGGGGGCGGCGGGGGAAAGGTAGAGGCAGATCCCGGGCGGTCGTGAGCCGCCGTCGACTGTATCTTTGGTATGACTAGTTTAATATTGTTTTTGAAAAGTGCGATAGAAAAGTGTGATGAGAAAGTGTAGTGAAAAAAATTCTTTTTGAATTTTTAGTTTGAAAAATATGTGTTTAGTATTGATGTCAAAAAGTGATTTTAAAAAAATAAATGATTATTTTAGACATAATGTTATAAGTTAAAAATATATATTTAAATGATAATCAAATTATTTTATATTATAATATTAACTTAAATGTATTTCTGTATACAATTAAAATATATTACTTGGTATAATATTTAAAATATTGGTAAATTTAAAAAAAATTATTTAATAAGATGGAATGTTAAATCTTTAAACAATATTGAGATGCAATAGGTTAATCTTGAATAATATTATCTACGCTATGAAAAATTATTAGGTGAATCTTGTTCATCACATCCTTTGTAGTCTTAATCAAATAAATTTATCTATTTTATTTTTTAAGGTGACTTATCACCTCTCTCCTACATGTAATTAATGGGTGGGTAGTTATTAGGTAGATATTTAAAGATTAACGGTTCTGATTATTTAAATCATGAATGACGTAATGAACAAGATTGACCCAATAATCTCTTATATATTACGAATAGGGGTGAGCAAAACTCGACTTAACTCGAAAAAACCGAATAACTCGATTTGACTCGAGGCGAAAATACTCGACTCATTTTGATTCGATTCGAAATTTTATAGACTCGACTGGAAAAAATTTCAAATAAAGTTCGAGTTGTAAAATGGAAATCGAATAACTCGAAATTTTTAATAATTAAAGGATTAATTTTTAAGTTTGAGATGAGTCTATCATTTTTTATGATATATATAATTGATATATAAAAATATAAAAAAAATATTGCTACATATGAAAAACATATATACGTATCTTATATGATTAGAAAAAGTTGTTTAAATTAGAATCAAATCATACTATAACATGATAAATAATTACAATTAAATATTTATAAGAACTCGAAAACTCGACTCGACCCGAAAAAATTTCAAATAAAGTTTGAGTCGTAAAATATGACTCGTCAACTTGAATAACTCAAAATTTTTTGATTCGATTCGATCGAATACTCACCCCTAATTACGAAGATAATTACTTGACCCTTTATTATTCAAGAAAATAATATTTTTTTATTGATATGTTTTTTAAATTTTTTATAAATAAATTTTATTTATTAAAAAATTATTTTAATATAAAGAATTAAAAATAAATTTATAAATATATCAAAGTCATAATTTTTTAATAAAATATACAAGTAAACTTTCAACTAAACCAAACTTGTTCCTTCTACTTATAGAGTTTGGTATAATATACACTGATTTAGTAGCAGACTTCAACTTCCCAAACAACCTTCAACTTCTCCGCTAAAATCTCTTCTCCCCAGTCTCAGACGACCACGAAAGAAGATGGAGAGCGCTCTAATCCAACCCTTAATCGCTGTTTTAATCTCTTCCTTCATGGCGATTCGATCCTACAGAAGAAAGTCTCTCGATTTATCCGGAGCTCTCGCCGGATTTCTCGTTATGACTATTCACTTCGCTGTCGGATACAGGTTCGGTGCAATGTTGCTGGCCTTCTTCTTTTCTTCATCGAAGCTTACCAAAGTTGGAGAAGATAAGAAGCGACGGGTTGATGCTGATTTCAAGGAAGGTGGACAAAGAAACTGGTATGTTGTTCTTTACTCTCTTCAAATCAACGAATGTTTATTTCAAGATTGAGGAATTAATTTAGTTTTCCTTTTTTTTAATTATTTAGAGCGTTTTGATTGGTTGTGAAAAAAAATTAAGGAAAAAGAGAGCTAAAAGGTTAATTTAGAGGTAGTGAATAGTGAATACTTGGTTGATGAAAGAAATTTTCCAGAAATTAAATGAGCTAATTTTGGTGTTCCAAGGTTGAAATTTTTGAAAATGGTTTGAACTTGAATCTGATGATGAATTTGAATCCAAGTTAGAACTTGTGGTTCCCTGCTTTGGCTGGTTAATTCATTCCCTAATATCTTCATTTCAGGATACAAGTTTTTTTCAATAGCGGTATTGCAGCTGTTTGTCTGTGGCTATTGGGAATCTGACTGGATGGGAGGACAAATGCCTGGATTCGAAAGACTCGGTTCTTACCACATCGTTGATTGGCGGCATTATTGGTCATTACTGTTGCTGCAATGGTGATACTTGGTCCTCGGAGCTTGGGGTTCTCAGCGACGACCAGCCGCGGTTGATCACAACTTTTAAGGTAGTATTTCACTATTTCTTTCCCAAAATTTGGTACAAGAGCTTATAGTTTTAGATGGTCATCTATCATGTCCTGCTTCAAGTTACCGACGACTTTCCCGCTGATATATTGTTTTCCTGAAGATGATCATTCAGCTTCTGTTCTGGAAAAATGAATCTGCTGATTTTTTCTACTCCGGACATTAATAGTTGTCGATTCGAAACACGGTTGATATTTATGTTGTTTGCTACCTTTAGTGTCATGTTATTGATGAAGTCAGTTTGGTTTTTTCAAGGAACTTTTAGAAGGGACTTGTTTTAGATATGGTCTTAATTGCATAATCTTATACATATAGCCAACCTGATACAATGGGAGAAGACTGTGCTTCTTTTGTTGTTTGAATGTTTACTAACATCATGGTAAATGGTTACCAGCCTGTTCGAAGGGGCACAAACGGAGGTGTGACGAAAACAGGACTTCTTGCCGCTTTGGCAGCGGGGACTGTCATCGGTTTAACGTTTGTTCTTGTCGGTTTTTTCACTACAAGATGTTCGGATGGAATGACCATGAAGCAGCTATTGGTTATACCCCTTTCTGCAATGGCCGGACTTTTAGGAAGTCTCATTGATTCTCTGCTGGGAGCAACCCTGCAATTCAGTGGGTTCTGCTCGGTCCGAAACAAGGTATATATTGAACATAGGCCTTCAAAATGGAACACAATCTCCCCTAGCTTGCCATGACAAGTACACCATTTAAGCTTCTTCCATCATGATTTCTTTTTAATCCTTTTGCAGGTTGTTGGAAAACCTGGACCAACGGTGAGGAAGATTTCAGGTCTTAACTTTCTCGACAACAACGCGGTCAACCTCGTCTCGATACTACTGACCACACTGCTGACTTCAATTGCTTGTGTGTACGTTTTCTGAATCCTTGATTCTGGTTAAGCAGTCTACTCTTGTAAGAATGTTGAAAAAATCTGAGATGTATCATGAACTTCATATTCGATGTAATTGAACATACCGGAAAAAGGTTTACCAGTTGTGCTTTGGAATAAAGATGAACAAATATTGTAATATGAGATGTTCTTATCTTGGAGTAATCTTGTGCAGATTCTTTTTGTATATTTACTAGTTTTTTTTTTTTAATATTAACAAGTTTTATTAATTTAGAAAAAATCTAAAAATACAATCAAAGTTTGTAAACAAATTTGATTTAGATATATTTTTATAAATAAAAACATAAAATTTAATATTCCTAGATCATAACCAGGATTATACAAAGAAAAAATAAAAACTCTAATTTAAAAACTCGAAACAAAATAGATACGAATATTATTAAAACTCGACCACGAAAAGTAAAATCTAATAATAAACAATATTAAAAAAAATGCATATAACAATAATAAGACACATTGATAAAACCGTCACTACTACAACTTAATTATAAACAAGAACGATGACTGTGAGCTCGTGATTTAAAATATCGATATGAAAACTGTTGTAAAAATACCGTTATAACCTTTTCCCAGCTGACCCCGCCTATAAAAGCTGTTGTTTCAAGTGAAGAGTGAATTAAGACGAGAAATTTTCCCACCAATTCTCAGCAAGAAAGAAGATGGAGAGAACTATAATCCAGTCATTAATCTCTGTTTTAATCTCTTCTTTAATCGCGATTAGATCCTACAGAAGAAAGTCTCTGGATTTGCATGGAGCTCTCGTCGCATTTCTCGTCTTGACTATCCATTTCGCTGTCGGATACAGGTCCTTTTTTTTTCTTCTTTCTTTATATTTTGTTTGGCTGCCAAGAAAGTCATCAAGAAATGGGAATTTCAGGTTTGGTGCAATGTTGCTGATCTTTTTCTCTACTTCGTCAAAGCTTGTCGAAGATGGAGAAGTAAAGAAACCACTAATCGACGCTGGTTTACAGAACGATAGACGAAGTAACTGGTATATTCATTAGTCTCGTCAAATCTTTAAATAAACGAATGTTCATCAAAGAATTTGCCAGAAATTAAATGAGTTGATTTCAGGAACAATGATTTGAACTTCAATATGACGATGAATCCAGCCAAGAACTTGTGATAGGTGTATATTGGATTCAGGATTCTTTCTTTTAACCGTGTAATTCCCCAATTTCTTCATTTCAGGATACGAGTTTTGCTCAATAGTGGTATTGCAGCCGTTTTGTCTGTGGCTGTTGGGAGCCTAACTGGATGGGAGGACAAGTGCATCGAGTCGAACGAGTCGGTTCTTGTCACGAGATTGATCGGTGGTATAATCGGTCATTATGCTTGCTGCAATGGCGACTCTTGGTCCTCGGAGATCGGGGTTCTTAGCAATGAACGGCCATGGTTGATCACAACTTCTAAGGTAGATATTATGTTTCCCAAATTTCGTTTAAGAATTCGGCATCACATCTGATTAATTCCGATTTGAATAGTCGACAGCATTCCTTCTTTATTCCCCCCCCCCCCCCCCACCCCCCAAGATTGGTTCTATATCTATTCCGGAAAATCGAATCTGTTTAGCTAGTTATCTTTCCTTTTTGGTTAAAGCAACTATGCAGCTGACATTCTAGGATCCAACATTCTAGAATACATAATTGGTGAAGTTGGATTTGCTTATCATGATCACTTTGCTTCTTTTGTTGCAGCGTGTTCGAAGGGGCACAAACGGAGGCGTGACAAAAATAGGACATCTATCAGCTTCGGCAGCAGGGACAGTCATCGGTTTAGTGTTTGTTCTTGTCGGACTTTACACTACAAGCTGTTTCAATAGAAAGGTCGTGAAGGAGCTATCGGTTATACCCCTATCTACGGTGGCCGGTCTTTTAGGAAGTATCATACGGTCTCTGCTGGGAGAAACCCTTCAATTCAGCGGGTTCTGCGTCGTCCGAAAGAAGGTACATTAGAACATAGGCCTTATAAATGGAAAAACAATCTTCCAGCATGCCAAGACAAGTGATTTTATTTCAATCTCTTTTGCAGATTGTTGAAAAACCCGGACCAACAGTGAGGAAGATCTCGGGCCTTAACTATCTCAACAGCGATGCTGTGAACCTCGTCTCGATACTACTGACCACACTGATCACCTCAATTGCCTGCGTGTACATTTTCTGAATCCTTGATTCCACGAAAGCAGGTGAGACAGTCTGATCTTGTAAGAATGTTGAAAAAGCTGAGCAAATGTATATCCCATCCACATCATAAACTTCATATTTTGAGGTAATCAACATACGGGAAAACAGTTTTGCCATCTGTGCTGTTTAAACAAGGATTACTTACCAAATTTCTGGACTGATTAGATTACAATACTAGAGATACATGAGTTGTTCTTTATCTTTTGCAGCTTCTTTTTTGTGCTACGATTCTGAATGCCTTAAAAAAACATCCCAGTTAGCAAAGGAAGCATTTTTGTTCAAATGAAGTTCCTGTAGTTCTTGTATGGAAGCTTCGAGCATGGCTCAAAAATGTATACCCAAGATATAATCAATACAAGGTGTATAGATACATATACTCGAAACCCAGATCCCTCAGTTCCTCTAAATACTTTGAAGGTGATGAGTTACAAATCCTACTGAATCACCAGACTGGCTAAGTTCAAGAGTACGACATCAAACAATGAGAGCAGCTAGAAAGAAATATATTTATGCATATTTTGTTTTTCGTGACCCGGAACGATTAACAGGCAACCGGGCATGCAGCTGGTTTAACGGGAAGAATCATGTTGGACGCCACAGGTTCAAAACTAGCTGCAGTCTCCAGGCGTTCCCAGGTGATTTTCCTCTTCTCCGTGGCCTCACTTGATTGGGAGTTTTCCTCCTCAAACTTACGCTGGCAAGCAAGCACAAGCTCTTCATCCACCTCGCAAAACATCTTTTTTATGCTTTGTGTCAGGTTAAGCACTGCTTGGTTCCAATGGTTCCTGGAATTTCGCTCAAGGGCAGGGAAGATTAGAGGAAATATCAGCTGGCGGTTATGCATTATAAGATTAAAGATGTGCTCGTTGTTCCATAGCAAGTGCGCTCGTTCAGCCACCTGAAAATGGAGAAAAGAGGAGTCAAAATCGGTCTCATATTGCATCGTCGTCCAACTTAAAACATTTTTCTCATAGTGATTAGAAGAGGCAAATATACCTGGTAATGGGAGCTGTTTAAGCAGAATGCAATACGACGGAACAGTGGAACCATGATCGTTAGGAACTCAGCCATGCTAGTCATCTCCAAAATCTCCTCTAACTCGCTAATAAACATTAACTCCTTTTGGCTATTCATAACCGGCCAGTACTTTAGCAGTCCTGTAATCACACTATTGGCTAACTTCGGATCCTTATCTATAAACTGTACAATACAGAATGTTAATTGCTGATGATAAACACCCACAGGTTTCGGTTTGTGTAGAGGAATAAGGGCTCTCCACAAAAACATCTTGTGTTCCTCTTTCAGTGGTACGGCAAAACCACTAATAATACTTCCGAAAATCTCGAGGAGTTCAGCAATACCATTATGCCTTTCCGTTTCGAAAACAAAACGATAGATGATATTGCTAACAGCTTTTCGCACGAAGGGCCTGTGCACCATGAGTTTTCCGTAAATTCTGTGCAGAATAGTTTTCAAACAGTCTCTTTCCCGGGGGTCCTCGGAATCAAAGAGTTCAAGTAACCTTGAAATAAAAGAATGATCTACATACTTCTTTGCCACCTTTGCATCAAGAGAACTACAACTAATAAACCGAAGAAGTAGGTCATATACGAGTTGCAAATTGGACCAAGAAGGATCAAACATCAGCCCTTCATCTTCCACTTCACCACTACTGGTACTAGATCGATATTTTGGTGGGAAAACTCTGAAGAGGTTAATGGCACACATTTTACAGAATGCAGCAATTGCTGTTTCGTTGAACTTTGCAGACCCCGAAGAAACAAAATCAACAAGTTCTAGCAACGTCCGATGTTTAAGATCTTGCTCAGCACTAGTTTTATCAGGAAAACTGAAATCAGAAAGCTCACAACACAGATTCAATTTACTGATAAAAAGGTTCTGTTTCTGTAGATATGAAACATCCGTGAAAGATAGGTTGGCCTCCACCGCCTCCACACCAACCATGATGCTGGCAGGAAAAACAGCTGAGGACACCCGTTTAACAACACTTAGTCGACTTGATATACTGTCCCTGATACTTGTACACTGAGCCTCATTGCCTGAGTTAGAAGTATGGTTTTCGGACTCGATTTCAGATGAATCTAACGAGTCAAATTTTTGCAACTTCAGTGGGAGTTTGCTGAAAATCTGTTTGAGCATCATAACAAAGCAACTTCCGGCAACACCAACTACCTGAATCAAACAAACTTACAGTGATTCAATAAACTTATAAGATTTCAAACTGCAAGCTAAATTGGGATGCCATTGATAAGCTAGAAAAAAGAGGGGATAAGAACAAGACGAATTTGTAGTGTTGCAATAATAATTTAGCAAGGAATGGATGCACTTGTGATATTCCGATGGCATTCATTCAGTAGCCAGAACGAGAAATCATGCTAAGGTTCTTAACAAGCTATAATTCTGATTAACAAGTATATTTTCATAGGAACAAATTGAAATACCAACAAGCACAATATTCAATGGAGCAGATAACAGATTCAAGAAAACGTCGGGAAATTGAGCAAATAAAAATGCCGAATTCGGAAGCAATCTTATATGTTCGCATCTTCGATAAATTAAGCAAATAAAAATGCTTAATGGGAGAATCAGATACATTTTGCTACTAGGAATCCAGAATTCTCAAAAACTACCAGTTTAAGTGTAAGCTTCGAAATATTCGATCCACTACAGGAAGCTAAGCTATTAGCAATCATAACATATTAGACTTTAGCATTAATCCATGGAAACCAGGGAATAAAAACATAAAGAAAATTCAGTAAGGCAATTGCAATTACCCCAAATCAAAGTGTCACAACAGAGAAAATCACTCACTTTGATACTATAAAACTTGGAAAAAAAAAACAAGTTTCCCAGAAAGAAAATGATACATGGTCCTAACAGCAACATATTATGATGAATTACAGTAACATAAAATATGGAATTTTGTTTCAAATACAGGACAACCATATTAAACCTTCAGATCTGATAAAATACAGCAAAAGAGAGAGCAAATCACCAAAGATCTATCATCAAATCACCAAATTGAAAGATACCCAGATCTTATTTAAAAACAATATAGCAACGTTTTAACTAACAGCACTATGAACCAACAAATACCAACACAAATGTCATCATCAAGCATATAAATTTAGCTAAATATTTTGACCCAAAGGGACTAATAAATCCATGAATCGTGCAGTTAGGCCAAAGAATAATAACATTAAAAGAAATAGAGGGGGGAAAAGAAACCTGCACTCGTTGAGCTGTCAAATAGGGAAGACAGACAAACAAACAAAAAATGGGTTAGAGTTTATAATTTATATAAATGCAGCATTTTTTGTTGTTCTTTTAATTTATGGGTTATGGGGAAAATTGGGTTGGAGATTTGAGTTTAAAAATGGAGGAGTTTGCTGGAGTTGGATCTACATGAAAGATGAACAAATTGGGTTCCTCAATTGAAGAGAATGATAGGTGTGTCATTTTCCTGAGAAAATTGCAGCCACTAGTAATAACACCACAAACACAAAGAACATATAGTTCTAATCTAAACTTGTTATAAATAATATTTATTTATACATATATAATTCTTTAACTATACATAATATATTGTAAAAAAATATAATTAAATTTAGATCTCTTAAAATAAGTATTATTTTGTTAGGTTTATGAATATTTATCGATTTCGATAAATAATTTGAAGAGATTTTTTTAATTTAGAGAGCTCTAATGATATTTTAAGATGATGTACTATGAGTTAATAATTTTATAAATTAATTTTATCAAAACATTATCACGTATTTTACTTTTATAATTATTTTACTAATGATGTTCTATAAAAATAAATTGGATACATTGAAACAAAATCTATGTGCCACCATGTCCAAAATCTCTTTGATCGTTGATAAAATTTATTATATTCTATCAATAACAGATTAATAATGAGGTATAAGATTACTTAAATAATGTTAAGGATTATAAATATAGTTAATTAAATTTAAGAGTCTTTTATAATAAATCTTTAAAATACTTTGACTATTAATCAATTAATAGATTAGCTATAAATAATTAAACAAAATAATTTTTTTATGCTAATACAGTTTATATATTAGTTAAGAAAATTATTATTATTATAATGTATACACTACCAAAATATAAAAATAAAATCAAATATCCAAAAGAAAATTTATACATACTCTCCCAAAGTAAAGATTGATCTACCTGAAATAGCCTTGATAAAGGGGCGAAAATGAAAGAATAAAAATAAAAGAGCTAATTACAGTAAGCTTAAAAACCTAAAATAACATGCAGAATAGATTATATGGATTCAAACCTTAGAGGAAATGCATTGACAGTTCTACGCATTGCAATGACCAAACTCAGAGCTTGTTTTTTTTTTTTGTTTCTATGCACTTTGTGCCGGAATTCGACCCATTTTACCGAATCTTTCGGCATTTTTTGGCCTCCACTGGGTCCTCCCTCTCACAATCTCGGACCCTTCCTCAAGTCGGAGCAAGTGCTGACACTCGATTTCACCTGAGTTTACCATGTCGCCATCACCAGCATCCGAGACTGCTGTTAGAGACTGCAGCACACTGTCCCTTCCACACTCCCTCCTATACTCCAGTGTCAAGGAGCAAAGCATGTGATTCTCCACAATCGGCAACGGAGTACTCTGCAAACATTACGACCTTCCACTTAAATTGCATGAAACTTTAAAAAGGAAAAGATTTAAATGAGTTAATCGGTGAAAATCATGAAAAAATGTCGGTACATCAGATTCCAATCACCGGATACCGAGCAGAGATATACCTCAAGGATCCAACCAAGGTACTTCACATTGTTGACATGTTGGTTCACATCCAAGTCACTCCATCGGGGCTGCAAATTAAGAACAAATTCCAAACAAGTGTAACTGAATAGAAATTAGGAAAGCAATTTACAAGTGGACACAACCACAACCATACTGAAGAAAGAGATGGGGGAAGTGGGTGCTTACAGTTAAACCCTTGCGCACATATTTGGCTGTGCTGTCATCAAGTTTCACTAATTTCCGGTTATCCTCAGCCACGATCGGATCACAGTCCATAAAATGTGGTTGTATTTCTCCACGGACCTCTTCTGGGATTTTAGATAACCTTCTAGTCAGTTTATTCATCATCACCCACACACTGCAGATAACAAAAAAAGAAATCAAAACAGAGGGAACCAGATAAGTCACTCCAGAAACACAATTCAGTTATGCACAAGTACATGGAACAATAACCATAATTCCGCTGCATTGATTGGACAGCCAAATTATCAATTGATTTAAAACATTTGTCATAAAATGAGAAGTTCTTTTGGTCATAAATTATCAATTCATTTATGTGGGATTTTGTCACAAAACATCATACTATAGCAAAAAAATAGTTTGATTGAATGAGATCATTTCATATAGTGTCAGAAGATCATAAACAATGCCCTACCTTGTGGCTCTTGTTAAAATTTCACCGGTTTTACTATTGCTGACAAGCCAATCTCTTCGCATGCCATTCTTTCCCGATGCACTGACCCAAGTGTCTACTTGAACAACATCACCCCTGCAAGACAGATATACAAATCCAAAGTTCATTAATATTAAATACGTGGAATTCAAGCTAAGACGTGTGCCTCTGCCATGACCACGTTGATTAAATATGAGCAAAAAAGCATTTCTTACCAAGAAGGATAGCGATCAACCACAACTTGCATCCGAGTGACCACCCATATTAGGTTCTTCTTGCACATCCCAGGGGTTGCACCAAAACCATCTCCTAGCAGTCCAGCACTTTTACAATGATTAATTGCCGTTTCCTGCCACAAAGGAAGAAGCATTAGTTAAAAATCAAGCTTATGTAGTATATCTACATGAAAACCAAAACATACAAATTTTAGTTCATAACATTCTTTGTTC
Source organism: Abelmoschus esculentus (assembly GCA_035048815.1). Lineage (NCBI taxonomy): Eukaryota > Viridiplantae > Streptophyta > Magnoliopsida > Malvales > Malvaceae > Abelmoschus > Abelmoschus esculentus. Next base: position 18,354,534 of record JAUCBN010000026.1, read on the forward strand.
AAACATTCTAGCCAATAGCAAAAAACCGAACCTGTAAATGATTCATTAGTGTCTCTACAGATGCTGTACGATCAGCACCTATCTCATAAGACCTAATTGAGAAGTTCTGACGGAAAACAAGACCATCCTGAACAATCCTCCCTATACCAAACGGGTCAATGAGCATGTCAGGCCGCCGAGGCTTCCAATCAAGCATCATCCACTGCTTCTCAGCAGCCAAGAAAATAGTTGTGATAGCAGCAAGAAGCATGCTCCAATCAGGTAATTGATTGATAAAAGTCCTGGGAGGAGGGGGACTCACAGCATCTTCATCCTTGAAACCTTCCACTGGAGTCATCGCAACCGATGTACCATTTATCTTAGGATGGCCTTGTGCATTTGCCCTGACTTGCAAACCTCCAGAAGAAGCCGGCGGTTTCAAGATACCTCCAAGGTTAGTAGATCCATTTCCAAGCTTCTTGCCTTTGGAGCCAGAGGAGTCCGGGGAAGAAGAGATAGGAAAGAATGCCGATGTAGCAGCAGTAGCAACCATGATTTTATAACTCAAAGTGAACTTCTATTGTCAACTGAAATTCCTTTCTGAAATGGCAATATATCACAAACAGTAAGAATTAGAAAATTCTAGAAAGAAGATTCAGCATTTAGATTTCTACATAATGTAGCCGAAGAATTGATAGTTAATATTAAAAATCAAAGAAAATCTTCATTTTTGAAATTCTGGTCAGAAAAAAGAGAGGAAATAAAGGATTAACCAGATACTCTAAGGAGCTATTATCTTCTATTTTCTGGAAAAAATATCTTAATAATAAATCTGCAATTTAACAGTGCACGTCACAGTAAATATGCCACAAAAACTCCTAATCAGCGAAGCGACGAAGAAAATATGTTGCAAAATGGAAGCGGAATCGCTACAAACCAAAAACAGCTGTGCAGATCTAAGATGTAAAAAGACTTAAATAACAAAAGGCCAAAAAATAAGAAGAAGCGACGGAGAAAGTAGCAGATAATTCATAAACGCATATCAGCTTTCCTATCCGTTACAATGCAGCACGGAACATCATCTCATTCTCAACCATCTTTCCTTTTCAGATTCTTCAGTTCATAAGCAATTTATGATCAACGCCGCACAGAACGGAAACGGAAATGAGAAAATAGACAATATAAATGAAAAAGTAAATCAAATGTGCTGCAATTGGTTGATGAGAAATGAGAAAAAAAAATATTAGATTTAGATCTCCGACTTCCGATTTCCGCCGCCATCACTGAAAACCTTGAATGAAAACAAAAAGAACAAAATGCAAAACCAAATGTACTTTCTTTTCCTTTCCTTTCTTTTCTCGGTAACCAAACAGAACAATGTATTCCAACCAGAAAGCGCAGAACAAGCAGAAAATGGGAGAAATTACAATATATATATATATATATATATAACTCAACATTCAAAACCATACCTCAACCTAAAAAAATTGCAATGAAAATTTTCTCGAGAAAGAGAGAGAGAGAGAGAGAGAGGGGAGAATCTATTGCATTACTCTTGAGGTAACTTTTAGCGCTGACGATCTAGCACATTACTCTCTTAACGTTGTTTTCTTCTGCTTTTTTGAAACCTGGTTTGGAGTTTCCAAAGGGTAATAAGGGAAACAATGGAATTCTTTTTCTACTCTACTTGGCGCAAACGGAGTGAATTTACTATAAGGCCAGCAGCGTTCTTCAATTTGTAGGCCCTACACCTGTCCCTCCTTATATACTGCCTAAATGTCCCTCCCGCCTCGTATTTGTTTTTCAATTTTCCAATTTTATCACCATGGTTTTCTATTATTTACTCTATTGCCACCGTCAATAAAACTCAATTAGACTCATAAAACTCAATTAGGGCTGCAAAACTCGTATCATAATTTTATTTACCCGAATTGATTTAAAAATTTAAATAAAATTTAATAAAAATTTAAATTTTAAAATAAACATAATCAAGTTTTATAATGTAAAACTTTTTAAATTGTAAATATTTTTTGAATCATTATAGAAGATTATCGCTTTAAAAGATACAAAAATATTTTTAAATACTCATATATCCTTATTTGTTTTCCCTTAAAAAGCTAAAATTTTAATTATTTAATTTTAGATGAAGCTAGGGGAGAAATTTTCAAAATATATTTTAAAAATAAATCTACTTCATTTAATTTCAAAAAATTTGAATTATACACCATTATTAATCATTATGATTATAATACTACTAGTAATAGTATCATAATATCTTCCTTTCCATGAAATACAAGGTTAACTTGGGTATTCAAAATAATACTATAATTAACTCGCACAAAATTACCACAACTATTTAATTGTATTGGGCAAGTGACAACATTTTCAATTTACAATCAGATCCTGGATTTTCATATTTTTTTACAAAAAGGCCAACCCAAATACTTCTCTTTTAACATGTATGTAGAATATTAAGATAATTATGCACTGGGAAAATTGCAAACTATCCCCTTGCTTTTAATTCAAACTTTTGCTGCTGACGGAACGGGTAAAAAGAAGGGGTTTAAGAAAAAAATAAAAACCGGCTGTACACTGAATGTACAAATGTGTTGCTGTTCATGTATGATTCTTGCCTTATGACAGCTGATCCTGGTTTCCATTTGACTCGGATGCTGCTGAACTAGGTGCTCTTGTCTGTGCTGTTTGCGGCGGAGCTGTGAGCACGTATACTAGTCTGGAAGAGGAACTCTCGATTAGACCAGCAACCCCGGCAGCAGCGGTTTGGGCATTTGAAGGAAGGAAAAGGTCGTGTTTCTGGTCTTTATAAGCACTCCAAACCTGCAAACACAGGCGATAACCACCGAGTACGAGTGCATGAAAATTGAGTTGGAGAAACAATACGAAGAACACGATGAAGCTGTCATAAATGCCAGATTTAGAGGTTCAAAATCATTGAATTTACAGAAACCATGTGTGAGGACTTACATCGGATGCATTCAATATTTCACGCACTTTAATGCAGTGAGCCCCTTCTGCTGCAAATGCATGTAAAACCTGTATCGAAATAAAAATATATATTATGTAATTCCTGATAAACTCGAGCACTTGAAAGAAATGAATCCGAATGCAGATACTCGGTTAGACAAAGGTGAAAGTTCACTGAAAAATGATTGCAATTAACCTCAATAGCAAGCACCCTGCCAATGGATGCTTCTGACTCATTCCATTTCATCTGAGAGCAAAGTCCATTCCTTCCTCCGGCTCTCCAGTCAAGAAGTCCGAGAAGTACTTCGAGAAGACCAACCCTGCATTATTTACCGATTTTGCTTCAACATCAGAAACAATACAACAGAGTTTGAATAAAAGCACAATAAATAACTCATACAACTGAGCAGATCTATTAGCATTGCATGCATGAAAATATTAAGAAATGAACCAAATATAGACCTCATCAACAAAGTTCCAACGTGAAAAGCCAGATTTCTTTGGAAAAAATTCTTCAACTAAGAGATTATCCACCTCTGTGCATGCACATTTAGCTTTTAGTCACATTTGTTAACGCCTACAAAATGTTACTTAAGTCCCTGGGCAACAAGTGCATCCCTAGCTCGATTCCCAGCACCCACCACACGTTTTAATGTCTCTAGAGCTAGAATGCTTCCACCTTGCCATCCAATAGCTTTCATTAGAAGGGGAACAACCTGCAATTATATTTTCCGGGTTAAACAACAGAACGACAAATTCAAGGGAAGAGCAGTAAAATGAACAAAAGTACATACGCAAGCGAAAACAACCCAATATCCTCAGTAGAGAAACTTCCGAAGAAGATATAAAGAACATTGACTAAACAAGGTACCATGATTCATGAGAACCTATTACAGTCGAGAATGCATAAAACTAAAAGGCATTGCATGGGAAAAAACAGAGAAAATAATAAGGCTGTTATTAGAAAACATACCTGTGTTGTTCCAACACTAGTGGCTGCCATGGCTTCAGCACATATTGTACTGGCAGCAAGTTGATGCAGAACACGCAAACAACTAAGGCGAACACGTTCTTGTGGTGTTTGTGCAGGCTGCTCATCAGATTCATCCTTCCCGTCCGACGTATTATTTCCATCTTTCATATCCCCAGATGACATTGTTTCTCTCCTCCCCTCATAAGCCACAGCAGCAACAAGTTTGGGCACATATCCAAGATAACCAACATGGTCAGCAAGTGCAGGGTGCACTCGCAGTAATGAAACCAAGGCAGCGGAAAGAAGCAAAGGAAGCTTGGGGTCTACAGATTCAGACTCATAATGAGTGGCAGCAATAGATGACAAGTATTGATCTAGCAGCCCTTCCAGGAATCTTTTGGGATTCCTAAGAGGAAATTTCGGATCTTTTAGGAATAGCCTGACATAAATTCCACTAACCTACATGATTATGAAAAGAAATTTCGGATCTTTTAGGAATAGCCTGACAGAAATCATTAGTTCTGGGCAAATAACAAATAGAAAATTTGATGAAATTAAATCAAGTGATACCTGGGGCTCATCCCTCATTTCTTGTGGTGCAGAAGGTTGCTCAGGTACATCCCAATCAACGATACGGCCTTTCACCTGTTCACGGTACAGGTCTGATACCATAGTAGCAATTTGTGCAGACAATGATGTCGCCATGGCTGGAGTCCATACAAGTTCTGGTGTTTCTGTATTCTGATCTAGGGCAGACACAACAGCTTCACCAGGCCCGTCCCTTATGACTGATACCAGGCCATCAGGAAGAAACCTAGCCAATGTTATAGCAACTCTAGGACCATGCATTGGCTGTGCAACAAGTTTACCCAATAAAGAGGCTGCTGCCGCTCTTTGCTGCAAGGGAACTTCTTCTGCGCGCAGCCATTTCTATCATCAACAAGATTGTCTTTGAAACAGAAAAGGGTAAAAGAAGAGGAAGGCAAATTACCTTGTAAGGGCAAGAGAAGTTCAAGAATGTACACAACACCACCATGTTTGGCAGCTGCCCAAGCAAGTTCAGGTGTGCTTGCCAAGGCGTAGAGGACATGAAGTACACCTTCACGGCAAGCTGGGGCAGAGTGGAGCATTTGCAACAAAAGAAGAAGACTAGATCCATCAGCAACCATGGCCTCCAAGCATGGAGCATATGTAGTCAAGAGAGAGAGAACATTCAGGCATAGTTGAGGAATGTTGCTTTCTGACGCAACAGGCACAGAAAAGCATTCAAAAATTGGTAATAGCCTCTCTTTTGTGGAAAATATGGATGCCAAATTAGGATATGCTGTTAGCAAATTCTGCAAAAGTGAGGTGTTAGAAACCAGATGTACTAGATTCTTTATGACGTAGTAGGCACAAGAAAATGAATTACCTGTAGTGAAGTAAGTCCAGATTGAAGATTTTTAATAAGCACATTTTCTTCCTTATCTTTCAATATATTATCAGATGCAGCCAAAGAATCATCAGGAACGTCCTGTTCATCTAAAGAAGCACCAGTTGTGTCACTTTGATGCTCAGATTGAGGAAAAGAGTTGCTGGTATTAGTTTTTTCATGAACATCAGATTCCACAGATCCCTGATTGTGAACTAGAGAAGCTGTAAAATCAATTAAAGCCACACAAAATTTTTCTGGTTCACTGATCTCAAAGTCTGGTCGATCATTATAAACCCTCAAATAAACATTGCCAACGAACAGTTCCTTGGACAGTGCTTCATAGGAAAAGATATGTGAATCTTTCAGGTCATATGAACCATCTGGGCCTTGGCTAGCTCGCTGCTGGTCCACAAATTTCAGCAACTCTGCCCGAGTTGAAGAGTTCCAGATTATCTATGACAGAGAAGAAGTTAAGACTAAGCAATATTAAGGTAATTGAAATGAAACAACAGAAAAAGCACACCATTTACCTCTGGTGACTCCAAGTTTGTGTTCAACTTGGACAGTAGGTCTTTTGGTATTTGATCTCTCAACATACTGGCAAGTTTTGGAGTTAGCAAAGCTCTGAGTGCATAGACTACAGATTCATTATAAGGTGTTGAGCTCTCATAACAGCACAACCCACTCAGCCTAGATAATGCCTGGGATGCTCGTACAGCATGCATGTTTTTTGCAATTTGAAGGCTAGCACCAACACCATGAGACTCTGTTGTATCCGAGTCCTCTGCAGTTGAGTCATACTGAAGCAACAATGGTAAAAGGTACCTAAACAAACCATATTATCCAAATGAAAGTTATAAAGTAATAAAGGATAACTTAAACGATTGCCAAACAACTTATCAAGATATTAAACCTAAAATCCAAAGATTAACATCTTCAGAAGCAAGAAAGCAAAACCGATAATGGTACAAACAATTACCTCAAACTCGGTCTCGTCTATGACGTCATTCTCATGCACATCAGTAGAAATAGTTTTTACATCCAGCATAAGAACAGAAAAGTCCTAATAAATTTATAATAATGGAGAAATATAGAGAAGTAAAAACGCCAAAAGGGCTAGAACATGAAGTGTGTAGCCGCAAGAAACAAATAGCCAACTACTTTATAATATTCTTTATCAAAGAGCATGTTCCTTGGGAATTTATACGAGTAATTGCCTCCAAGAAAAAGAAAAAAAACATAGTCCAAGAAGGTGGCTCTATATAAATTTATTATTTATTTAGCAATGGAAATACTAAATGACAGAAGATGCAAAGAAAATATAGTGAATAGTGTAGCTTTGTAAGGGACTGCAAAGGGATCAAGTATCTGTATTTCCCAGACTAAAAGGACATGGATAAACTGATCGACAAAGTGCAAACATGCATTCAAAATATAGATCAAATATAGAAAGGTAAGCAAGCTTACCATAACACTCCAGCCTTTATCAAGGCATCTTGCAAATCAGGGGACACAGAAACATGAGCAATAGTCTGGAGGGCACTATCAACAGCAGCAGGCACTACCTCCAGTTCAGTGCAATGCACTATGTCATCAACAAGTCCAGAAAGCTCAAGGATCTCAACTCTGGCAGTCTCAAATTGACTCAGAACAGCAAAGGTCCGCGCCACATTTGTAACAATGATAGCAGGCGGTTCATTTGCAGGAGTAGTTGGTTGAACTACACACATGCAACGAGAGAAAAGTGTTGCAAGAAGTTGTATCCCACCATCTCTAACAAGTTCTTCACCATTCAATGAGGACGATGCACACCTAACAGTAACAAAAAATTGGAAAGAAAGTAGAATAGATGAAATCTACAGGCCAAATTTTAAGGGAAATCAAATCTAGAAAAGTATATGTTGAAGGAGAGGAAATTACGTAAGCCAAACAAGCTCTGATGCTGCAACAAGAAGAGGTGCTCTATCTGAGGAGAGAAAATTGTTATCTTCATTGTCAACAGTTATTGCGTTGAGCAACATGGGATAACCAGCATATTTAAAAGGTTCCAAGACATCTCCATATCTTCTATACAAGATGCATTGTCCTTTCAATAGAAGCAACAGCCTCCAAGGCTGAGGACCTTGCAAACCTTGCATTGTAGCCTACAGAAAGAGAAATTATTAATTTTATTCCAAGCAAGTCAGTATGCAATACACTGAGGAGCAAGCAAGTAGCAACTACCTGAAGCCGTTCATAAGCCTTTTGTACAGCAAGAAATTTCTCCCTCCCTTCAGGATTTTTGTCAGGATGATATTTCATCGCAAGTTTCCTATATTGTCGCTTAAGCTTTTCTTCATCAATGTTCTCAATTTGCTTGGATATGATCGATATATCTCCGGTCGCCTTCTGATCAACACCATCGCTGGATACATCTTCCAAGGTAATCTCTAAGATTTTGCAAGCTTCTTCCTCGGAAAGATCCATCGGCTTCCATGTCAACTCTTCACGCCACATTACTAGCAAGGACTGTAGAAATTCCACATGCTCAACAATCGGCCAATTTGGAAACTGGATCTCGTCACATAGATTCCGAAGATAATAACGGTGACACCACATTTCATCTCTAAGTTCTGGATAGGTCACTGGTGGCATAGGAGCATAGTCGTATAAAGAATGACAGTGCTGTGACAATTTATGGGGGAAATCACCAAGATGCTGCAAAACCTTTGGGAAGGAATAAACAATGTATCAGTTGGTGGTAGTAAATAGAATTGTAATCAATACTTCACAATTGGCCTTCAAAGATATATCTTCTAGCCATACTTTGATTAAGTAGTTTCCACTCATTTATTTGCACTTTTTCAAACATAACTAGGACTCTGCCCAAAAAGGATTGCAAAGGAGAAAGGGGGAACAATTGCTTCAGGAAAAAGCAAAAGATAACAAAAGGATATCTGTCTCAAACACAAAAAAGGAACAATTGCTTATTTATAAATAAATGATATATTTGGGAATGACAATTCCTTCATCATAAACCATTGACTATTCCAAACTACTTTATATAGCCATAATCTATAAGACTGTAAACTTATGTTTCATATGGTTCCCTACAGAAAATCCTACTTCTACACTGCCAATATCTTTTTTGCATATGAAAGCACAGAGTAAACACATCAAGATAATATATAATTACACAATTATAAATATGATTCACCTGGCGAATCAGATTTTCAGCTCGCATTTTATGCGTCCAAATGATCTCAGGAGTATCAGACTCAGAAACCATTGCTGCAGCAAATGCAGATGGGCCACTACGTTCCAATACATACAGCAAAGACTCAGGGAGAAGTCCACCCAGTACACTACGCTTAGCAAGGGGCAATGAAGAGGAAACTGCAGCTTCTTCACCACCATGGAAAGCTTGATGTACATGAGTTACCCAGAAGAGTTGTGCAATTGAAAGGAGGTTGGATCCAGGGTACGCCAGGGCAAAATAAAAAGCACCTGTGCTGTACAGACGCATCATGGCCTTGGGATTTCTGATAACAATAGCCTTCAACAATGCAGCAGCAGCTTCTACAATGCTTGGCTCGCCAGAAAGTATAGCCTTTTAAGGAAAAAGAAACAGATGCAACTGCATGAGTGGAACACTTCATAGATAGATTATACTATTTACAAAAGGAAATATATCCTATTTTTTCTTATCAACTAAAAAGCACCTGTGTAATATGTGGAAGGCAACGAGGACTTGACAAAATCCGTTTTACCCGAGGAGTTGGGGTAACTATCTCACCAGCATCGTCTAAGTCTGAATGTGCAGAAACCATGCTATGTAGAACAGACAATGCAGCCTCTCCTACCTGAAAACAGAATTATCAGTTAGAAGGCATCAAGAAACAATACTAGGTTATAGGAAAGTAAAAAAGATGTCTATGACTATAAGTAACAGCCAAAGAAACAACAGTGCATCAGCCACTTTGTGCTTAAACATCGTATCAAAACATGTAAGATCATGCCATTTCAATGTTCCCAAACATTATAGTGGCTCAAAGAAACATCACTTAAGAAACTAAAGTACAAGAAACACATCAGAAATGCCCGTTTAAAAGTTCCAAAAAGAAAAGAATAAATTCCACAGATGATCCCAATCGTTAAAAAAAAAAAGATTTTCAAGCATTTGACAGGAAGAAATTGAATAATAATAAGAATAATAAGAATCCAACCAGTTAAAAGACCAATGTTATCACTTTTTAAGCAAACACTGCAAACCACATCCATAATGCAAATGTATTTGTGCAAGACCAAATGTGGAAGGCAATACCTGAGGTGGTGTAAGGACAGGAACCCGGACAGATAGAGCCCAACGGAGCTCACGAATATCTCGTAATCTCTTCCAGTCCAGCATACCTGAGGCACGGCACCTTGATGCCCAATTAATAGCTTTCTTTGACCACAACCTTCTGACAGCATCCTTCTCTAAAGGCCCAACTTGTGCACCATCTTTGTCGATATACATCCACTCCTTGAGTGGCTCCATAAAAGCAGTAGCAGCAATCAAATTTGATTGTAAAGGGATAGCGGTCCTCTCAGAAGCTTCATGAACCACAGTTAGTAAATCAACAGCTAGCACACACCCTCCCACCAAAACACAAGATTCCACATTTGCTAAAATCTTCATTAAAACCTGCACATACAGAAATACAGAGTTTCTGTTACTTTCAAAATGATCATGACTAGAAATCAAAATCTATTTTTGACTCAAGTCTTCTCCATGCTCCATCGCAGATCTTATTAGGATTCCCTTGTAGTTTGAAATACGCAAAGCACCTAATATTTGTTAGTAAAAGACTAAAAGTCACCTTCAAAAGTAGTAGTAGACGATGCCTCAAAGCTCTGTCATCTGTTCTGTCCAATAGGACAGTAATGTGTGCAGTCCCTTCAAAAGGGCCTATTGTATTACAATGTTGTTCATACACAATTGCCATTGCCCTTGCACAAAGCTCCCTAACTGAAGAGCCTCCACCTCCTCCAAAGCCATCTAATCTTGTCATATCACACCAATCATCAGAAGAACCCAATTCATCCGGAACAGCACCATCCACAGTAAGGCCTATGTCAGCATCACATAAGAACCGATGATAGAGTGCTCTAAAGAAAGCAACAGGATCACGAAGTGGAAAATCCTGTGCCCTGCCACTACTACCACTCTCAAGCAGCAAACGCAGATAATATTGACCAACACAGACTTCCTTTGACAAACTAGGATAACTAACAGAGAATTCAGAATAGTTCCAAGAGATCCTGGGAACACTATCTTGGGCACTCATGTTCTCTACCATAGCATCTTCAGGAACAATATCTTCAGTGCGCTCCTTCTCAACATCCAATTTATGAACCTCAGCTTGCAATGCTTCCCGCAACTCTTGCCTAGTACGCTCATTCCAGATCAAATCCGCACGGTTATGATCCAGGCTAAAAGCACGCCAAAATTCAGGCCAATTACAAAGTAGGCGACCAGAACCAACAGGTGTGTTCTCCACGACAACCTGAGCTGGTGTGGGAAGACCAATGTTATGTGACCCAACTACATTGCCATCAGAATCAACTGAATTTGAAGCTTTTGTTTCTGATACTCCATGCACATTCGTTGACAGAGAATCAGTGGAAGCAGAAATAATTGAATGGCCATTTTGAGAAATTCCTGTCAAATGTGCATCAGTGGTAAAACTTTCGACAGTATGAGCTGCAGAAGATTGATTTAAAACTTGACTGGAATTGGGATCTGCAATTGATTTTTGATAGTTATCTGCCACACTAGGAAAACCAGAATTAGTCTGCCTTGCTGCATCACCTGCCTCAAAATTATTAGCAGAGGGTAAGGATTGCTCTTGTGATGTAATAGCCTGCCCTGTACGACCTCTCCTCTGCTGAAGCAAACGCCTCTGTCTTTTACTGGTCAGTGATCCTTCTTGCATCGATTCTTCATGTACTCCATCAGGTCGCGTGCGCAGATATGCAACAAGTCCAGGTGGCAAAACTCTAGACAACAAGTCTAGAGCTGGCTGGTAGGAATCTGCCCATAGGGCAACAAGCTGGCGACTGACCTCACGACGCTCACCAGCAGGAAGGAAAAATGCATGCAATAAATGCCTCAATAGAGCACCATCACGTAAAGCAGCATCACGCATTGACTCTGCTGCAATTGCATCTTCTTCCGCAATAGTACGCATTATCACAGCAACTGTTTCCCTAACACTCTCAGCAGGATGGGCAAACAAGGCAAATAAACGACGCTTCAAACCAGCTACCTGGCGCAATAGCTCAACAAAAACTGTATATTGGGTAGTTTCACCATTTGGATCACATATCATAGCCTCTAGAACTTCAACAACAGCCATGGACAATAACGCGGATACAGACATGGGTTTCAATCTGTTGACAAGGATAATGACATAACCATACTGAGAGAACAATATGGACTTAGTATGCATAATTGTGGCATGCTGCTCTACTTTAGAATCTGTTAGCACATTTGCATCCCCAGGACCACCTCCAATGAGTGTGGCAACAAGCCTTGCTGCTTCAGCAGCTACACCCTCAGATCCATTTCTAAGTAAGCCCATTATTCTGCCAACAGCAGCCGGAAAAGACACAACATGAGACGCAGCATTTTTGGAAGCTAACAATCTGCGTAAACATGCAATGAAACCCATCACTGTTGCGGCCGCCTTAGGTGAAGGAGACGGCAAAGGAGGGGACTCCGGAGGGAGATTTGGTGTTGCCGGAAGCATCGTTATCAAGGCCATCAAAGTGACCTCAGGGACTTCAACATTAGGAGGCACCCCACTATATGGAACACAAGCATTGAACTCCCTAATTCTGCGCCATAGCTTAGCCCTCGAACCAGGAATTGAACCACCTTCAGCAACAGCATCTTTGGCAGCAGCAGCCAAGTGTTTCAAATGCATGGATGCACTTTCAACATCAGCAAGAGGGAGCTGTTGTCCAAATTGCAAAGCAACTCTCCCACAAGGTGGATTAATGCGATGACCAGGCATTGTCAGCCTTGGCAATATAGGTACTGCACACTGACCCTGGACAAGGAGACAGTCAAGCAAACCACATTAACTATTTAAGTTATCTAGAAATTATAAAATCAAAAATAGTAAGTGTGACGATTAGAGAAAAGAAACCCATTCATGTGCTAGACAGAACAGGTATACCTACTTCTGTTTGCAACACATCACAAATTGCTGCAAGTAAGCTATCTCGTGAGGTGCTTGCATAGACCTGTGAGCCATAAAATACAGGTAAGCTGCACGATCTATCACATTAATCTTTCAATTATAGAGGATTTTATTCTCACATGGATAGAGCATCCATCATTGAATTCAATTGCAAACATCTGGGGCTCCTCTGAAAATCGAACAAGTGAGCTCACTGCAGATAAAGGACGAACAATAACAGCCTGCAAAACTCTAAGGAATATTCTCAGCATTTGATTAATCCTACTAAAAACAATACTTCATAAAATATCAAGCATGAAAATCTGCATTGTGCAACAATGAACACTTTCTTCTATATTTTCAACTATCAGTTTGAAACTTTTTATCGGTCATGCAATATAGCAATTAATTTTTGCTTACATTATCTAAAGAAGTATCCTGTAATGCCTTTAGAACCATAAATTGAGAATTGCATTTCTCAATTTTGAAGTTCGTTAAAGCCTTACTTTTCCAGCAATACTTTTACCTCGAGAACTTGAATGATTGTTAAATGATTAAGTGAGAGAACTCACTCTGCCTTTGGCTTGCATAATGGCAAAGATGGTCATGTCTAGCATTCAATTAGTCCTAAGTCAAACAATTCCTAATTATAACTACAATCAACCAGAGAAATAGTTGAAGTCAATTAAGTGTAAGTAACCCAAATAGACTCGTAAGGGAGTTATGCACGTAACGGACAGCATCTACACAATGAGTGTAATATACTAATTCTATTTTTTATCAATAGATGAAGCTTGTTAGCTTACTTCATAGTTATCTGGTCGCCTTTCAACAAGGGAAGCTTTTGTGAGGATAAGCTGACGAGAGACTGCATCACCATGCTCCCCAAGTCCTCCTTTTGGACCAACACTGAAACTCAACCCAGGAATGTTTAAGGTTCCATGAGCAGCAGAACGCAATCTTGTCACAGCCCAACCTCCACAAGGAGTTTCCTCTGCTCCAACAGCCTCTTTGGCTGTGATTACATATTTTTCCATATTAATTAAATGAACACTAAAAGAATCCTATCCAAGAAAGAGAAGATACAAAAAAGAGTTAAAGAGGACGAAACAGAATCATTTTATTTTTAGTAAGGTACCTCTTTGCTTTATATACTCTGTTACAGTGAGAGATTGTGAACTGTCCACGGAAAGTGACACTCCAACCATCGATTTTGCAGTTTTAGTCTGCATAATATATTTAGAAATTAATAATCAATGTAAATTGTAAGGAGAATATTAAAAAACAACTTAGTTGAAGTGGAAGAATTTCAAGATAAATGGAAAAATGAATTTTGCAGAATGGATCTGGATTAGGTTTCTGATATAAGGAGTGCTGGATAGCAGTAAGTAACCATTATATCTAATAACTAGTTAAACTTACAACTATAGGCATTTGGAAATCTCAATAAACTTATTTATCTGGAAAAGTATAGTTGAAGAATTTCAAGTTTCTTGAATCCTTAAGGTATTTCAAATTCACTTATGAAGAGAAACCTAACAAATTCATGAACTTAAATGTAATCAAGAAAGTCATGTTTTAAATTCCCAAAAGAAACCAAGGTAAAAGAATTAACGGAAGTAAATTAGAGATGTTATAGTACCAGATTTGAAATGATAGCAGAATTTGTGGTCCCTGTAGCAGCTTTAAAGGCTTTAGATTTCCTCCCATACAAAGGGCAGAGAAAGAAACTACCATGATCAACGTTTTTCTTCCCATAAGCATCTGCCAACAGAACAATGGCTGGGGAAGACATATCTCTAAAATCTAAACACCAGCGAGGGTCTCCAGTTATTAAGTCTATAAGTTCAACCCCACAATACGTGACCTTCAATTTCTATACATACAATCAGTTGTTAGAAGCTTGAATCTGAAAATTTTAACACATACATCTGAAGTAACCAGCAGTAAATGGAGACAATAGCTATAAGAATAACTCTTATGTTTATGAATTCAATTAATCCTAGAACAAAACAATTTCCAGTGACTTACAAGAGAATGTCTTATCTCAATGACCAAAAATCTCTGATCTCAATAGTCAACAGTCAAGCCTTGGGACATAATAATATAAATATCTCCAACCATCAACAATCGAACACTCAAAATGTCAATAGCTCAAGTGCTGATAAATCGAAATCCTTTAAAGCTACAAGAAACAAAAACAGTGTACGCAATTCTAGGCTAAACCCAAAACCCTATATAACGAAAAGTACTAAGTAACTAATAAAATGAAATCCTAACAATTTCAATCCTCTGATCAGCATCTATGTATCTTTGCGTCATTCTCCCATTATACAGAAGACGAAAAATTGTTTGACAATTTCACAGAGCCAAAAATCAAAGTTTAAAGAAGTTTAATTTACGTTTGAATAATAAAGCTGATAAAGAATAATCTAAACACGAGCCAAATTCAGTTAAAACTAGTAACTAGCTTCATCAGAAATCCAAATTTTAACACTTCACAAAGCCAATCAACAAATGCAAGAGCAAAACTTAAATCTAGCAAAAACTCACAAAAGGGGTCCACTCAGCACGGCGTCTCCGTAGATGCAACACGGGGTACTCCGCCACGGCTCCTAACCGATGCCACCTAATCCTATGCAACTCAGTCAAAATACTTGCCCGATACTGTGACGAAAACTTTATCCCCTTATATTTCCCTTTTCCATCGGTCCTCACGTTCAAATTGAACTCGGTAGAATTATCATCCCTGCCAATAACCGGCGTAGCGGCTTCAAAATCAGTAGAGACGTCGTACGAATTCGTTACTGACAAAGTTGACGGATCGAGCGTGATAATCGCGACATTCGAAATACAAAGGATCCTCTTGTAGCGACCGCGCCACGAGTGCTTGATGACAATGTAACGGGCAAGGTACTCGGGCTCTTCCTGTGGAGGAGGGTTTGCTAATTGATGATGCTGTTGGTCCATCGACGAAGTGGTACGGGGATCGGATCGGGTTGTGGGCATGGGTCTGGTCGTTACAGCGTCAAGGTACTGGAGAGTGTGGAGAGGAGGAGCATTGTTAAGGCGGAGGAGATACCAGAGTCCCACACGTGGAACGGGCTGGGTCCGGTGAGACAGAGACTGATTAGCCCCCAGCTTCTAACCGTATTTACCAAATCTGCCACCCCGGCCAGTTCGTTTTGTCTTTTCCGATCAATTTAACCCTAAATTGGCATCGGAAAAAACGAGATCCGGCTCTGGGCGTGTGCGATTTGAGCTTGAATTCTACTGTTGATGTTAATTACAAGTTAATTCTATGGATTTGATATCAAAGAGGAAAAAAAATTATAAAGAAACGAAGAGAAAATGGATTGAATCAGAGAGAAAGACAGGAGAGAAAGCTTGGAGAATTTGTTTGCTTTGGTCTTGTGACCGACTTCAACACTATCGTAACAACTATATTGAAGCAGGAGATACCGTTACGGCTCGGTGACTCACGGCTTTACTTTATTGTAGTCACTGAACTATCTGAAAATGTTCATATTGGTCCCTCAATTTTCAAATATTACACAGTAATATCTATTCTAGAATATAATCTCTACTATTTGACATTGATTGCTCAATCACTCTGCTGGTATCGTTGATGCACCTCTAAGAAAAACAACCGTTCTATTAACTGTTTGGGCTAGAGGGCTCGTGCATATTTATTGATTATTTAAAAATGTTTGGTAACACACAAAGATTGCTGTAAATATTAAAATTGTTATCAAATAATCTAAGAACAGAGTTAATATTGTTGTCAATTATGTCATAAACATAGTATAAAAAATTTCATTCACTTCCATCATATGAAATGAAATCCTTCAAACATAAAAACTTAGTAAATTTATGGGTGGCAGACTCAGGCAAGCAGATGCAAACCACCGTTGCTCCACCGGATTTAGTGGTTCCATCCGGCAAGAACACACAGACCTGTGGTGTTGGGGGTCAGGTCAATCAGACCGGCATAGATTGGCCTCAAGCCTTTTAGGCCTACCAATTTCCATATAGTCGACAGTGGATCTTACTTATTCCTCCGATATACCGAGTCTGGCTTCGCGAA
Source organism: Abelmoschus esculentus (assembly GCA_035048815.1). Lineage (NCBI taxonomy): Eukaryota > Viridiplantae > Streptophyta > Magnoliopsida > Malvales > Malvaceae > Abelmoschus > Abelmoschus esculentus. The sequence continues at coordinate 18,371,180 of JAUCBN010000026.1, forward strand.
CCAATTGAGCTGTATCCGGGAAACTAACGTTGATAAGATTGTAGACCGTGCTCGTTCCATATGCCACGCAGACTACAATGCCGTAAAATCCTTGTTTCAACGGTGGATTTTTCAGTTTCGGACGAGCATTGACAGAGAATGTGAGCCGAAGTTCATAGTCTAACGTTTTTAGATCGAGTGCTTTCGCCCATGATCTCCTAACATGAGCCGACATTGCGTCGAATGTGGAGCAGCTGAGCATGTGGTTCGGTTGAGCTAGTGATTTTAGTTGAGCTTGGAACTGATGGCTAACCTTGCAACACTTTCGAACAGGCTTGGATTTCCATAAAGTCATTATTAAGCTCGAACCTTCTTCGATACTCATGAACTCGGGATGTCGGTATTTTATCATCAGTGGATTTTGGGGACGGAAAAGTTCCCTGTCCCAACAGGGCTCCGGGTTTATTACCAATGTACCTGTTTTTGCAGTAGCAGACCATGCAGCAAGAAACTGCATGGCACCAACACCATCACATATGCAATGACAAAGCCTAAGACCAAGGCTGAAGCCACAACAAGCAAAAAGGGTCACCTGAGCTATCACTAATGATAATTGACATGTCAAGGACTTTATATGGCTCTTCGTCGGGGAACCTGTAGTTTAACGGCGCCCATGCCGGATCCAACACAGCGAGGTCTCCTAATTCGGTTAAATCCATATCAGAGTGTGCCTCCACCATAAATGCACCTTGTTCTCGTCCAAAAAACACTTCGAGTTTCCCATCCAAGGCCTCTTTGAGCCGACCGAACAAAGGATAGTAAGGAACCAAAACTCTGGCTAGTGCATCACACAAAGTTTTCACGACCGTTTTCCATTGGAACCCACATCTTTTGATCCGTAAAAGTACACAGATGGAGTGAAAACTCGAGCTCCGATCATAGTATCGAGGTTCGACAAGTATAGTCTGCTCCAAGGACAGCAGGAATGGTCATTCAACTTGACAGTACATGTTCTAGTTATTCAACTTGACAGTATATGTGGCAGTGAAGGATTATCATCGGTGACAGTGGCCGAACAGCCGAACCGGAGAAATTACAGTCCCTAATGTTCCGGTTATTCAACGTGACAGTACATGTTGAAAGCATAAGAAGCGTTTCCCTTGAAGAAGCATAGCTGACACTTTCATGCAACTCATCCTAATCAGTCCCTTTAGGATCGAAAACACACCATCTTTTAAGTCGGACTTCACATCTTCCACCGGAGTTAACCCTTTTTTCAAGTTCTAATCTGGTTAAATCGAGCTGGTATTTCGGTTTATATATGATTATATTTATTGTTAGTTAGTAAATCATAAAATTAAAATTTTAAATCCGTCATTGATTAAACTTATTTTATTATTATTGGTTACTTAAACAAAAATCTATTAATGAGTATTTTTTATTATTATAAAATTTTATCGGACGATGTCAAAATCATAACGATAGAAAATATCTTTAAATATATGTATATATAAATAAAGAAAAATACTTTGATACATAAAGTTTATATAAGTCTTTTAAATTTAGAGTTTAAGATTTAAGTTCATAAGTTTATACTTTAGGGCGTTAGAATTGAAATTTTAAATTTTATAATTTAAATATAAAAATATATAAATTTATTTTACACAGCTTATATCAAAATATAACATATAAAAATAAATCATATAAAAAAAAGGTAAACACATATATAAATGGTTGTTAAATTTATTAGATTACATAAAACGCAGAGTATATTACATTTAAACAACACAACATATACTTCCTTCATAATATCGAGAATCCTATCTTTAACATTAAACGAGATTTAATATATCGTTTCATTAAGGTAATTATATTTTAACGAAAAATCATTAAATGAGTCTTGTTCACTAAGTCATCAGTGATTCAACCAACAAGGTTCGTTCATCTCAAATACCCACTCTATGTAAAAAAGAAATGATGATTCATCTTTAAAAGATGAGGTAGATAAATCTGATTGGTTGATATCACGAATAACATGATTAACCGAGTTCATATATTATTTTTTTCATATTTAACACACAATAGTAATGCAAATACGACACGTAAGACTAGTTTTGACAGCAGTTTAGTTGGCCAAGTAAGGAGACGAGAAAGGCAGCTCCTAAGGACCCATATGAGGCGTGAGTTTTGCAAACATTGATGGCGTATCGCCGTCACGCTCAATTTCAGCCTCCGCATGGAATCCTGGAAAATCGTCGGTACTGACGTTTTTGGACCTGTCAAGAAAGGTTTCGATACTATGCCAATTGATGGGTTCATCATGACGAAGGATCTTAGAGTAGACCTGCAATCGATTTCATACATTAATCGATAAATTTATTTGTTTATTGTTGGACATGAATGTAGAAAGAAAAGAGCACCTTGTTAAGCATTCCTCTTTCATTGCTCCAAGCGATGATCCACTTCACAGCCTTGTGCTGGGGATCGGAATCATTTCGTACATGATAAGCGAGGCCGCCGATTGATCCTATGAAATCGGCTTTGTGGGTGAAGGTAGAGGGATGTGGTGTGGGAGCTCCGATGTGTGGCGGAGGATTTTCGTAGCCTTGCCAGTAGCGATTCTGGTCGAAAGCTGCGCTGAGAAAGTCGCCGTTAACACGGAACTCACAAAATGTGTACGCTGAACTCTGTATAGAAGCCATTTTCTGTTGCTGCTTTTACTTGGTGCCATAAACACATGGTTATTCAGTTGAATACTTGTTTTATTTGATGTTACAATAAATTAATAAAATATTTCTGTAAAATCGTATTTAAAATTCTATATATTTATAATTTATTGTACTTAAATTTATTTTGAAAAATAATATTTGATGCATCGACAATTTATAATTTATATGTATAATTAATAAATTAAAATATTAGATGACGATACATATCATCGTAAAATTTTTAATTTTATCTTTTTAATGACGTATCATAATCTATTTTATTTGTGAATAGAATTATATATACTATTAATACATCAAATACCAACCTTATACGAATGAATTGATATTTTTATCGGAATAAGTCGTTTACTTTTATTTTTACCACGAACAAAAACTAATTTAAATTAATATTTTGTTATACATAAAATATATATTGAAAACAACGATCTAATAAAAAACTATCCATTACCCTTTTAATTTTTTAAAAAATAATTATATATTTAAGTGATTGAATCTAATCATAATCTTTTAAATATTATAACGATAACGATATTAATTTATATAATATATAATCGATTTTTAAGACCATCAATTTTTTTCTATGTACAAAATAAATAAAATAAAAAATGCAATAATAACTACAATAAAAACCAAACTAATATTACCAATAAAAATTCTACAAAAGGCCAACTCCACATAAACATGTTAAGCTATAAAACAAACATATATCCTAATTAACATAGAATTTATTTCTAACCTTGTCCCTTATTTATTTTTATCAAATTTCAAACCCTAAAACTCGGTTCAGCACAGCAAGGAGCTCAAGATGTGCAGTCAACTGAGGGAAATGACCATTGGTGTTGACCATCTCCACCGTCGATTTCCCTTTGATCTTCTTCTGCATGTAGTAGCCAACCGAACCGGGCACGACGATGTCATTTGTGGTCTGAATGATGGTGCATGGCGTAGTAACCTTGTCGAGGATGTCCCTTTCGTCGCTATGGAACACCATGTTCGCCAAAGGAGCAGCAAATTCACGCCTCATCCTCTTCAAGCTATTTCTCATGTGTTCGACGGAGGCCGGGTCTGAATTATCGACGACAAGAGTCGGAAAATTTGATGTCCAGTTTTCGTAGTTGGATTCGATGTTCGATATGATACCATCAATCCCGGCTTCGTCAAATCCACCTTCGTAGTCATCTATGTTAATGTACCTACAAAGATAAAAAAATCAATCAATAAAATTATGGATATAATATTAATTTAGTATCAAAATTTAATAATTAAAAATATGTATATTATCAAATAATTAAAAATATGTATAAAATATTAATGTATAAACACTTTATATTATTCGGGTTTATTTATTTATTTTTGTCGAGAAAAGAAAGGATAAGGAAAATACCTAGGAGAAGCTGCGACAAGAACGAGCCTGGTGAAAAGCTGAGGTCTTTTAATGGAAGCAATGCAACCGATCATACCCGACATGGAGTGACCGACAAAGACCGATGGTTTCAAGTGGAGCTCGTCCATGAGAGCGATCAAGTCGTCGGCAAAGGCGTCATATGAAGCGTATTTCGAAGGATCGAAGAGGTTCGGGTCTTTTACAGCCCCGGAAAATGTCCAGTCGAAGACGACAACCTGGTAATGTTGTGTCAAGCAAGGCAGCACTTTGTCCCACACAGATTGGTCTCCCCCGAACCCGTGCGCCAGCACCATGGTCTCGCCGCCACTCCCGACTATTCTCGCGTTCATGGCTGCTCTGGGGCTCGTTCCTAGTGCCACCATCTTTCGACAGACAGATGAGAAATGAAATAGACAGAAAAAAGGAGAGGGAACTAAAGCTGTTTTTTGGGTATTGTCTGCTGTTGATCTAGGTTTGGTTATATAGGGAAAAAGTGTTTTATCTCGGGTTCCGATTCAAATTTAGATTCGATTAAATTTTTTATTAAATAAAGATACATTTATATTTTAAAAATAACATCGAAATTGATTATATTTCATAGATATAAATATTAAAACAACATTTTTATCAATATATATTCAAAGAAAAAATATTTTAATTAAAATCATGGAAAATGTCACATTGGACTCACATTTCCTTTAGATTTCTCCCAAGATTTTTCCGATCAAAACAAAACAGTGGGCGGAAAGAATTTGAGCTTTCAGCTTTCGAAAGGTTAAGATTCATCGAGGAGATAAGGTTGTCCATATGAACACATATTTAATTACATTTAATTTATTATAATCACAAAAAAATCAACTCTATTAAATAAGAGACACTAATTAAAAAATTACATTACCCAAAAATATACATTTTTAAATAAAAATGATAAAAAATAAGTTAAATTATATTTCTAATAAATTATATAAATTTTAAATAAAAATAATTTTATTTAATGTATTTTAATTTGTGATAAATATAAATCGACTTAAGATTTTGTTATTGCTTCATCCCAGTGGAGCCTGGCATCTGCCGCCTGGGTTGGGTCCAGGAGCTGGACCGCACAGAAAAGGATGAGACAGAAGCAGACAGGACAGGGGAGATTAGTTTAGTAGTTACGACACCCAAAAAGGTGACGTTTGTCGTCTTCTGTGTTTGGACTTTGGGATTTTTTATATAGTATTAATTATGGAGAGATAAGTCCAAAACCTACCTTTTTCCTCTAATTATTAATACTGGCTATGCCCCACCCACGTTCTCCTATTCCCACCTCAGACCTTCATTAAATTAGATTAACAGAAAATTATCTTCGTAATTAAGTTTTTACAAAAATCCTCTCATTTTAATATATTTTATATATAATATTAAAATTTAAATTTTTATATTAAATTAGATTTTTATATTATTAAGTGTTTGGGAGGAACAATCGCCCACCTCTAAAAATTTTTTCTTATTTTTATCCCTCTAGTTAAATTCTTTTAATTTTTTTATAAATTTGTCTTCATACTTTTAAACATTTATATTTTGCCCCCTCAACCTCAAATCTTAACTCTGTCCCTGTAGAGAATCCAATGTATTAAATTAAACCTAATCAATAATCTTAATAAAAAAATATTATTTTTTGCATATATAATTATGTTTAAATAATTACTTTTATTTTCATTTATATATTGTTTTGACTGTTGTTATGTATAATTTTACATATTTAGATAATTACTTTTATTTGCATTTTATATTTTGTTTTTTTTTATTTCGTTAGTTAATATTGTAAGATATTATTCTCCTATGTCCAATCAATCCATCTCCATGCCCATTGAAAACCCTTAAATTTATGTGTACAAAACATATTATATATTAAGAATTGAAAATGACCAACCAACTAATTATAATCAATGGGGGGTGAGACATAATTTTATATAAAAATAATATAATATTTTTTAAATAAAAAATGTGGTTTGAATCATGTGAAAATGATTCTAGTATCCTACAACCTATTTGTCAAATAACATTTTTATTAATAAAAAATGTAATACAATTTTATTTATTAATAAAAATAACTTATTTTATTTAATTTTAATATATGATTTTAACATTTTCCCCAGTCATAATCACATGGCATACGCCTCAATGCTATAATTATAAGTATTGGCTACATCAAGGTGATGCAATAATGACAAAAACCCCAAAATAGGTACAAATATAAGATACAAAAAGGAGGAAACTAGAATCCCCTAAATTAAGGGCAAGGGATTTTGTGTTATGAGTGAGGACAAAATTGGAAAAAGTAAAACAAATAAAAATATGATTATTTTTTTTCATGGAATAAAGAATTTTATTGGAAGATATAAAATAAGGAAAAAATAATACTCAACCTTGTTAAAGTTAAGGTTTAGAGTTTATGTTCGTAAGTTTAATTTATAAGGTTCAGAGTCTATGATTTATGTACGAGCCATCTAACTTTAGTGCAAACGATTGTTGTTCTGAGAGGTCACGGGTTCGAGCACCAATAACGCCAACACAATGATTGAACAATCAACGTCTAATGTTGAGAGTAACATTAGTTTTGAGGTTTAGAATTTAATGATCGTTAAAATTTAGGGTTTATATATTAAGAACCAAAACCCTAATATATTACCCTAAGCATAAACCCTCACCTTTAAATCTTAAACTTTAACCGCATAATTAAAATTTTAAACTATACCCTAAACCCCAAACTCTAAAACCTCAACTAAATCTTACCCCTAAAACTAAATGATTATAAAAGTATCTAGATTCCATTTCATACAAAATTGAACAAGAAGAATTTGGGCAACCCTAGACCACAAGTGAAACCAGCCTGAAGGGTCCCATTTAAAAGTAACCCTTGAGACAAGGTAATGTTATTACAGCCTTGCTTTGCTCTGTTATGCCCATCCTTGGTCCTTTTAAGCCTGCAATTTCAATTTTTTTAGATTTTCCTACATGGCTGGCTCTCATCTTCCCACCTACCCTTTAATGTTTTCTTATTGTGTCCTTAATTTGTGGTGTTTCATGCACTCTCAAGACAAGAAAACATCCATGATTCTGCTGTTTTTCAGACCCCTTTTGATTCTTTAGATCTTGTTCTGTCTTTGTTGTACAAACTATACATAAATAAATAAACAAGAGCCCACCACAACACCAAGCAGGATGGTTACAGGTTAACCGAGGTTTAAAATTTAAATTATTAAAAACACAACAATATAAAAAAATAATTTTATTTTTTTTATAATTTTATTCGATTCGACGAGATTAATCTTTGCTGGTTAAAACATCATCCTAGACTGGAGCCAGATAGGAAAACCAAATTCCCATTTGACAAATGCTAGAGGGTCCATTGGATCTCTATCTGCAATAAACCAAATTCCCATTTGACAAATGCTAGAGTTTCTTACACCATTAAACCTATTAAAAAAGAAAAATAACCGACAAGAATTGATCCAAGTGGTAATTAATTTGGTTATACTTAAGCATGTCTTAAATTCGAGATGTTGTTTACACAAAAAATCCCTGTTAGGAGACTTACCCACCAAAGCTAGGTGTGAGATACAAGTCGATCTGAATTAGTTAGGGCGAGACCATAGAAACCGGAAAAACAATAAAAAATAAATAAATGAGAAAAATACAGATTTAAAGCCAAAAAGATGAATAAAAGTAGAACTAAAGAGAGAGACAAAGGGAAATAGGTCATTAATAGGACGGTTCCTGTTATGCATATCCCTAAACCAAAACAAGTCGTTTTGCACGCATTAAAAAGACGGTTCCTAACGTTTTTAATGCATGCGATATTCAACTGTCTTCCTAAATGCATATGACCACGATATCTGCCATTTATTGCACCAGACTAGTCAACCAGTGCTAAACTCTTACATGTTTAATGTACCATCTTATCTGCATGGTAAAAACCGACTGCACCAACACTTATCGAGTCGAGCTGTAAAGAGTTCGACATCAGCGTTGAGATATGGTTTTTCCATGTCAATGGAGGCCATTCTTCAACTGAAAATGTTCAACTCATGCTTTATACAAGTTGAACTTTGCCAACCAATCAGTTTGTACTCAAAGTTAAACCGAAAACACGAAAGTTTACTTTCCTATGTGACATGGAGTCAGGGTGTCAGATACGAGTATTTATCCGACACAGACATATATGTAGGACTCGTCTAGATCAGTTTTTTTTCTTGTTACGAAGTATCGGAAGTAAACAATGTTTTTTCCTGGATCAAAAGTCAAATGGCTAGAAAAGGAACATTTCAGGTACCTACAAATCATAGGTGGAATTGTCTAGACAAAGGATCTTGGATTGATTAATCTACTTTGTCAAGGAAGCAAAACTATATGGATTTTCTTAAGTTCTGGTCCTACACACTTTCCCCAATTTGTTTGTAGGATTTCTGTGTGCTAAATGACAAGCAGCAAACCAACAAAGCTAAAAGTCATATGGTGGCAATGATTTGTTAGGCAAACATGAAAGTATAAGCCTTTTTTATTTCTAGTGGCACTCGTATTTTTTCCTTGAGAAAACAACGAAACCGGCGGCATTATCAATCAGAAAGGTCTACAGACAATCAATGAACCATTTAACGCCCGTTGGGGAAAGGTCATTCTGTCATAATGTTGCAGAATGCCAAAATGAGCAGAAGAAAAAGGGGATTGGGTGTACCTTGCTGGTGAATCTCGGCACATTGTTGCCTGACGTATACTCCAAGGTTCTAAAATGGATCATCAGTCACTCGAGGCATTCAACTATCACCACAAGCAGAAGGCTGCCAAAATTAAAACAGAAATCAACAAGGATCTGCATCACATTTGCATTCTGTTTTAATGCTTAAGAAAACATAATAGAATTTGATTAAAAAGAGAGAAATTGACGTTTGATAATCCACTGAGCCATAAAATATCAAACAAAAGGTTGTTAGACACATAAAAGAGAACAAAGCCCTGCACATTCTCGAGTTTATAACAAGAGAGAATAAAGTGTAAGAGTTGAATCTTCCTGGATTGTGATTTCCAAAGCGGCTAGTTTATGTGTTACCAATATCAAACCTTTACAGTTTCTGAGGCTGAAAGCAGCAGTTAATAGTTCATGGAAGACATTCCGTAAGTGAAAGCAAAGCGAAACTATTCGACCTTTCTTTTTCCTGGTGTTAGCAGCAAAAAAGTACAAGAAGTTGGTGAACGATGACAGTTGAGCCTCGTGTATGTTTCAGTTGTCTGCACAACAAAATTACATTTATCGGTTCGAAATCTAATCTTTCTAGACCAGAAACGACATCGTATTCAAGTTGTTCATCCTTGCACTGTTGCATTGAACAACTGCCAAAGGTCCGAAAGAAAATTTCCCAGTGTTGCCCTGTTTCTATTTCCCTCTTTTTCCGTCATACATTGTAATTCAAATGAAAATCGAGATTAATTCATATACCCTTCTTCGAATTATAGAAGGTAAAAATGAAAGCATCCATATTCCATACATAAATATTTCTCCCCATGATTAACTGTCTACTGCTTCAAATGCAACTAAGATGTTTTGGGAAATGAAAATTGCTTCTAAAAAGATGAAACCTCAGGTACGTCCAAGGTTCTGCTTTAACCAAGGAAAAAATAGCTATGAAAAGTTGGTGGAACAATCAGGGGTAAGTTTATCGTGAGAAAAACGAATAACAATCTTCGAAATCCTGTAGTTTAGAATGTCTGGCAGTAATTTAGTGCCACAGCTTACTACAGAATTCATTACGTGGCCTCTTGCTAGATATGATATCTGAAAACGAGTCAACCAACTGTCCTGCCAAGCTACTTGGATCATCAATCAGGGTTTGAATGTATGTGTTGACCACCCTCCGTTCCAGCTCCGTTGACCTCAAGCTAAACCATGTTAGAAATTTCAATCTGAATTCCTGGTTAATATGACCCTCACGTTCTAGCCATCTGATTATCTTCACACAGGACTCGAAATTCTCATCCAAAGAAGTAGAGTAATTGGATATTCGAAATGGTGACCCATTTATTAGAGTGCTATCACAATCATGTGCCTCTTCATTTGAGTTTGTTGCTCTTCTCCTGCACAATTCCATATGGGAATCAACAGCAGGCACTTCCCCTGTTGTTCTGTTAGTACAGGTCAGGGAATCACCACTACCATGTGATCTTGCCAACCCATTCTTCTCTATTTCATGTGAAGCAGCATCGTCATCTGCCTCCACGGCCTGTCCTAAAGTGCAACCATTATCTTCGTCCCTGGAGGATTCAAATGGAGGAGTAAGTTCTTCGTTAAGATCTGGAATGGAGACAACATTTAAGTCAAGCTCACGTGAAACAGGTGCCATATGATCATGTTCTCGAGTTTCAGGTTTAAAAATTTGGCTTGCTTCACGGCATTTGTCTATATCAGTGCTGCAAAACCCTTCGAAGCAGCCTTGCTCTTGAGCGCAAGCAAGACGCAGGATCTTTCCAAGGTCTCGAACCTTAAATACAGATGAACCATCTGTTGTGAGCTCCTTTGAACCTGAAGAACTTCCTTCAGTAAGAGCATTATCCTTCTTGTGATTTATGATGGGGTTCTTGTGAATTATCTCTACACTCTTGGTAAAGCATTTAGCTTCAGAATGACCCAAGTCACCGACTTCAGTATAAGAAACAATACGAAAGGTGTACTCGGTACAGGGCTGCAGATTAGCTATAGAAATCCTTCTCTGAGTTCTAGGAAAGACACAGATCGGTTCTTTTGTATGTGTCTTGTCTCTACTCCTGAAATACCAGAGCTTATAGCCTTCAATCTCATCAGATGATGCTGTAGCCAGTTCAATTAGAATAATCACAACAGATGAGGACGTTACTTCTTCAAATAGAAACCTGCAAGCAGCAGGACGTGAATCTGCCCATATAAGAAAAGAAACTGTTACTCATATAACTAACTTCAAAATAACCAATAAGAAATCAAAGAAACCACTGCAGGTTCTAACCTTGGCACTTTGGGTTAGTGTTAATGGTTGTGAGCCATTCATCTGCTTTTTTAATTGCAAGAGAGCATAGTTCATGTATATCACCGGCAACAGAAAGCCTGCTGACAAGTCCCCGTTCCATTTTGGCAGAAACGCCATTCACAGGGCCTACTTCTGTGTCAAGTTTGGCCTTTGCATCTTTCACAAACTCGTGCAACTCTTTAAAGCGAGAAGTTTTATTTAGGAGTCTGTAACTCAAGTATATTCTATAACAAAGTACATCCAGGCGTCGAGCATCCTTAGCTATACTTAGCTGCTTCTTCCAACATCTGCCAGGAGCAAGCAAACCACATGAGCGTGTTAACCTAAGCTGAAAAACCTATTCTCTATTACCTGATTCATTAGGCTGAATCAGTTTCCAACATAAAATTTCTAGCAAAAAACTGACACTGATAAACATGGAAACGACAAATTCTTTGAACAAATTAAGATGTCAACCAATTGCAACATTACTTGTATAATTTCTAAGCAAATACAAGTATATTGTATGGCTAGAGAGAGAACAAAACCCTGCAAGTTGAATGCGGCATGAGCTTCAAGCCAATGACTTACCCAAGTATACCTGAAACTTTACCACAAGAAGCACAACAATAGCTACCATCCAGCTGCATTAATTGGCCAAGATCAACAACCCCCACCTTATCACGTTGAAGCGCACACTCAATATGACATGACAACCCACAAAAATCCCCCTCACCAGATTCAGAGGTGCATACCAACCAAAGACTGGGATCCTTGTTGTCATCAAATAAGTGGCAGATACAACATGAGCATCTCTTGCAAAATGTGTCGTCTATGGACAGAACAGCTTTGCAAGCAGAATTTTTACACGTCCATGAGTAAGAAATTTCATGATCCGAAGGCTGCTCAGAACCTGGAAGAACCCTCCTAGGGTTCTCCCCCTTTCTGGTTTGTTTCCTAGAGGAAGGCTGACTGTTGGCATTGGATGAGGCCTTTCTTAACTCTGACTTTTTTATTGGTTTGTTACACAACTTTAATGCTTCAGTCATTTTGCTCTTTGAGGAAGCTGAATTTTTCTCAACTTTATCAGAACAGGTTCGAAGAAGCTTCTTTATTGGACCAGATTTCAGGAACTCTTGTAGGAGTTCTGGACTTCTCGAAGCATCATCTAAATGACCATTTTTCTCTGGGGTGCTTTGCACACTTGAAGAAATACTTTGTAATCCAGAAACTGCATGGAGAAAATAAACATGAGAAAATGATTGATGATGTTGAAAAGACTTGGTAGGAACTAAACCAAGGTATTAAGAAAAGGAAAAAAGATAACACACCTTGGAACATTCAAAGACAGTTTACAAAAGAAAAGGTACTGATATTGTGGATAGATTGTGTAGTTAAAGAAGCTGAGCTTCTGTCTTTCATGTCGATAGGCATGAAACATAACTCCCTCTTGTTCCCAGCGAACCCCCATTTACAAGTCTCTTTTTTTCATTATTAAGTAGACAGAAATTTTTGGCAACCATTTGATTATATACTTTTTGTTCTTATTCTCAACCCCTTAACAAGTGTAACTCTCACAACTGTGCTCTTTCTAAAGACTCTTGCATTATTGGAAAAAATCATTATAAAAGTTGGAGTCTTTAACTCAATTATCTAAATTTGCAATAGAAAATTGCAAATTAGAAAGACAAATGTCCATACAAAAGCAAATTTAACAGCAAGATCAATAAGTCAAACTGCAAAAAATGAAAAAAAAAAAAAAAAGGTGATAAAAGATCATATTAACATCAATACAACCAGAACTAGACAAACTATGAAAGTATAAGGAATTTGTATCTCAATTCTTAACAAATGTCAGCAGTAACAAACTAACAATAAATTGAATGCTAAAATAACTAGAAACAAAAGGAACAATAATGAGAATGGAAACAGCGAGACTAGGCTGTTGGATGCTCTAGTTTTATTTACTCCTACAATTTCATTGAGAATTAGCACATAAATATATGTATCCGTGATGAGATGCAATGCATCCTATTTCTACTAAAATATTAAATGAGGAAGAAATCTGGTGAAAACAAAAAATTATGGTCCATTCTTTTACAAAAGATTTCTCAGATGAATAATCAAAATTCAAATATTTAAGACCATGCTATAATTATCTGCATGTGACTGGGGCATATCAGATCTTGAAGGTAAATGTCATTCTGCAGTGCGACAAAAAAGGAATATAGAATATCATCAGGTGAAATAGATGTTCCTAGAATTTACTAGGAATTTTAGAATGGTTTGTGCATACATTAAAACATCTGATAATCTGAAACAAAAAAAAAAAGAACAGCTTAAGTTTTTTTATATAAAAATAAAAACAGATAAAGAAAAGAATTCTATTTCTTTAAAAAAATGACAGCAATAGGTTCATGTTTTCTAAATGAAAAATGCATAACAGCTAATTGTATCATGAATTAAAGAAAAGGAGAGGCAATCATTCACTCCAAATAAAAATGCCCAAGAGGTACCTGATAGACACAAGATCCTTCTTTACAACGGAAATAAGGAGAAAAAGACAATTTGTAAGAATTTCACTCCTGAAGTACATCCATGGAGCAGGCTGCAGCAGAGGTTTGCAAAGCAGCCCAAGTCAAGTTCTCCAATACAAATAGGATTCAAGAGAATCCCTTATATTTATAGGCTCCATAAAGGAAATTTTTAAAAAAATATTTTAACCAGGTTTTTATTTGATTTGATCAGATAATCTAAAACATACAAGCAGTCAATGGTTCAGACAAATTCAAATTATCAAAAGACTCAGATTAGTAACTTGATCAGTGATCAGTGATCATAGAGAAAGCTGTAAGCATATTACTTGTAAACACAAGTGATAAAAGAAAATTCCCTGTACATATGTATACCATCAAACTTTAAATTAAATAAAAAAGATAACTTTCATGGAATTATTGGGAAGCAGCATAATCAAGTGACTGAACATGACACCACCCACTGTAACTTAATGTATACGTGATTACTTTTAACAAATAACAAGATAGGGTTAATCATAGCCTTTATTTACCTTGCAAGACACACCCATGCAAGAATTTGCTTCAAAGAAAATGGAAACATGAGGCCAGGGAGAATAGTGGGGGATTGCATATATTTTGAAGATGGTTCACAGTGTTTTCCATTGGATACAAACCATTTCATCAGCCTTCATCCATTATAATCAAGTAAAGGCTTAAAGCCATTTATTTCGGTACTTCAAACAACAGAAAAGCATTACAAAATGAAACTAGAGTGATATAACTATCTTATTACTCATCTTCGACAAACAATCTCTTCTAAGAACACGGATAACATAAGCAACAACAAAAGAAATAAAAACATAAAGTTATAGAATAAACAGAGAGCAAATACGAAGATTATACCTTTAGCAAGATGTTTATCTTCTAAATCCATAATCAAAATGTTGAAACCCGCTAAGATTAACTCCCCCTATCAAAATTAATCAATTTTAACATTCAGCATACCAGTGAATTATCAATACTAGACTAATTCCTTAAATACAAAAAGACAAAAAAACCATAATCCTAATCTCCTCATCAATCAATCATTAAGGAAACTAAAAAAGAGAGCAATAAAAGCTTTCCTCCAATCTAAGTTTGGAAGAAAATCTCATTATTAATTTAAATTTTAATGCAATACACAAATCAAACCAAAATTAGACTACAATAAATAGCAAATAAGCAAATTAAAAACTTCACTCCAAACACAAAATTACATTTTTTTTAATTAAAGCAGAGTACATGGCTAAAACAAAACTTTTTTCCAGCTTTCCGAGCCCAACAAAAGATATTTAACTTTTAAGCTTTTTCACTACATTTCCAAGCTCCAGTATGAAACTAAAAACAAAATTTGATTGCCTTACAGCATGAAACACTATAGGAAGAGACTAAATAAATCAGAACTAAAATTCAGGATGAAAAGCTCGTTTGAATAGCAAAATAACAGCAATGCCTGTGAATTTAACACTAAATTAACGGATAAATAATAATAATAATTCAAAATTAATAAAAATCAAGTGCAAGGTAAAGAAAAGATCGTAAATTAAAGCTGCTATGCGTGCATACAAACGAACTAAATTCAACAGAACCGGAAGGAAGCAAAGCATAGCCAAAAACTAAAACAAGAACGGATCTGAGAAAATTCAAAAAAATAAAAAATTACAAGAGAAAAACAGATCTAAGAGTTAATAAACCACCTTCGTATAACTATGATTGGGGGAGGAATTTAGGGTTTTAGCGACGCCAAAACCCTAAAAAATATAGCTTTGAATCCAACGGAAGAAATAAATGGGACTCTTTCTCTTCGTGTTTGTTGGATTTTGAAGAGAAAGAGAGAAGCTTGTCCGAGTTGCTAACGTTTTGACGCTAAAGAAGTTTAAAGGGGGAGACTCACGCGTTGAGCACGCGCGCGTTTGATTTGTTGGTTCAATTGAAAAGGCAAGATTGGGTGCTTGACCTCTGGTGGCGCAGAAAAACTAAAAAGTACGTGCAAGTGTGCAACAGAATTTGAGCGAATCTCCAAAATAGCCTATTTTTTTTTAATTGTTAAAAATATTACTCAATTTTATATTTTTTTGGTTTAGTATTAATAAACTCGTTGTTTATGTACGGTAAAATTAAATAAATTATTATTTTAAAAAATATATTTTAATTTAATTAATTAATTAATAAATGATTAGCGTATTTTAATTGATGCTAATTTTGATATTATTTGTTTTCTTTTACTAAAGATAAATCTATTAGAGATGATACCAGAGTGAAGTTTTAGTCGTTCCGATTCTGATTTAAAAATTAAGACATTCACATAAATTTCGATTTGATCCGATTTAATCTTAATATATTATATCTATGATACGACTCTATATTTTAATAAAAAGTTTACTAAATTTGACCTAAAATAAAAAATAAGAATATTATGTTTATGTATATTGGATTAGGTTTAAAAATTTTGTCCTAAACTCGACCCCGATTTGAACTTAATTTTTAACTAAAAATTCTCTTCGTATCAGATTGGATCGGGTCAAAATCCGTTATTTTTTTAATAAGTTGCCATGCCTAAAATTTATTGTAATAGTGCTAGTACGAAAAATATAGACTTTTAGGTGTTATTTTAAAGAATTTTAAAAACTGAGGTTATTTTGGAGATTGACCCACAGAGTTTTCTTGTTTTGCTATTTGATGAGTGTGATTTAACCACTCCTGTGTCAGCGCGTGATTCACCGTTTCTCATCCGTAGGTTATTTTACGATTTTAGGTGTTTGTTGGGAAATAAATAAAATGATCCAATGACAATCGTTGGACGTTTGCAACCGTTGGATCATGATCTATCATTTTGTGGAAAGGGACTAATCAAATGTTTAATAATATTTAGGGTTAAATACCTAATTAATCACTGAACTTTATGTATATTTTTACTTTAGTTATTAAACTTATAAAACTTATATTTGAGCCATTAAACTTTTAATTAGTTTTGTTTACGTTGAAAACTGTGTTAAAATTTCTTTCCAAGATTTGTTTTAAGAATTTAAAGTCTCCACAAAAGCGACTGTTAGTCGATTTTAATGGTGAAAAGGTTTTTACTTAAATAAAAATTAACATAATTTAATTTTAAATTGATTTGATGATTAATATTATTAGATCAAAAATATATTTTTTTAGTTTATATTGGGTTTTTGTATTTTTTGTTTTGTTTTTAACATCATTCGATAATTTCTTCAGTTGAAAATATTACTAAGTTACCTTATTCCTTTTTTTTTTATTTTCAATGAATTAAACTCATCAAAAATTCTTACAATCTCATTAATTTTTACTATTTAGATCCATCAACGATTATTCTGTTCATCAAATTTTACTATTTCAATTTATTTTTTTTATTTTTTAATGAAAACTAGTGACAATGAATATAATAAATTAAATTAAAAATTCAATGATTATCATTATAATTTACTCTGATATTTATTCATGTAAAATTTTAAAATATACTTAGTATATTGTTTTATACGTATAAACATCATTATTCTTCGAAAGTGATCCAAATATACATAGGTAAACACGTTCAGAGAACGAATCAAGGAATCTGTTAGTTGTAGGTTCCCTAAACAGATGGATGGAATTATTTTATGGATTCTTTTCGTTGCGTTTCTGTTCATAAAAAAATATTATTAAATATTAAATATTAAAATAGATAAATATTATTAAAATTTTAAGTTTAAAAACGTGATAAAACTGAAAAAAATAATATTAACAATTTTAAGATAAACTTTAATATTAAATTATTTTCTTTTAAAAATGCCCTTTGACCCGTTTAATTAACTAAATCATGCGCATCTATTTGATTAAACACATCTGACTAGTCAAATATCAGAATGTTCAATTAGAAAATGTTCTACAAGATCAACGACACTATTTGTAACAACTTCATCATTATGATTATTTATTCGATTAAAACTATAAATAAAACGAGATATATTACGAAATATTTAAGTATGATTTGATTAAAATTTATTTTAATTGAAATTGATTTATATTCTATTTGAGCTCAAATTTAACTTGTGTTCTTAACGAGTCAAGTTGAATTATTCGATATCTGACTCGAAAAAATTTATAAATTAATAGTAATATAATATATTGTTTAATAAAAACCTGAAATAAAGTTTTTGAATTGATTTACGCCCTTAGAGTAAAAGCACTATTCGACTGATATTACCGATTTCTGAATAAATCGAATAAAAATTTTAATATTTAAATGAATAGGATTAAATATTAAGGGTATTCATATCCTGGTAGCAAAATGTTGGTGTGTGATCCGGTCTATAAAAATTGTGTACTCGTAAAATTTAGGTATCCGATTTATTTTATATATATTTTAAAATATATATATTGATAACACAAAATTTTATGAAATATATTTTAAACACAAAATATTTATTTAAGATTAGTTTTAAATATATATATATATATATATATATTAAAGTTTATAAAAAAATGTATTATTTTAGATCATGATTTTCTTTCAAATCTCATATCAATAAATTAATATAAATATTTATGAAAAAATCAAAACTTAAAAATTACATAATACAAGTACAAAGGATTTAAAATTAATTTTAAAGAAAATAAAATAAAATTATAACTTAAATATATAATTATTAAAATTATCGAGTCGGATCGAGTAACCGGTTCTAAAAATTTCGTCCCTTGCCCGACCCGACTACCCAAATTCCGACCCGAAAATCCATATGTTTTATTATAAATACCCGATAATTTTTAATCAGGTAACAAGGTCAACGGATCATCAGATCGAATGATTCGGATCAAATATTTTTGAAACTCCTGTTAAATATAAAAAAAATAACAGACAATAATATATTATTTTATATTTTAAAATCGTATTAACAACCTTGCATGCATTCTTCAATTATTTTTCAATAATATATTATTTTATATAATGTAGATTTTAATATATCTCATGTGATTTTATATGTCCTATTACATTGATTGTTTCCCACAGCTCCCCACCTGTGACCTAAAACAATGAAAAAGAACAGAAAAATCCACCTATTTTTCTATATCTTGTATTCTAGAAGTCTCCATTGTCCAGCGTTTAAATATCAGCATTAAAAATAAAAAATAGCGAAAATAATATTCAAAATTCAGTCACCATGGTCAATGAATTCACAAATGCTTCAGATTTTCCTTATCTATAACCTGGCAATCCTATATAATTATTTTTAAAAATAAAATTAATTATAAAATATATTTCATTATATAAAAACTAATCAAATTTTAATTTTATAATTTAAATAAATTA
The DNA here is from genome assembly GCA_035048815.1 of Abelmoschus esculentus. Classification (NCBI taxonomy): domain Eukaryota; kingdom Viridiplantae; phylum Streptophyta; class Magnoliopsida; order Malvales; family Malvaceae; genus Abelmoschus; species Abelmoschus esculentus. The sequence goes on from JAUCBN010000026.1 coordinate 18,390,154, forward strand.
ACAACAGATTAATTTAATATTACGAGACATTAAATTACTGATAAAAAATTTAAATCTTAAAATTACAAATAAAAAAATAAATTAAAAAATATATATTAAAAATCGATCTAAATTGATAGTCCAATAAATCAAATATTTATATAAAATCAGTCCTGGATAAAGGTATTTTTTGTATGATTGGTTGGATCACTCATAAACCATTTATTCGTTATGCGTTTTATTTGGATAGAGACAAGAAAAATCAAGAAGTTTCTAAATTTTATTAGTATGCTTATTTTCATAAAAAATTTTTTTTTTTATTTTTTATTATAAAAATTTTGAATTATGTAATATAATTATTTTTTTTAATTACGATATAATTATATTTTTTTATAAATTTAATAAAAATCTAATGATATTTATAAAAAAACTAAATAATAATGATGCCGAATTTACAATAACAATTAATTTTAATTCGATATCATTTTTTAAAATCATAAAAAAAAACCCGAAGAATGATGCCGACATTTCCCGTCAATTGTAAAATTTGAAAACAGAAAAGATTTTTTTTGAAGAAACCAGAATTTCTTTCTCGTCCTAAATTCTCTCTTAAATTAATATTTTTAGGTATATATATATATTTTATATAAGCAGTAAAGCTGCCATTTATTTTATTATTTCTGCTTAGTTCTTAGCTGTAGCAGCGAAGCTACCCCCTCTCTTTCAAAGATCTATAATATAATATATTTATATACTGAATCCAATTTTATTGCTCTGTTATTTTACGTAATCATAATATTGTAGGCGGTGGATCGGAATTCATTGATTAGAAAGCATTTACGCGCAAAAGTTTGAAACAATTCCTTTTTCTCTTTGATTCCCGGTAAGCCCTTTCTTTTCATTTCCCCTTTTAATCAATTTCTGCTGTTTTCTATTGTTATAGTGCTTTGACTGTTCAGATCTGTTGCTCTGGTTATTTGCTTCGTTTTCTTTTTTTGCATATTAGCAATTTAGCAGCGAAATGTTGGTTTAGTAGGGGAAAAAAATAAAGGTTTGTAGTTTTTTTTTTTTTTTCTTTGCATGTAGGGAATCTAATTTGTAGTCGATTTTTATGGAAATGGTTGTAATGTCGAATAAGCAAATTTGGTGTTAATTGGATTAGATTTTTTGTCTGCTGGTGATTAATGATGAATTGGAGAAAATTCATGTAGACTGACTTGTTTCTTTTTTGTTAATTTTCTAATTTCGCCTTTGCTTTATTTTGATATAGGAACGGTGGGATGGCGAGTCGAGTAAAGGAAGACGAGAGGAATGAGAGAATAATTCGGGGTCTGCTCAAACAGCCGGAGAATCGTAGATGTATTAACTGCAACAGTCTGGTATGGTTTTCTTGTTTTTGTTTTGATTCCATGATTGTCGACTTGATAAGTGTGCTGTAGTATCATTCTGTAGATAGATGGAATGTAACTTTGGAGTTGTTCATCAAATAACTGGTTCAGATTTAGTTATTGATATACTATATATAGAGACTTTGAATCGTTTGCTGGTTTGCAACAGTGATGTTGGTGAAATCAATAATGCATGTGGTCCATTTTTTATGGTATATTACTGATACTTCAATATTTATTTCACTGCATTAATGGAAGATCAACCATTAATTTTTGAAGAAAAGAAAAAGAGAAAACAAGCTGGGTTTGCTAAGGTTGGTACTTATGTCTAGTTAGACAGGTTTTATGTGTTTCAATACTAATAGATTTTTCACAAGCAGAAAACTGGATTAAAGTTTTCATATTTTTGGAATCTTTGCTATTAAACCTCTTGGGAAGTTTTAATTGTTCCTCAAATATTTGTTTGAATATCCTCCTTAAATGTTGCCTTCTGGTAATTTTGCTCTTGAAATATGTTTTTGCAGCATTCCCTTATGCTAAACTGAATTTTGTTTTCTCTACAATGTGTAAATTTTGGAGTGCTTATACTTTCTTTGTCATTGTGTTGCTATTTGCTAATTGTCAACTGAACAGGGTCCTCAATATGTTTGCACAAGTTTCTGGACATTTGTTTGCACCACCTGCAGTGGAATACAGTAAGTGTTCAAATCGTTTGGCATGTTAAGTTTTCTTGACAGTTGACACATCGGCTGCGAATTAGCTTATATCTGAGACATTACCTTTGACGATAGTTAGACGTCAATAGATTTTCTAAAATTGATTACTGGTGTTAATTGTTTCCAGTCGGGAGTTCACACACAGAGTTAAATCAGTATCTATGGCTAAATTCACTTCTCAAGAGGTTGCTGCTCTTCAAGAAGGGGGAAATCAGGTAAATATTAACCTTCTGTCCCTCTCTTGATAAAGAGTAAAAGGGAAAGATTTCTTTCATGTATATTTTTTTTCTTTTCATTCCAATGTTCAAATTTGTCATCATGGCTTGTTCTTTTCTCTTATTTGCAGCGTGCAAAAGAACTCTATTTTAAAGAATGGGATCCACAACGTAATTCTGTTCCTGACAGCAGGTTACCACTCAAAAATACAATCTTTTGGTTCTGTTTTCATTAGTTACCATCTTTCTAAGTTAAAATTTCTGTTGTCAGTAACGTTGAGAGGCTTCGCGACTTCATTAAGCATGTTTATGAGGATAGAAGATTTAGTGGTGGGAGAAATTATGATAAACCTCCAAGAGGAAAGATGGTAAGATATGCCTTGTTCCCATTTTTCATAGAATGTCAATCAGTTATGAAGTTTGAGATATGATATGAGATGAAATTATATGTTAGGGTTCTTGCTTCTGCAGGAGGGATTTTTTATACTATTGAAATTTGAATCTTCAGCAAAAGAATTTTTTTTTTTTTTCTTCATTCAACAGAAGAGTGTTGTGTTATGATTTTTTGACTTTTCACTACGCAGGGTGACAAGGAAGACATCTATGAGAATAGGGCAGATGGATATAGGGGAGGGTCCAGAAGTCCACCATACGAAGGCCGCTACAGTGAAAGGTCCAGTCCAGGATATTCGAGATATGGCTATGATGAAAGGCGAAGTCCTGGATATGATCAAGAAAGTCGACAATATAGCGATTACCGGAAAAGTCCTGCTCGTCATGAAATTGTCAATGACTGGCGCCGAGAAGACAGATTTGGTAATGGGAGGAAACCTGAAGATCGTAGAGTATCTGATGGTGATCTAAAGTTGGAAGCTAGGTCACCTGAGCGACCAAGAGATTTAGAACCATCCAGTTCCCCTGTGGCTCGTCCTGTGAGAGAAATTTTGGGTGAAAATGTCGCGCCTCTTCGTATAAGTGAGCCTCCAAAAGCAAATGGCAGTAGAACTATTGATGGCCCTCAGACACAGGTAGTTTCTGCTTAGTACTTGTAAAAATAGTTTAATGTTATAGACAGTATTGTTTTGGTTTAATTTGCAATGTTCACAAACCTTCTCTTCGTTCTTTGTGTTGTTGAGATCCTGCACTTCTAATTTCGTTTCGAAAGCCTTTAGTTCTTGTGGTGCCATTTACCACTACTAATCACTGGGCACAGTTTCTATTCTTTTTTAAATTTACTTCTCCTCTCTGCAAGTGTACTTGTTGTATTTCTCATACTCTTAATTGGATTTGGTAGCTCTTACCCTGTTGGAGTGCCATCTGTTCTCTCTGATTTTCATTACTTTGACCTTTTTATTGGGACCCCAATGTGGCGTGTGCAGGAGTGTCTGTATCATAGCCCTACTGATTGACATTCCATGCCTCTAATAATGATAATTTCCAAGTTATTCTGAGTTAGGTCCATTTGATTATAATACCCATAAGCTAAATAAAGTTGTTTATGGTTTGACTCCCCCCCCCCCCCATTTATGTGCATTTTAATTTCTCCTCGTTATTGCATGAAGAAAAATTATTTATTCCCTCTATTTTTGCTCAATTTTTGTTATGGTAAAGAGAATGGAAACAGACTTACTGTTTTATTACTTTTGCAGAGAACTGCATCTTCTAGCAGCTTGGGGTCTACCAGCGGGAATCCAGCAGAAGTTAAGTTGGAGATGACTGCGAGCTTAATTGATTTTGATGCTGATCCTGAACCTTCTGTAGCTTCTACAGTTACTCAGACGCAACAAACAACTGTAGCTCAATCCATGCTACAGCCAACAAGTTCTACCAATGACCAGAACTGGGCCTCTTTTGATTTTGCTTCTCAGACAAATGTTTCTCAGGCTCCTTCAAATGTGAACACCCTGGACTCTGTTCTTTCTCAGTTGTCAGTTCCAGCATCTGCTCCTAGTGATCAATCAGGAACTTATAGCAGTGTCCAAACGTTACCCTTTGGCACTGCCGCTCCTGCAGCTGCACCAGTTAGCAACTTCTCAGCACTGCTTCCTAGTGGTGCCTTGACAGCTGCCCCTGGTTTAACACCTACAATGCCTGTTGGCATCAGCAGTTCCCAGGTCGGTGTTTATAATGCTGGACAATGGCCTAATATGCAGCAGCAACAGACATCTTTTTTCTCTGCAGCTGGTGGTCAGTCTACCACCCACCAATTTATTCCACCAGTCGATGGAGCTTCAGCCAATCAGGTTGGAAGTATTTTCTAGCTTCTAGTATTGTGGTATATTATAGATGATCAAAACTTTGTTCACCTAATTCATGTTGCACATAATTGGCAGTCATGGAATTTTGCTCCTTCTCAGAATATGCCAGGACCTTTGACTGCATCAGTTGCACAAATACCTCAAGCTGTTTCAAAACCCACCCATGATGCCACCTCTACTGTTGCAACGCAGCTTCCTCCTACAGAAACAAAAGAAAGTGGAAGAAAGGAACTACCGGCGGTAATATCTTTTTAGACAAAGGGGATTTTAGTTTCTTCTTGTGAGGATTTCTTATTGTGTTAGCTTCTTGGTTTTTGCAGGATCTATTTGCTTTAACCTATCCTTCCTATCCTGCTGCTGGAGCTGGACCTGGGTGGCAATCTGGCCCACCATATGGGATGGGATTCACAACGCAATATAATACTGGAGTGGTACTGCCATGTCATTAGTGCAATTTGCTTCATGAATTCACTCCTTTTGAACTGCATGCTTAGTTACTTGATGTATCATTTATGGTTCTACACACATTTTGTTTTTGTTGCAGCCAATGTCTTCATTTCCACACTCATCAAGGTCAATAAACCCATTTGATCTTGGTGGCGAAGCACCTCTGGTTCAAACTCAAACAGTATGTTATTCACATCTTTTGAACTATTTCGTCTCTTCTGGCCAATGACTGACTTGGTCCTTTGGGGTTTAAGGATTCTGTCATAACCTTATGACATCTGTCTAGAATTCAAATCTTTGTTTCTTAGATGGATAGTGTCTAATTTCTCGATGCTAAGGTTGACTGTTTTGGCCAAGCCTGTGCAGAAACTTGGATGTTTATTTGATTTTGTAGATCATAAATGGCTTAACTGGATCTTATATTTGGCAATCTTGATGATGAAATACCTACCGAGTGCAATTTTGGTTGTTAATTTCGGATGGATGATGATTTTGTATGACAATCGCTTCCCAACCTACTCTCTTTTTGAAATCTGAATGCAAAACCGTTTCATTTTGAACTTATCCAGGACTTGTGCTATATGGTGTTCTACAATCTTTATGTATTTTTCCTTCTGGTGCAGTTCCCTTCAATGGCTTCCTTACAAGGTGTCTTACCAAATGTGCCACCTCCTTCTGTCCCAGTGCCTACTTCTACCCTTGGTACCCCACCATCATCATGGATGTCACCTCAATCTTTACCTCATGCATCCTCTGTGCCGCAATGTAAGGCTTTTTAATTCCCCCTTCGCTTTTTGTTTCAGTCTTTTCTGTCCTTTTGATATACTGAGTTCTTCAAAAATTTACAGGGCCTCACCTAGGAGCACAAATACCGAATAACTTGCCACCTTCCAGGTATTTCATTTCTTATCATTTTAAAAGATCAACTTTTAACTATAAGGGGGATCGAGTGAGAAATGCGACAGTCCTCGGAATTTCCCTAATCCATGAATTGTTCTACGCTTTGCAGCCATCAAGTCGGCAGCATCAGCAATGAAGCATCGTTTGGCTTTGTAAATACCGATCAACAGGTGTCTGGCAGATTTCCTGCACCAGCTACCCCACAGCCTTTTGCTGCCGTTGGTGGCAACCCATTCGGCTGAATATAAAAGAAGAAGAAAAGCGTCCCGGACCCCTCGGGTTAAGCATCCTCTCGCTGCCTGTTATAAATTCTTCTACAATTGTTCGTTTCCGTGTTCAAGGATGCGTTCTCCATCTTTGGCCATAGATACTTAGTTTGATGCTCATAAAAGAGACGGAAACAGAAACCGAGCTCGGTCAAGCTCATATTTAGAAATTTATTATTATTATTATTTTCTTTCAGATATGATGTTTCTACTTTCAATCGAGTGATCTGTATTTCCAACTTTCTAGTGTATTATTATTGATAATGAGATTAACTTTTTGAAGATTTTGGATTCAGTATTTTTTTAAATATTTTCTAAACACGTAGCAAGGGCTTACATTTTCCTGCTCGAATATCCCGATGATATATTTGTTCTTAACAAAAATTATACGCCTGTTCACCATATTATTTATAGTCCCAAGCAATCAGGACCGTTGATTTTGATTTTTTTTCAAGTGAATCATTACCTCTTTCTTATATGGATTTAGTGGATGAGTAGTTATTAGGTGGTTATTTAAAAATCAACGGTCCTGATTGCTTAGACCATGAATGATGATTGTTTAGACCATTAATGACGTGGTGAACAAAGTTCACCGTATAATCTCTCGTTCTTCGGGTACAAATTATGGACTTGATGGAACTATTTGTTAACTTTGATAATTTATTAGGCATAAAGATAGTTTTCACCCTTAACGTTTATAATTTTGGTCATTTTAGCCCATATTCTTTTTTTGGGATAAAATTAACCCTTGATCTTTATCTTTTTAACAAATAACTCATTTTTTAACTACCATGATAACTGAACCGTTAAATTTTTAATAATGATATGTCATATATATGTAATAATATATTTTAAATGACTTAACATCTAGTATATCAAATACATAAACGCGGGATGTAGTTTTATTCTAATCTAAAAATATAAAATAATTAAAATTTAAATAAAATATTAAAAATTATTATTTTTATTTATTAAAATTAATTAAATCTAAAACAAAAGGCTACTAAGTATTTTCAACCTTAACTATATTAAAATCAAAATTTTATCTAAAAAGGTATGAACATAATTTGAGAAGAAAACGTTTTGTATAGTTTGTTACCGGTGAATCAAAGATAAATTTTTTTGATAATAATCAATTGGATTTTTATTATTTTAATTTTGAATTTAGGTATTTTAGTTTTAATCTAAATCGGAGTTTTAGGGTTTTATAAAGATATTTTAGTTTAGTTAGTGTTGAAAATATTTAGTAAATTTTTGTTTTGTATTTAATTAATTTTTAATATTTTATTTAAATTTAAATTTTTTATATTTTATACTGGAATAAAATTATATTCTATATATACATATATATTTAATAGTTTAGATTATATGTCATTTAAAATATATTATTACATATATATATATATATATATGATATGTTACCATTATTAAATTTTTAACGGTTCAGTTATCATAGTAGTTAAAAAATGAGTTATTTGTTAAAAAAACATAGATCAATGGCTAAATTTATCCCAAAAAAACAGGGGTCAAAATGACAAAAATTATAAACGTTAAGGGTGAAAATTATCTTTATGCCAATTTATTATTATAATAAAATCTTAAGTAGATAAACTACATTATACTTTGGAACACAAGTACAAATTAAGAATATGGACGATAGAGGCTAAAAAAAATACTAAACGATATAAAAAGTATTTTTGAGGCAGCGGGAAGGAAAGAAAAAGAACCCTGGATTGGTTGGACTCTATGTTTTTTTCTCCTCAACACCGGCTTCCTGGCCCACGCCTCCAATTGATCCACCACCTCCACCGCCACCAAAGCCTCCTCCTCCACCGAAGCCTCCTCCTATTCCCTTGCCAAACCCTCCCCCTATCCCGCCCCCTCCACCACCTCCATCTATGCTACCACTTCCACCTCCGCCACCTCCACCACCTACATAGTGGTGCCAGTTATTATGCCTTCCAAAGGCACCTCCACCTCCATCTCCACCAGGACTTCCGAAACCAAAGCTGAATCCCACTCCCTTTCCGAAGCTAAACGAATGTCCAAATCCCCACCTGTTTCCGCCATTCAACCCACCTCCTACTCCCCAGGTGGGATTGCCATCAAAAAACCATTCCGGCTTCTTCTTCTCCTCCACGGCCACACAATCGTATCCCACCGCCAAACAAATCCACAAAGCAACCCACGTCATCAACTTATTCCCACCCATTATTAATTTCAACTCCTTGTTGTTTCCTTCACTGAACAAGGGACTCTCCTCTCCTCTTTCCTGCCAGTGCCATATATAAAGCAAAATATCACAGACTGGAATTAGTTGGGAATTTGGGATAGGTTAATTGCTTCACCGCTTACTAGTTGCTAAGGCATTAAAAACAATGGCATGTACACCAGCATGACTGGTTCATGTTCGCATTCAAAGCTCCCTAGGACACATGAAAAAGATTAAGAGCAAGCACATTTGACCTGTAGATCAAGTTATTCATCCAAATTAATCGATTAATAAATAAAATTCTAATAATTATATTAAAAATAATTTTTAAGATCGAATGAAAAAACAAATATTTAAACGTAGTGTCATATAGAAGTTTAAATCTTATTCATAGTTTCAAGAACAAATATCCATTTAAAGAAAACTAGTTTTTTTTTCTAATTTCTCAAGATTTACATGCATAGTATAACACAACATTCATGACAGTTTCAAGAACAAGAACAGAAGAATACATTGATATCAACACAGGGATTTCCCACACACACATGCCCCTGCAAAGTCTCAACTCAAACAAGAACTCGATCAGTCTCAATCCAATGTTGCTCAACAAAGCCATCAACAATCCTGTTTCTCGTCTACCTTCCATCAGATTCTTAGCTTTCCATAGCGAACCGAGTCCTGAACATTCACTCTCCAGTACTGATATTACATGAGCCATGTTCCCCACCACCGTTACATGTGCAAAAATTAAGCAAAAGGGTATCCCTAGGAGCGCAAGGATACCCCAGAATCCGATCGCAACCGAGCAGATTCCGAAACCGACCGACATTGCTCCGAACAGGCCTAGTATGATGAGGAGTTCCCATGATCTTGTGTGGAGAAACTTAATCCAAGCCGTACCACTTCTCATTAATAACCTTCTTCCATCAAGGTTTATGCCGCTGTAACTGTCCGACACAGCTTGGATAGTAGCAGCTCGACCGAGAAGAGAGAATGTAATCAAAGAAGGGATGCAAATGACAATGTGAACAATCGTTTTCGATGGGAGATTCGGCGGACGGTATCCGATGAAACGATCGATGAATGTCATAGTCAAGGGAGGTAGTTCAGGGAAACGATTGACAAGAAAATACGAGAAGAAAAGAGATGCCGGAATCGGCGAGAATAGGAAGACGGAGATGGAATGGAAATGAGTAGGGTGAAGAAGGATTAGCCTAATGGATTCTCTAAAGATCTCAATTGTGTTCATCAAATAGATGGACTGAAGAACTTGTGATGTTCTTCTAGCCATTGTTGTATGCACTATTACACTATCTAAGTGAATGTTGGGATTTGTATAGAGGTTAATCAACGTTGCTATTTTGCTTGCTTGCAAATTCATCATGATTGAATAAGTTTTTGGCCCTCTTGGATATTGTTTTATATGCTTTTCATCACAAGAAAGTGAGAAATTGGGAAGGAATCTTGATATTTTCTCAACAAATATAAATATATAATATGTGCTTTTGGAGGAATTAATGGCTTTTGTTTTAGAGCCGTATGTTGTGAAAGGGGTAAAAATCTCCTACCTCTTTATCATGTTTTTATTCATGTTTCTATTAAAAATTTATAAACAATTAAATTTTAATTTTTAACTCTTATTTTTTATATCCTAAATCCTACACCCTAAAAGATACGAGTGCAAATCATATGTCCCTTCCCCATGCCTCCATTTATGCCCCCACTTCAAATTAGAGTGTTTAGGGTTCTAGGTTAGGAGTTTTGGTTACGGTTTAAGGAATTAGTAGTAAGGTATATTTTTTAAGGTGTAGGGTTTAGGATTTAGAATATAGAAAATAAGGATTTAGGGTTTAAAATTAATTTTTTTTTAAAAAAATCAAACAAGTCACTAAAGGAGGCATGAGAAAGGGACAAAGAATTTTTGTTCAAAAAATATTTTTACCCTTAATTCTTTAAACCTAAACCTTAAACCCTGAACTTTAACCATTTAATTTAAAATAAAAACATGGATATAAACATAAAAAAAAAAAAAAAAGTAAACGATCTGCGTCCGTCTATAGGGATGGTTGGTTTGGTATTATTAAGTAGATGTGTTCATTTGAGAGCAAGAAATTAGAAGATAGTTGTGGGGTCAAAGAGAGTGGTTTAAGGTGATAATTTTGCCTTGGTGTAGTGAACTTGTGTAATGATTGTGGGAGCTTGGGAGGTAAAGGGAATTATAATATCAACTTGGGGGTTAGCTTCAAGGCAAAGGTGAGTTTAAAAAAATTATTAAATAATTAACAGATTATTTGTTTTAAAAAAGAAATTAATGATTTAATGACACAAATACCCATATATAGAATTCTAATTTAAAAATATATTATCGAGTAAACTAATTTAAATAACACTAAAAACATAACGTTGGCTGATGTACCTAAATAACTAAAGCATTATTTATTTTCCTATAATCCCATTTTCGGGCATGAGGGTTAGTGCCAGGGAGAATCCATAACTGGTGTTACAACAGATTTGAGTTGAAGATACTGGTCTAGAGCCTCTAAACCATAATCTCTCCCGAATCCACTCATCTTGTACCCACCATAAGGGCAGTCCACATCAAGTGCAGAGTAACAATTGATCCAAATGATGCCGGCACGGATCGATCTCGACACCGTGTTGGCGACGTTCAGGTTCTTGGTTACAATCCCAGCTGCCAAGCCATAGGTTGTGTTGTTGGCTCTCTGGATTGCTTCTTCAATTGTTCTGGAAAAATAAAATCTCAAAAATCATATGGTCTTGGTTCATTGTCAATAGAATTGAAGTTCAAAAGTTAATACAGTGCTTACTTGAACTTCATTAATGACAATACTGGTCCGAATATTTCTTCTTTGGCTATGGTCATGTCGTCCTGTTACAACAACAGGATTGTCATTGGTTTGGGAACTGAAACATTGATGTTTTAAGGTTGAATTACCTTAACATCTGCGAATATCGTCGGCTCGATGTAGTATCCCTTCTGGCCGACACGGTTGCCTCCGGTTAACAATGTAGCACCTTCTTTCTTTCCTTGCTCGATGTATGATAAAATCTTCTCGAATTGCTTCTTATCAGTCTAAAATACCATATGGAAACACATTGGCCATTGCATCAATCAGAACATTTCAGGGTTCAACAGTGAAGGGAACTGCAAATAAGATACAAGTTAGGCTTACTTGGGGTCCTTGATGAACTTTAGGGTCAAAAGGGTCACCAACAACCGTTGCTTTTGCCTTTTCTACCAATTTCTTCTCCAGTTTTTCATAAATTCCTTCTTGAACAAAAACTCGAGAACTTGCCACACAAACTTCTCCCTGCGAATCGGATCCAATCGCACTGGTTTTAGTATGTTTAAATTGCAATGCCAAAACTGGATTGAAGGTTGATTGTATGAAAACACTTACTTTGTTGAAAAACATGCCTTTGAAAACAATATCTGCAGCCTGGTCGATATCAGCATCATCGAATATTAACAAAGGTGATTTGCCTCCTAATTCAAGTGACACTGGCTTTAGATTACTAGCTGCTGCTGCCATCATTATCTTACGTCCGACTTCCGTCGACCCGGTAAACGTCACCTAGAAAACCAAACAAAACCAAACAAGGTAAGATAATGTTATTCGTCAATGCAAACTTCCTATGGAAAAATTAGATCAAAATCTTACTTTGTCAATGTCCATATGAGAGCTAATGGCAGCTCCAGCAGTATGTCCATATCCATTCACTACATTGAGCACACCATCAGGGATACCAGCCTGTTTTCAACACAGAACAAATAAAAAAACCAAGACATAGATACTACATTAAAATGTAAAAAAATCGATCTTATCATCGATTACCAGCTTGGCGAGGTGAGCATAGTAAAGGGCCGAAAGAGGAGTCTGCTCGGCAGGTTTGAGGATAATGGTGCAGCCGGCGGCTAATGCCGGGGCTGCCTTCATGAAGAAGATAAGAGTGGGGAAATTCCAAGGAATTATACTTCCTACAACTCCAATAGGTTCCTTGAGAGTGTAGCCCTGAAGTCCCTTGGACAGTTTCAGTACAGTTCCATGAATTTTGTCGGCTGCTCCGGCATAGTAACGCAATGCCATTGTTGCTCCGGCGATGTCGAAAAACTTGCAAAGAATAAACAACTTGCCACCATTAACGGCATCTAATGCAGCTATTTCTTCTGCGTTTTCTTCGATTAAATTCGCAAACTTCAACAGGATCATTCCTCGCTCCTAAAATATTAGAATTCAAAAGGATGAACAAAAGAGAATTTACTAACAAAGTAGCTAATAGAATTATTCACCTAAAATATGGATATAAAATGCATTAAATATATTTCATATACCATTGACTTCAGATCAACAGAAACCAGAGGCGATAGATAATAGACACTTTCAATTACACCCATTAATTAATGGAAATAATTGCATGTCAATCCTCGATTATTCGGGATTGTGCAATTTTGTCCTTTGGTGGCGTTGATTCATGAGCCATACGCGGCACATGAAACCTGGAAATAACCAACGCCACACTGAAAATTTCTCCATTTCCCGGTGATTTTTAGATCATATTATAACAGTGACAAAACCAACCGAAATATTTGGAGAATTTTTATAAATATGATATTTAATTTTTTTAAATATTATATAAGATATTTTAATTTTATAAATATTTTATTTTTAATAGTAACATTGAAAACAAAACTATTAGAATCTAATTTCGAACAATAATTTAATATTTTTAATTAAAAAAAAACTCAAGTTAAAAATTAAAAAAAAATAATTTTGAACAGTAAAAACACTAAAATTGAAGTCTCCTAGTATCATGTTTAATTATTTTATTTTAATCACTCAACTACAGAGTCATATATCGGAGGGGGGAAATGGAGCGGGTAAAACTTCCAAAATATTCGGTAAATAATAGACTAATAAATTATGCAGAGTCATCTTTAATAAACTAAACAGACTAAGAAAGGAGTAAAGACAAGCCTGTTTCTGATCCAGCGAAAAGATAAATTCAAATTCGAATGGTGAAAAGTTCAAAATCTTCAACTAAAGCTTTAGATTTAAACTCAGTGAAAATAAATGATTCGACTCAGATTTGAAATAATCAAACTAAATGTGATGATCGAATAGCGAAAGTTGAAAAATCTTACTAAAAATGTAAACCGTAAAACTTACCGCGCCGGACATGCGAGGCCAAGGGCCGTAGTCGAAGGCATGACGCGCCGCCTTAACAGCCAAATCAATGTCCTCTGCATCGCCAAGGGAAACCTTTGTGATCACTTCGCCTGTTCTCGGATCAAACGTGTCGAACGTTTTCCCTGGTAAATAACAACAACAAGTCAACAACATAATCACACATGCTTCTTATTCAAACACGAAATCATAAAAATCAAAAAACAAACGACGAAAAAGATAAACACCGAACAAAAACGGCAAGCACAAGCAGATTCGATCGTTCTCCAATGGAAAAACAAAGATACCTGAAACAGAATCGACGAATTCTCCATTGATGAAGAGCTTAGTGAATTTTACGCGAGGAATCTTGAAGGAAGATTCAATGCTATGATTCGCCATTCCTTAGCTATCTCTCTGTTTCCCTCTGTTTTTTCTGGTAGTTTGGTTTTACGTAGATGAATGAAGAGGCCCTATATATATTTATCAGTCGCCCATGGCCTCAATAATTTATATAATTACAAAGGACGAGAGTTTCAATTTTCTAGTACAAGCTAGACTTATATCGGGATTATCTGTCCCGTTGATTTTTAATTTTTTATTTAAATTTAATAATAAATATTTATAATATATAGTATTAATTGATTTTTATTTAACCGATTATATAATTATATATAATATATATTTTTATATGTAATGTATATATTAGATAGGTTGAAGAACTCAACTTAAACTTAAAAATAAATTAATAATTAAAAGATTTTAAATTATTTAAATTTTAAAAATAATTAAATAAAAGTTAAGATATAAAATTATAATCGGATTATTGTGTATAAGAGTTGGACCAAACTGAAATATTATATAATATAAGTATATATTAGATCAAATTAAAGGCTTTAACGATTAAAGGAGATCGATATATATATATCGGTATTTAAATTTAATTTAAAATATAGATTGATATTTATTTATTTTAGGCATAAAGATAATTTTAACCCTTAACGTTTATAGTTTTTGTCGTTTTGACCCTTATTCTTTTTTGGGGATAAATTAAGCCCTTAACCTATATCTTTTTGACAAATATCTTATTTTTTAACTAGCTTGATGACTGAACCGTTAAAAATTTAACGATGATATATATATATATATATATATATATATATGAAATATAATTTTAAATGACATGAAATGTAACCTATCAAATATATATATATATGTGGAATATAATTTTATTCTAATATAAAATATAAATAATTAAAATTTAAATAAAATATTAAAAATTAATTAATTCTAAAATAAAAGATTATTAAACATTCTTAACCCTAAATACGATAAAATCAAAATCTTATTTGAATTGTGTTTATATTTTTTATTATATTTTTTATTCTAAAATGAAAATATAAACACAATTCGAATAAGATTTTGATTTTATCGTAGTTAGGGTTAAGAATGTTTTATTATTTTTATTTTAGAATTAATTAATTTTTAATATTTTATTTAAATTTTAATTATTTTATATTAAAATAAAATTATATTCCATATATATATATATGTATTTGATAGTTTACATTTAATATCATTTAAAATTATATTCCATATATATATCATCGTTAAATTTTTAACGGTCCAGTCATCAAGCAAATTAAAAAAAAAGATATTTGTCAAAAAAATAAAGGTTAAGGGCCAAATTTATCCCAAAAAAAAATAAGGGCCGAAACGATAAAAACTACAAGCGTTACGGGTTAAAATTATCTTTATGCCTTTATTTTAATTATATAATTAATTTTATTTTTTTTAAAATTAGCATACTACATACATCTTATTAAGAGCTAAAAATATAATAAATATTACCGTAAACTATAATTAAAAAATACCTAACAAATTATTTTGATTTAAAGTGTTAAAAAAGTATTAAAGATATTTAAGGGTTTAACAACCCCTTAAACTTTTTTTTAAATTTTTGTTAAAAAAAATAATTAAGCCCTTAAATTTTTTTACACCAAATAAAATCCTCAAACTCAATAAAAAAATTAATTTAGCCCTTAAACTGTTGTAAAAAATCAATTAAGTTCTTAAATTTTTATTGCATTCAATTAAACTCTCAAACTCAAGACAAAAATCAATTTGGCCCTTTGATCAACTATGACCGTTAACTTTAATGTTTTTTTTTTAAATTTTTGACACTTATCGCGACAAGATAATGCCACTTATCGTTTTTAAGAAATTTTAAATTTTAAAAATATATAAAAAAATCTAAATACTTTATAAAAAATCTTAAAAAATTTTAAAATATACAAATATTGTTTAGAATTATAAAGTAATATTTAATATATTTATTTTTTGTTTTTAATTTTTTTAAAAAATATTATTTATCATTTTAAATTAAATTTCAAAATTATTTTTTTATATTTTAAAAATAATTTTTATGATTTTTATATAATTTTAAAAATTCCTAGAAACAAAAAGTAGTGTTAAAAATTTTGAAATTAATTTTTGTATATTTTAAAAAAAATTAAAAAAGGTTAAATTTAACGGTTAAAGTTGGTAAAAAGATCAAATTGATTTTTTTTTAATTTGAGGGTTTAATTGGGGGTTAAAAAAGTTTAAGGGATGAATTGATTATTTTTTGAAATTTGAAGGCTTATTTGAATGTAAAAAAAAATAAGGACTTAATTAATTTTTTGCAAAAGTTTAAGGGTTTATTAGACCCTTAAGCCTTTATTTTTCTTTATAACTTTTATGTTTGGTTAACCAATGTAGTCAGCAAAAATTAAATAGGGGGACTATTATTAGAAATTAATTTATTAAAACAAAACCTTTTTTTATTAATTTCATCTAAATTGATATTTAGATTTGACTATAGTCATATATAATACACGTAAGTATTTTTTTTCATATGTAATAAATATATATCGGAAAGAATTAAAAAAAAATAGACTTGATTTTGAAATTAATAGACTGTTACTAAAATTTTTGAGTTTTTTGAAATTTTATTTTATAATTTTTAAATGAAAATAAAAATCTATTGTTTTTAATGGAATTGAGTTTTAATTACCCTATCAACCTGCCCTGCCAAGCTATTTGCTCCCCCGCTACGTCTCGTTAGACGTCAAAGCCGTTCTTTTTTCTACTCCTCTTAATTACGTGATTAAATGTCATTATTTTGGGTTTAAAATAAATGTCATTTTTAGTATTTAATCTTTAGGTACTAGAAACTGTTTTCAATTAAACAAAAATGATGTAGGAAAATAACTTAATTCGGAAAAAATGAAAATTAAAAGATTTTTTATTATTATTTAAAGATGTGCATAATAAATAGGATTATATGCAGCAATCAACCCAAATGTGAAATATTAGGATAGTTTAAAGAACATGATTTTAAATTAAAATTAGAGAATTAATATTATTTTTAAAAAATTAAATAGTTAAGTTTATTATTTTAATTTTTATTGTTACCGTCGTTGGTTGTTATTGTCATATTAACTCTTTCGATCGTCGAATTCAGATAATTATTTTCCATTTAAATATATATATATATATATATATACTTTTACCACTTATTTTCCATTTAAGCCTTATTATAATATAAAAAGACAACCTGCCCATCACAAAATTTATATTACATACAAATCAAAACTTAATCATCACGGGTGTAACTAAAACTATGAAGGGACAGGTCCCCCACAAGATATTAATTATTGAGAAAATCCTATAGTGAAATTACTTTTAGCACCTTAAAATTTATAAAATTTAGTGTTGGATCCTCTTAAGTTTATTTTTTTTAAAATACCCCCTCAACAAATGATGTGAGTTCTGCCACTGCTAATTATAGCAAACCCGGAATCAAACAAGGAGGACAATGGAGTAAGGAGATGAACTACAAATAACAGGGAGAGAGTTGTGTGGTGATGGGAGGGACAATCGCCCCCACCCAAATAATTTTTTTTTTATTTTGTCTTCTTATTTAAATTCTTTTAAAAATTATTTTTTTATGAATTTATCCCATACTTCTAAATATTTATATTTTGCCCCCTTCAACCCCAAATCTTAGCTTCGAAAATGTGAAGTCCCTGAATAAGAAAGTGTGAAGTAGGATGGATGGTTACATATATATAAAAGAAGAGAATATGGGGGATTTGAGAAGGTGAAAATAGTTAATGAGGGGTAGAATTACAAGTTTATAGGCTGGGAATCCCACATTGTTAAGCTAAATACTGTCTCTACACTAAGTATGATTCTTTACATTCCTCCATTGTTTTGGGGGCATTGACAAACTAGGCAGGGTTTCAAAAAAGTATTGCACTGTCTCAAGAAAATACCTTACTTACTCTGCCTGGTTCAAAGCTACGAGGCGGCGACTGCCGTGCAGAAAGCTCGGTACGGTGTAGACTTCAGAATGGCAAGTGACGAACAAATATCTATTCAAACGACGACGAATGATAAAATGTCAAAACACATCCACGCGTGCGACTTATGTGAAATATCGGCAGAATGGTTCTTAATTTCAACATAAACCGGACGATGATTTGATAGAGAAAACATGGAAAAACCAGAGTTTACCTGCCTTCGACTTGTATCTGTAGTTTCGTCTTCTAAATACCGAAACTTCACGAAACCGTCCTTCCATAGCAGATGGATGAAATGTACAGATTTTTCAACCATTTATCCTGAAAAACAGATAATAGCAAGAATCATAGGATGATATGAGATAAATCAAATATTTATATTAGAGCTTACATTCTTAAGATAGCAGTCAAGAAATTAGAAGGAAAAAAAATGGTATAATTTGGAGCTCTATGGTTTGAGCAGAACAAACCATATTTCTCTTTATTCGAAAGGTAAATCGGTGAAGAATATCGAGCACCGTGTAAAATGAACTATTCCAGTTCATTTCGAAGCTAGAACTTACAGGACTGAGGGGACTGTTCAATAAATGGTACTATTACTAGTGACATTAGCAGGTTGCATGACTCGAGCGTAAGAGATAATACAACACAGATCACCGAGCCCGCATCAATCGTTAAAGATAGTGATATTATGCACCCTTAGGGAAGAAAAATCCTGCAAACTAGATTACCTTTACATGGGTACTAGGAAAAGCAGATGTACGCAAAGTTTCTTGCATCAATTCCTGCGATTTTCTCTTGGGCGCACTAAGTATGAATGCAGCTTGGTCATCTGTAGCAGCTGCTGAGGTAATCCGATAACCTTTTTCCCATCTTCTATGAATCCCCTCACTTGGATAAAGGAAATCGAGTTCAACAACCTAGTTAATACAAAAAAGAAGATTATAAATGATTTCTACAGTATAATATAATTGAGTTTTTTATTAGGCTGGAGTTGGACAACCTGACTAGGATAGCCTGCATTACGGGACATGACAATGCCCCATTTGTTGCCTGCAGTGGTCATTGAGGTCACGGAAAAGCCTTCTTTCCACTTCTTATTAATCCACTTGAAAGGAAATACATCGCAAACTTTGTAGGATTGTTGCGTGTAGGGTGTACCTATAGAAGAAATAAGGCGAAAGCAATATCAGCATTAATGTCAACCACCGAATTAAGTTCATGTGAAGTGATAGATCAATATGATGATACCCATGGGACATGACTGCCTTATCGGTTTAGCATAACTCGCCACACTAAACATATGAACTTAAACTCGCATGAAACAACCTATCATTTTGGATAATTTATCTGGTGATCGTAGTACTTGAAAAAAAACTAAGGCAAACACGATTTTACCCTTTGACATGACAACGAGTGCACTACCGTTGCTAGCACCAGCAACCGAAGTGATGTAGTAATTCTTGTCCCACTGTTCCATTATCCACTCCTGATCATATAATCGGTAAGAACAAACTGCCTATGACATATCTAATTAGACGAAACCAAAAATCTGACAACAGAAAATCAGTGATTACTACCTTATGCAAAAAGACCGGCCATAACTCATAAACCTGAGATGTGAAACCGGTTCCTGCATCCATAACAATGGCCCAGAGATTCAATGACGAAGCTACAGAGCTAATATACAAGCCATCTTCCTTCCCTTTCTCCACATGCTGGTAGAGTCTTGAATCCATAACATTGTAGTGATATCTGCAGAGAGTATTATGAATTTTTTATAACAAAGAAGAAGAATCCAATACTAAAAATGGAAGGAGCTATATATTCTGAAAAGATGCAGCTGCGGTTGGCTGTCACTCATGACCCTTTTTTCATTTTTCAATTTTTTGGGGGGTGTTTGGCTAGCTATATAATGGAGTTTCTCTATCAAGTTGGGGATTCGATTCCAAAGTCATCGGATGCCAAGAAATTTTACCACTTTATATAGCGGGAAAATTTAGCATCGGGACCCTAGTTACTTTTACATCTCCATAAGGTGATTATCCCATTCATATTAGCTGTGAAGCATATGAAGCAGCCAAACACTCAAATGTAGATACAGTCCAAGAAAATCTTAGACTTGGAAGCAAATTTTCACCTCTGCTTCATCGCATGTCTGGAATTATAGACCGAGATCCACTGACAAGCAGGAGATCCTAGTCGGAGTTTCTTCTTAAGCGGCTCACTGTCTTCCAACTCAGCAATTAATCTTCCCCTTTTTTGACCCACCTGGTGCATTGATAATTATCAACAAATTCTTTTAAAAAAGTACTTTTTGTTTAAGGTAAGGCATTGGAAAAAATTAAAATCCTATGCAACAACCTTAATAGCACCATCAATTAGGATAGGGAGAAAAGGAGAACTGAAATTTATGCTATTATGAAAAAGGGAAATGAGCTTCGAGTAATTTGGCTCTTCATCAAATTTCATATTTGTCACAATCTCGAGAAACTGTTGAAAGGGTGGAGGACACAAGTAACAAAGCATCTCGGGAGACGTTGCCATCTTTCTCTTACAAACAAGAAATCCTTTGTTCTCCCCCTGCAGTCCCATGACAAATCAAACCACAACACATTAATGACAGGAGATAACAATTGAGCTATTCTCATTGGAAATACAAAGTGAAAGAGTTGAATAAACTTACAATGTAACCTTGCCAGGGAAGTTTCCCTCTAAGTAGAAATATTAGTGTATAAGCCAATGACTCAAGGTCATCCCTTCGACTCCCAGTCCTACCCAAATGAGCGTGTACACTCGCATAACGTACAGTCCCCCTAAAATGAACAAAATAATAAATGCTTTAAAACGGAAAAGTAAATGTTCAAAATATTTCCTTCGTCGGTCTGAACTCTGAAGTATGAACAAGCAACTAGGCAGCAAAATTATGCTCACTACTTAAATAAATAAAGTAAAAAAACATATCACTTTAGAAATTATAAATAAATAGGTTTTCAGGAAAATGTTCATGTTCATAACACATAATATAAGCAGCCTCAGCACTTGAAGACCATTACCTAAACACGTCAGGCCTTTGATCATAATCAACATGACGTCCAGAAACCGTTTCCTTCCATCTTGAAGCTGAAAAGAACCAAGCATTTCAGGCCATTCCAAAATAAAATAGCAAAGCATCTCTAATTAGTAAAGGGAAAGCAGCTATACCCAAACCAAGATCAATTAGATACAACTTCTTATCATTTACGGTCCCAGGCGGACCAAGCAAAAAATTCTCGGGCTTAACATCTCCATGTACATAACTGAAGTGGAGGAAAAAAATGTGAACAATATACAACAGAGTAAAAGAATTGGTCGGGGGGAAGGAAATGCAACAATTTCAAAGTACCCTTTCTGATGAAGCTGCTCAAGAATCGATATTGCTTCCACTGCTATACAAGCGACCATCTCTTCTGTCAACCTATACCAAAAACCAAAACAAGATATAGCAGCAATAAAGTTTTAGTTAAAAATTCAAAACATAGAATTATAGGAAAACCGAGGATAATCCCAAAGAGGAGAAAGGGAGAATAATAATTTCTTACATCTGGTTGTTTGAGTTCCAAACATCCCATAAGCTTGGACCTAGCATATCCATGATCTAGACAAAATTCACCGAAACATCAATAAGGACCTTAAAGTGTTCCCTTTCTCGGAAATACATCAGTGGATTTGAAATTCTTTACTAATGAAACTGACAAGAATGTAGTAGCCTCCCAGTTGACCTTTGTAATGAACCAAAGGAAGTCCATAACAACCATTAAGAGCACTGAATGATATTCGAGAAAAATAAAACAAATCAGGTCATAAAAATTTGGAAGTTCAAATGACTGCAAGAATGAAATCCGTCATACCTGTACACTTGCCACTCAAACGGAGGACCAGAACTGCATCCCTTACCATTTCGATGCTCAAGTTTCAAAGCAACCTGCAAAACGAAGCAGGATAATGATATTAGCAACAGTTTAATGTGAACTTTGTTTAGGTTCAGAGGAGTTTCAAGTGAAAGAGAACCTCAAAGGCATCTACCCCAGTGCACCCTATGCCACCAGAGATCCTTCTTCCAACATAAACCTGTCCGAAACCCCCTTTACCCAGCTTTCTATCTAACTTGTACACAGGAGAGTTTCCAAGCTGTACCTGCCAAAAGAGAAGCAGATAGAATATTGGTATGAATCACATGAAAAGGTTGGACACATGAAATTTAAAGACAAAAATATAAGTGAAATGGTATGATATGACCATAAATACTTGTCACATCATTCATGATCGGAAAGAAAGTCACACATGCCACATATTTTTCTTTATTAGGGGAGGTTGGAATACTTGAAGTGGTTGCTTAGACCAGTCTGGTGATTTATTTCAAACAGTTTGACATCCCCGTCCCCTAACATGAGACGCTCCTCCATTTTCATTGATTAAAACGAGAGGAAATTATTGGGCTCAGAATTCAGATTAATAACAGAGAACAATCATACCCTTTCAGGAAGTGGACTGGTGCTTCCTTCTTCCTCAAAAGAAACCAATTTTTCTGCAGTCTTCTCAATTACAGGCCTCACAGGCAAGTTTATTCCTGCACCACCCCTGCCACAGGCACCAGGGCCAACAAGCTTGGCATTGTCATCCTGATTCATAACTCCGCGCCCTCTACCTCTACCTCTACCTCTAGTAGCTGAACAATGAATCATATTATACAAGGAAAAAAAAGGGCAAAAAAGGTAAATTGGATAAATTCGAAACATAAATGATTTTAAGATAAAACCAAAAACGGTTATTACCAGTGCCACGTTGAGCAATTGGAGCTACGACAGCAGGAATCTCCTGGTTATCATTGAACCTTTTTGATCGTCGAGTTCCACCTCTCAAATCTGGCATTCTTTTCCCATGCAAAAAAAGAAAGAAAAGAAACCTCCTTCGATTAAACCACTATTCATGATATTTTACTAAATCAACACATCCTCCGGCTAAAATCTCCAAATCTCCCACCATAATACATCATATCCACACAAAGGAAGTCACATTTATTTAAATGGATAACTATACCTTTCAACATTAGCAAATAAGAAACAACAACCCCACAAAATGGGAATTCATAGCATACACTAGTACAATCCATAATCCATTTCAATTTTATAGCAACCTAAAAAATCCTACTTCAACAATTATACATCGGACCTCGAGTTATAAGCAACCATAGTTAAATTGCATGCTTATAAATTCAAAAACTAAGTGTAAACCATCATCGAAGTATGAATGCACTTCAATATCAGATACATCCAAGCAGCAGAACCCACACTCTGATGATCATCATAATAAAAGCTTAAAATTCTCATCGATCCTTGACTAGGGAGAAAAAACAATTTCTCAAATCTGAATCCAAATCAGTTCCAAACAAAAACATAGCATATCATCCACAAACCAAATATTTAACAAATAGTCTATAAATCAGGTTCATTTCTTGAAAAAGTTCAAAACTTCAAGAAATTTCAGCATCGGCTCTAAACAACAACCTGATCATACCAAGAATATCAATCTGGGCACTCAAATCAAACGATCATCCAAATAAACTGACCCCCATCACCAAAAAAAATCAACCTTTTTAAAAAATAATCAATACCCACAAATCGATTGCCATAAAGAAGGTACTAAAGAAACAAACCATACATACCCAAAGGTCTCAAACTGAATCGTTTCTTTTACTGGGTATTTTTGTTTATTGCCGCTGTTTCAATAAAGCCAACAGACAAACAGATATGAGATAACAGGGAGGGATATGTGATACATTACCTTTTTATAGGAACTTAGAAGATGAAATTGAAATGAAGGTAAAGCAACCACGTGCTTTAAAAAACAGTTTGGTGCATTAACAAACAAAAATGCCGAAGAGTTCAATCGAGAAAAGATTAATGCGATGGAAAATTAAACCAAAAAATATATAAATAAATAAATGGAAAGTGAGAGAAATGACGGTGAGTGAGTCTGTGGCAGAAAGAAAGGAGGCCAAGGGCAAGGGGACATGGACGAGGACTTACCTACGTAGGGAATTACGTGGAAGGATCTCATTGGTTCATTTTAGTTTTTCATCGTGAACTAGGAGAAATTATATCATGGGTCAGTCCCATCACATCACTCATGGGACCAACCAATAAAAATTATACACTTTATTATTTTTTAATTTTTAAGTGAAAATTCACTTAAGAAAAAATTATAACATGAAAAAATTGATAAAATAGACAGTTTTTATTGGTTGATCCCATGGACAGATAACAGGACTGACCATGATATAATTTTTCGTGAACTAGAGTCATCTCCCCAAAGTAACAAGTTTTAGGTGTTTTGGGTGGATTAAAAAATTAATTATTAAATATCAGTTTTATATAGTTTAAGTAAATTTTAAATCTTAAATATTATATATATTATTAAAAATTAATTATATTATACGATTCAGATTAATCAAAATAAAGTATTAAAAATTTTAAAAAAACTACCATACTTTTACAATAGAATTATTATAATAAACTAAATAAATTTTTATTATTTAAACATGTTATTTAAGTATTTATTTATAATATATATGATAATTAATTGATATTAAATAATATTTTGAATGAATGAGATATATTTTTTATATTTTTACTTTATTTTTTAATAAAAGCATCATGCCATGGTAATATTTATCATAATTCTCGATAAATATATTGAAGGTGAAAACAATAAGAGAATATATTAAAATTATGGCTACGAGTTTGAGGTTCTTTTAGTAAGGTTGTTTGATTTTATTTTTTAAAATAAATGATGATATGTGTCATTATCTATAGGATAAAAAAATAAATTTATTAAATCAAATATAAATAATTAAAATTCTTTAATAAGATATTAACATATGTCACTATCTAATTAAATAATTAATTTATTTTTTTATTTAAAATTAGAATTAAAGTAAAAAATGTGTCAATAACATGAAGTAAGTGTATAATCATACTCTTTAATTATCAAGTCACCTTGCCGGTAAAACCATTTTGAGTCTATTTTAATCTACAATGACTTAATTACTTTTAAAAAATATGATGACCAAATTGCAATTAAATTCATATTATGGTGGCCATTTAGATAGTTTACCCTATAAATAATAACAAAATGTATCATTAAGTTGTAGGTAATATACTGTGTACACTTAATATATGTCAATAGATGTAATCTGCAGTACATTCAAAATTGAATAAGAAATGCTCGATGAAATCAATGGATGAGGTACGTAATTGCCAGGGCAAGTAAAAGGAGAAAGTAAGCAATCCCTTGATCAAGCGCCGTACCAAAGCTGGACGGAGCAGGTGCCGGCGAAGAACCAAGGACTTGCCCGTAACTCAGCTGCACCAGCGCTAATAACAACAACACAATGGCCGCGGGAACAACATGAAACTTCGTTGAACTCATCTTCAACTGATAGATGATATTAAAACCCAACAAAGTTTTCTCAAATGATACGAAAACAAGAGGGTTTTCTGGGTTTTTTCCTCTCCGGATTTCGTTGAACTCATTAAGTGTGAGAATTCGGCTCTCTGTCCAAATTTTATTTGGGTCAAAACTTATTATAAAAACAAATTTATTGAGGGGTTTCAAGAATAATTTTATAATAAATATCATGTATCATAACATATCATTATTTATATAGTATAATATATCATTAATTATTTTAATTAGTTTTAAAATTTTAAAATCAAAGCTCCTATTATCTTTCTTTAAAATAAAATCTTAAAAAATAAATTTCATATTACACTTCAGATTTAAGTTTTTCTTTTTTCTAAAATAATACCTTAGATCTTAAAATTTTAAAATCAATTAAAATAATTAACGGTACGTACATTACGATAAATATAAATAGTGATAAATATTGTGATAAATGATGTTTACTATAATTGTCCGTATTTTCGGTGATAGAAAGGGGTGTGTTCTTTTTAAATAACTTCATTTGAGCAATATAATCTTTAAATATTTACGAAGTTTGTCCAAATTAAAATTAAACTAAGATAATATAAGTAAATAAATAAACATACTAATAAGTAATATCTAATCCATCAGTTAACTTTCTTATAGAAATCAAAGAGTTAACACACACATACGTACATACATACCAAGGAAAATACAGACAACCCAGCACAACCATACGTATATAACATAGCATTACTTTGGAGCAAAACAAACGACCGAAGCATTATTGGCAGGCATGGATTTGGATCGCTTCATCTTCCATGACGACGATGTCGACCGATGAAACCTGCACCGGAACGAGCCCTGATGAGTCGTCGGAGAGCACAAACATTGCGATCCTTTGCCGGAATTGGCTGCGTCGATGTCTTTGGGGGAGGTGCTTGGTGTACTGTTTCCATGGGAGGCCATGGTTTTGACAAGGAGAGAAGCGATTGAAGGGGCAAACTTGAAGAAGCGATTAGGCCTGAGTTATATAGAGGAGAAGAAGGGTGAAAAAACCATTGGATCCCTTAAGGTGATGATTCCCAATGTCTGATTTTTTAATCCATGTTTTGTCTTTTTATCATAATCAGACGAAGCCGAGATTTACGATTGCGTGAGATCCCACCTTATGTAATTTTATCACTGATTTTAACCATGGATACTAAAGATGTCTGTAAGATAGATAAGGATCGATCGAGGGGTTGAAGAGGTGATAATTTTTTAAAATATTAAATTCGTATATGATTCAAAATTATTTTAAATTTTTATAAAGGTAGAAAAATTCTCTTGGCCTGAATTTTGTTTTGGCAGGTAACGAAGGGTAGTGGCTGATGGCATCGTGTGGGGTTGAGACTAACAACCTCATCCACATCTCTTTCCTCTTGAATAACGCACCCATCTGATCTCTCTCACGTCTCCCCATGTTTGATAGTTACATGTAATCCATTACGGTTAGGCTCGAATCAGGTCGGATTCTAATATCGACATATCGAGTGTGGTTAAAACGCAGTGGATTAGATCCGAGGTTGCGTTACGTTTTATGTTTTTTAGTGATGCTGTATGTCCATTTTGCATGTAGTGATGCTGATAGACTGGTGTGTCTTTTCCCCCCGCTGTTGTTGTTTCAGGGAATCTATGTTTGATTTCTGGTTAGATGAGGGGAGAAAATAATATAAATCAAGGGGAAAACTGTTGGGCATGTGAGGGGGGGTGCATTGGAAATGGGAAGGTAGGAACTAGGAAGGAAACCACGGACTGCCTACTGGACAATATGGGAGTGGGTTGGGAAAATAAAAATTAGATTCAATGGGAATGATAATTCATTTAAAAAAAATTAAATTTTATAAAATAATTAAAAAAAATAATCAAATATTATCAAATAAAAATAAAATATTAAAAATTAATATTTTAATTTAACAGGTTGATACAAGTGGTAAACAACTTAGTTTTGTTTAAATAAGTCTTAAGTTTGAGATATTGTGTATGTAAATTTTTTTTGAAAAATTTTAAATTAATTGTGCGATCCGAGTTAATTCGATTTAGTCAAGTTAAACTTTGAAAACCAGAAGAATAATAAAAAAATAAATATTTTAATCTTGAAGTATAGAAAAGGCACCGAAAATGTTAGATGAATTTTATCCATTAAAGGCTAAACTCTGGGGCTTCATACTGTAAGAAATAATTGAGGCTCCACTGCAGCAGTATCGAGCCCAAATTGCTATCCGGCTCCATCTTTGAGGCCCAAGTATATATTTTGTTTTTCCTTTTAATGCATATTGAAATCACCATTCCAGGCCTCTCAAAAACACAATCTTCTACTTATCTAGCTTTTAAATTTCTTGGGTTTATCCAGGTGTGAGTATTTGATCGAGTCAAGTCGAATCGAGTTAAAAGATTTTGAGTTATTCGAGTTGGCAAGTTATATTTTACGACTCAAACTTTATTTAAAAAATTTTCAGGTCGAATCGAGTCGAGTTTTCGAGTTGCTATAAATATTTAATTATAATTATTTATCATGTTATAGTATGATTTGATTCCAATTTAAACGACTTTCTCTAATTATATAAGATATGCATATATTTTTTTTTCATATGTAGCAATATTTCTTTATATTTTTATATATCAATGTATATATATCATAAAAAATGAGAGATTCGTCTAAGACATAAAAATTAATCCTTTAAATACTAAAAATTTTGAGTTATTCGAATTTCCATTTTATAACTCAAACTTTATTTAAAATTTTTTTTGAGTTGAGTCAAAACAGGTCGACTATTTTCGCCTCAAATCGAGTTAAATTATTCAGTTTTTTCGATCGAGTCGAGTGTTACTCACCCCTACATTTATCTGTAGGTTCTTCGATGCTGCTTGTCTGTTTGCTCTATATCACATGCATTATTCAATTCTCCCCTAAAGATCAAACCCAGAAAAAGAAAAAGCTTTCCTCTTGTGCAGTCAAACAATTTTGAAGAAAAAAAAACATGTCCAACAAAGTGAAAAGACATGGTGAACAAAACCTAGAAATTCCAGTTAACAATGCCACAGTGCTGGGAATCTTTGGTAAAGGTGGAGAAGCAGAAGAAAAGAAATCATAACATTAAATTTCGACCACATAACTAGGAATGAAATAGGTTAAATATAGCTAATTAAGATTACCATGAAGGTGAAGTGCATGGAGAGCTTGAGGAAGAAGATGAAACACCATTGTTACAGTTCGAATCGCTAGCCGAGGTGGCTAAAGACCCGACATCCCTAAGAGGGACAGAAACAGACTGTGCCGGGAGCTTCTTCATTGGACTCAATGGAGGTGTAAATGGAGGAGGTGAATAGATTCCAAAACAACCCTCCTCCTCCTCCTCCTTCTTCTTCTTCTTCTTCTCCTCCCCTGACGATCCAGTACTGTTCTCTAAACGCGAAGGCGATGTATCCGGCGTCTCGAACGGAGTATCCGGCGCTGCTTCGTTGTCGTAAACCGGATTCGATATATAAACCAAATCCTCCACCCCGGAACCCGAACTACCACTGCAACCTTGAACCGACGTTTCCTCCGCTTTGCTAGGAGAGGCTGCAATGGAAGTTGATGGAGATGTTGGAAACAATATCCCGACCCGATGAGGCTTCATGTTCGATTCTCGGCCATGGAGTTCGATAACACGGTGGAGGAAAGTGAGCTTGTTATCTTTTTCAGCCATCATGTTAGGTAGTGTTGCTGCAGGGAAAAGGAAGTCAGTAGGTGCATGAAGAACTCCTTGTGCATAAAAGCTACTAAGGGGACTGGTTGTTGTTGATTCGGTGATGGTGGGGGCCGTCGCGGTGTCGGTGTTGGGGAGTTTGAGCTGATTTCTGCGGCGGCGGAGTAAGAGGGAACAGTAGAGCTCGGCTAGTAACACTAGGATTAGAGCTAAAACAATGGCGAGGGTGGCCACCATTACTAGTGTTGCACCCATGATAACTTTGGAAGCCCCCTTCATTGTTTTTTTCTTCCTTTTTACTTTCTTACCCCCACTGTCTTGTTGTTTGAAATTGAATGGTGGGAACTGGGAAGTGAAAAAATGACAGTAAATAAAGGGTAATAACAGCTTTATTTTGGCGGGAAACTGAGGAGTCCTTTAATGCAAATTAGGGAGTGGATGGTTTAATTCTTTTATTAGTCCTTATAGTTTGTGGATTTTGTTTATATATTTTAATTTGCTTAATATTTTTACTAAGTAGAGAAGTATTTATATACCCTAAACAAATGTTATGACCCAAACTTATATTCGATGAAATTATATGAATATTTTTAATCACTCAATTAATTAGTAGATCTATAATTCAGTTAATTTTTAATATGTTTACTTTTTGAACTTAAATTTTTCTTATGACCTACAATGATATTGTATTACAATGATTAAATTGAAGAATGTAACTTAAACCTATAACATAGGTATGGTCCTAACAAGTTTAACAACTATTTTAATTTGAGTTTAAAACAATAAAACTCAAATTCATATAGAAAATAATTATGCATATTATAAGGACTAATATAAGAATTTAACCAAAGTAGATTGTAGAGGAATCTTGAAACTTGGGACCTCGGGAATGTAAATGAAGTGTTTTAGGATGGTCAAAGTGGTCATTTCAGTAACTGCAATATATGCTTGATGCATCATCATGACTTTTCTCTGGATACAAAGGACTTGAAACAGTTAAAAACCGGCAAATAAAGGACTGAATTTCCCTTCTCATCTCTCAGACATTAGTGGAAGACAGAACATATCAGAAGAGAAAGTACTAAAAATGTATGCAAGCTCTTGACAGTGTTACATATAAGCAAAAACATGCTCTCATATATAAGTTTAAATATATATCGTATCTTAGTAACAATGATTAAATTTAGTTCGATTGACATTCTGTTGATACAATAAACAATATGCAGTGTACTTAATTTCAGCACTGAGCTAAGCAAATAATGGTAGTGATTAGTAAAAATGAATGGTTCATTATGGTTTAAAGCTCTATCTCCCTTTCATTGCTGCGAAATGAGCTGCCAAATCGTCATAATCCGGTAACTTTGGATGCACATGCTGGGCTGCATTCGACCTATCTGGCTGGAAGGAGGCAGCACGAGCATACACTTTGGTTCCCTCCGGTTCGGCAGTTTGCGCAGGAGGGAGAGATACCGATCGTTCGGGACGGGAAATGGTCTCAGGCATATCATCAGATTGTTCCCTGCTTGATTTCCGAGGAGCTTCGCGATCACCAGCATCACTATCCCTATGATGTGCATGACGGATTTTAGACTTTCTTCTTATCATTCCCTCTGCACCTGATGGTGGCTTTTTACTATAATGTATCAACAGTTTGTCAATTATCCTTTCCTCCTCATCATCTTTATGCTGCTCGTAGTCGAATAAAATTTGCAGACCTCGTCTCGAGTCCTCCTTTCTCCTGCTTCTCGGTCTTCTACTCCTTGCAGATTCAACATCTTCGGCATTATCGACTTCAGAATGACTAGAAGATGATTTATGTCGCCTTCTAGATGATCTTCGTCTTGGTATAGGAGCATCAGTTCCATCAGGATTATAGTAATAATCTTTATCACGATCATACCCTTCTTTATCAGGATGATATAACCCTTCTTGATATGCCCTGTTACAGGTTGAACGATCAGCGGAAGCAGCAAGTGATGATCCTACATCAGCATCACCATGCCTGTGATCCTTCGGTTTTGTACTGGGTTTAACATAAGGAGGGGGGATGGAACTATTAAAGTGGGACTTCCACTTGGGTTCATCTTCCTCGTGAGTTTTTCTCGTTGAATTTGGAAAACCGTACTGGCGACCATAATTATCAGCGGCGGACTGGTCTTTATCACGACTCTTTGACCAAGGATCTGCATAACTAGGACTTTGCTCTGGCTTTCTCTCGGGAAGAACATCTCGATTATCTCTTCTAGTTGTACTACTCTGCCTACCATCTTGTAGTTTGGTTCCATCATCAGCTCTTTCCGTTCTTTTCCCATGCAAAGAATTGCTTGATCTTGCTGTTTTCAAGGCAACGCCATCCTTCCCATTCCAATAGTCAAGCTTATCAGCAGATACTTCTTGTTTTAGCCGTAATGGAATGTCTCGAGTCTCCTTCCTCGCGATAGCTTGTTCCCTAAGGTGATGAGGAAGGTACCCATCAACAATAAATTGCTGTTTAGGTGGAAGGACAATCTCATCCCTTTTTGAGGCATTATCCTCCTTGTAGTTGCCCAATTTGTGCCCAGCATTACTCGCTTCGTGTTTTTCTTTAGATGAAACTTTAAATTTCTCCTCTCGTGGATTAGCAGTTCTTCCATCGTTTTGTTTTAAAATTTTAGGTTGGTCCTGTATAACAATGCCGGAGATGAATAGTTCCACTGTGAGGATACCATTCGGATAAGCTCAATGAGAATACCTAAGAAGTAAAGATAAAACACAAGAAGCATACCTGTGGAATCACAGTAGGTTTAGACATTCTTCGCTTAAAAGCTTCAGAGTCCCATTTTATGGAAAACTCTGATGCTATATCATGCATTACCTTGACTTTCTTCTCCGTTGTGAAAGAATTTGAAGCAGAATTCTCGACAAGCTATCATCAAATTTTATAACGTTGGTCAAAGAAAAACACAGACAAAACCATAAATTAATCTCTTTTCGGAGCAGATCTACAGAAATTACTTGTTTATTGACAAACAATTCCAGGGAATTTCCATATCTTTCATGAAATATTTGCCTGAGATCACGCAGCTCTGGCAAATCAGAGAATCTTGCAGCTGCAAACATTAGAGATGAGACAGCTTCCCTGCAATCTTCAGGGCAGTCTCTGCGCATTGATTGGAGAATATAAGCAACTTTTTTCTAGTCATTAGAAACATATAAATATGTTACTAATGGTCTATTCATACGATAAAAGATGAGGAAAAATGAGAAGGTGATCCAGAAAGAATAATGACAAGTAAACCTTGCATTCAGCATCTCCTCAGTAATTACCATCTACATTAACCACATGTTAAACTTATATATAACTTATAATATATGGATACTATTACAGGTTGAAGCAGAATACGGCTCGCATGCAAGTTTAATGTTATTTCCAACTAATTCCAAAAGAGATGGCACTACCCAGAAGAGAATTGGCAATTTAAGGGGCACTCATTTTCATAACATACAATCTCCCCCTCCTTATCCTGATATTTCTGAAGAGAACATGCCTATAGAAAAGGCTACAATGAGAGGCCACATGCTAGTCGTGTATGCGCTTCAAGCATTAAAATAAATCATAAGCATTTCATCAAAATCTGTCTTGGAGTTTACATTTGGCCAGTCTTGAAAGTTAGAGTTTCTATCAATAGTTTGGTTTCGCCGTGGAGTCGTCTTAGGATACATTTTAAGATTAGCTAACATACAATATGTAGTAATAAGTAATAAAGTTGTATTGAACACAAGTTGTCAAACTTATTCATCATTTCTGTGCAATGGATGAAAATACTAGTATACAAAGTAGCCTTAAAGAAAACCAGATTGAGCAAAGATTCTTGTTTCTTTTGCAGCGTTGTTGAAATGCTAAGTCTAACCTTATTCAGGCTTCTTCGTTTTCGATTCCATCCTTATTCGTTTTAAGTAATATAAACACAAAATCTATCGAAAAAGGATAAACAAATACAACTTCACATACCTCAGTTTTTGCAGAAGTGAAGCATGCTTTGACACGAAATTGCAGCAGCTCTCGACAAAATCATAGCAAGATGAAAGGACCAATTCAGCAATATATCCTTCTACCTGTTTCATATTCAAACGAAGCTTAAGATGTTCAAATATTTATAAAAAAATCGGCACAAAAATACATATGCAAGCTTGAAAGTTTAAACCATCGTCTTCCGCTATGAACCATTATGACAAAAAATAGAAATAACAAATTTTCAAAAGAATTACCCTTCCATAAGCATTAATATCAAGGCCATTAGCGAGCAGATCAGCTACATCTTTCTTCAGAAACTTAAGTGTCGCAGTTTTCTTCCTCCTTATGACCTCGATCCGACTCTTGATCAGCTTTATCAATGACTTACTGCAAGAGAAGAAAAATCTCGTAGATTTAATTTTCCAAAATATGAAGAAAAAAAAGGAAACAATGCGCTTATTCGAAGAGAAAATAGAAACCATTTAGAGGCAAAACCCCGGCCTAAGATTCCGTCCAGCATCTCCGAACAGAATGATTCAACTCAGCTAACTCACAAAAACGAGACCGTAAACTCAAAATGCGAATCAATAAAACGAGAGATCCGCCATTAAAGAAGACGAGTAAAGGCTCTTTGCTTAAAGCTTTCTTCAGTGCCGTTTCTCAGACAATATTCCTTTTTTTTTGTATTTACAGGTTTTTTCCAGCAGGGAGAGCTAAACACATTGTCGCCATATTGATTTTACTAATATACCCTTCCTGTTTCCAATTAATTATTGAACTCTTGTGTCTCGACCGGTTGATCATTGAAACGTTAAGAGGGTAGTTTAGGGAAATAGAAATGGGCCTGATCCGGTGCGGATAAAGGGACGGGGTTGGATGAATAGTGATCGTTGGATGAGAATTGAGATCAGTGGGTGGCAGAGATGGAGGGTGGGATGGTATTTTCATTTTCTCACAGAATTAGAAAGAATCAGATGAGCTGTATCGCATAATAATTAAAGTTCATTAATTAATTGATGATTATTTCTTTTTGGCGACTTTTTAAGACAAAAAATTCCAATTTGTCAGTCACTGTACAAGGAAAATCCAACGGTCGTTATTAACAGTTTTAACTGAATTTATTGATATAGGTTTTTATATAAATAATATAACTTGATTCAAGTGATAAATAATTTTATATTATTTAAATAAATTTTAATTTTAAAAAAATAATAAATTAAAAATATTTTAAAAATAATTTTTAAAAGAAAAAATTATTCGAGTCGAACAAAGATGAACTCGATTTACGTGTGGTCAAATGCTTCACTGATCACGTTAATCTTTTGTACGGATTTGAATTTTATGAGAGTCAATTTCAAGCTAATTATTGATTATAACAAAATTTGACTTATGTGAGCATTGAGTTGAAAAAAAAATGAAATTATTTTTTTCAAAAGATAATGATATAAATATCTTCTGTATTAAAATCATATTTGTTAATTTGGTGTCTATAATTTATAAATGTTTAATATAACTTTTATATTTTGTTTCTAATTTTAAATTATTTTTCTAATACTAATGGTATTAAGAGACACATGATAATCTCTTCCCCTACCATGTGAAAGTTTTGTTTAAAAAATAAAAAAAGGGTTAAAAATAATTTATTAATTTTATGATAAAAATAAATATTGCATAAAAATAAAGGGTATAAAAACAATTCTTAATTTTTTTCATCTATTACGTTTCTTCTACTTTTAGCAATATTATTCCTTAAAAAATTCATTTTGGAGAATTACATTAATATTGTTTTTGAATTTTTTATTCTAAATATATTATTTGAATAATATTATTTTCAAAAATATTATAATTTATTGTTGAAATTAGAAGTCCAAATACTTTCAATCCGTCTTCAAACAGTAAAATATTAAAATAATGGCAAGAAGTTTACACCAAAATGAGTCCAGAGCCGATATAAACAGGGTAAGCTTTGGGATAGCATTTAGGATCTCAACTAAAGCCTTAATCACCACTACATGCATCTTAGAAGCTCTAACTAGTATTAAATGGCTAGGTATTAGATTATGTCGCCAGAGGATGCAACGAATGGGATTTTATCTGCAAAATCCGATGTCTTCGGTTTCGGAGTACTACTGTTAAAGATTGTTAGCAGGGCAAGAAGAACACACACAGTGTTGCTGCCTGCCTGCCAAATTCATCAAGTAGGCTAACAAGATAACTTTAAAGTTTAAACATAACTGCAGACTACCCGGAATACTTACATTTCGAGTTGATGAAAATGGTAGAATCCATGAGGTTTGTGGAAACACGGTGATCTTCTCGAACTCAAGAACGAATTGCTGGAAGCATTCCCCCAAGATGTAGTTTGGAGTTGCATTCAGGTTGCTTGATCTTGACGTGTACACAAGTGAGTTCTTCCACGTCGGTCGTCGGAACCTACAAATGATGTTTTATTTCTAAAAGGGACAAAAGAACCTGCAAATTCTATGAAAACAGAAAAGAGGGTAACATTTCCCGGAAGCAAATCAAGCCCTTTCGGTACACAGCGTATATATATCCATAATAGAAGCTAGATAGAGATTATGATTTTTTCCTCTAAAATTTCTACATAATCGTGTACATAGTTACGTACATTGTACATGTTGACTATAAAATCAATCCGTTTAGTATTTCTACAATGCGATTTATAAATTCAAGAGAGCAGAGACTCCAGAGGATATCAAAATTTCAAATCATAGATGCATGAGAAGCAGCTTCACAATGCCAAATCCACTATTTCTCACACCAAGATAACTAACAATCAAAACCCTTTGCCGTTTTCATCTAAGAAGACCTAACCCTTATACTGCACTTGAATATCCGGAAAAAACAAGCACGAAAACCGCAGCTAAGATAAGAGTATCCGAAAGAAACTATTGCATTCCATTTCAGAAAGACTTGTGACTTATTATACTACAAAAACAATAGGTACTTAGACCTAACTTTCACTAAATCAGCATAATTCAAACTAGTGTTTATCAACTCAACTCAGCATAATAAGTGCATAAGCAAAATCCAAACTACTTTTGTTTATCATGATTGTTTCTCGGGTTTCTCGGGTTCTTCTTCCTTTTCCGGATCTTCCTCCTCTTCCTCTTTCTTTTCTTCCTCTTCTTCCTCTTCTTCCGGAGGATCATAGGGCATTGGTGGTGGTAATGGTGTTTTCATAGGGCTGAATTTAGGAAATATATCAGGTCTACGCCCAGGTTTTGGCCTCTCCCACTCCTGCAACATAAACCAAGAAAAATATCGAATTATCTAAGCTAAAGCCACACTGCCAGCACCCATTAATCAAACAGACAAAAAAATGTTTTCTGTTCTCAAAAGCTGAACACAAATAGCATCAATAATTTGGGGTTTCCCTACTGCAAAGTACTTGAAATTCACTCCCGTTTATAGGGTTAAAAAGAACTTACGATGGGGAAATCGAGGGGATTCCGGCGAGTCAATTTTTCTTCCTCGGGAGCCATACAAACCACATGATGTCTCATTCTCATCGTCCGTTGCCGGCCGTTAGGGAGCGTACATACGAGGCGGTTTATGAAAGAAGAATAGGTGGTGGAGAACGGCGGCGCTAGGGTTCTGGAAGGCGGCGATAAGGAGATGCAAATTAATGATGCCATGGCTTTTGGTGGCTACAGCTTCACCGGTTGGAAGAACCAGAGTCTGTCTACAACTAAACACAACCCTCCTAAGTCCGCAAGGACCACTCAAATTTACGGCGGCTCAGCCCCTTCAGCTTTTATCTGTCTCGATAATCCTGTAGGTATCCTAAGGCCAGCAGGTCAAGATAAATGTGATGATGTCAAAATCTAATTAAAAATAAGAATATAAATAGAGATATTTTTTTATGTATATAGCCTGTGTATTTTTTTTTATATTTATCGTATAAATTTTAAATTTCTAATATATTTAGAATTTTAAATTAAACAAACCCAATGAATGGTAAATGAAAAAGATAATGATATTAAATAATTATTTATATTTTTATTTTAATAAAATAAATAACTAAATTATAAATGATTTGACTTCTTTTTATAAAGGGAAGGGAAGAGTTTACCAAACTTACCTATGCGAATTACCATGTAAATACACCATGAGCCATGAACCATCATGGTACATGCCATTGACCAAGGCGATTCCGTGCTGCTAGTGGCATTCTCGTCCTCAATGGGGCACACTTCTGTTCTCCCTCGCTTTCTTCACTATCCAAAACGACTACCTTTTCAGATATTGGAGATTCTTCTTTCTCCACCCCAGTTTGCATACTTTGAACAACTTGATGAGACTGCTTCTTCTGGTTAGGTTCTGAGTCCGGTTGCATTTGTTGGTTTGAAGGAACTAGAGATAGCTTACGACTGAGCCGAAATTTTCGAGTTTCAGGGTTTGAATGCGGCAAGCTATGGATTGGCATCACATTCTCTTTGTTAACCACTTGTTGTCTATGTGATGAGCCTTTCAATCCCAGTGAAGGCTTCTTGCCTACGGAACTGAGCCTTTCAGGTTTTCTATTTGCAGAGACGTTTTCAGTTCTTTCGACATAAGTCTCTTCAACTGTCCCGAGCAATTTAGTGTTTTCACATGTTTGCATTGGCTCCATAGACCCGAATGGTTGTTTCTGGCTTTGACAAAGCTTTGAGTTGCTCTTTGTGCTGCTGTTTCCTGCATTACCATCTTCATCTTGATCATGTTGTTGGTTGCGGTTAGCCTGAGAGAATGATGGTCCTGAAGAAGTTTGATGTTGGTAGAGTGACGATAAGTAATTTGGGTCCACATTCTCCTTGTTATCAAAGTCGTCATTGCATTGATCAGACGTTTTCGAAGAGGATTTCCTCCCACTGCCATTAACTTTTTCATGGTTCAAGCTGTATTCATTCAGCACATCATATTCTGTCTCCCGTTTTCGCTTACTTTCCATCTGAATTATCGGTACCGAGAGAGATGAGCCGTGATTCGTCACCTTCCGATCATCATCTTTTTTCTTGTTTGAGATGGTAGACTCAAGTGACAACTTCTGGCTAATTCCATGTGATCTTTTATGGCTTCAATTAATCTCATGAGCACCAAGGTTTGGTTCTTGGTCCAATCCTTGAGGCTTGAACTTCCACCTGCAACCAAGAGAAGCATGAAGAATAAAGAATCCAATACAAATAAAACATAAAAAAAAAAAAATCAAGCAAATCAACTGCTAATAGCCTAATACCAGCGTTGACCCTGCTTTAGTTTCAGAACATTGATTGCTACAACTGCTTTCTCCAGCTCCAGCCTTGGCATATTTCTCAGTCATTGACCTTGCAGCCGTGCTTTATAGTCAAAAGCTTGTCTATTATATTTGTATTCCCTACTCAGCAGATTCACCAACATATCAAAAGCAAAGGGAAAAAAAATCAATTCATCAGCCAAACCCAATCCATCTTGAGAGAAAGTGTACTTACTGCTTCACGCATTAGGCCATCATCAGGATTTGGTTCAGAGCAATAGCCGTCTACTTGTAAGCACTGTCGAAATGTTCAACGACGGTGGCCATGCCCCCTGCTCAGACAAGAAAATCATGCTCTTCATGATTGATGGCATATCTTTAAAGAATTAAAACTTACATTGTGTAAGTGAAATAGAAGAGAAATCAATGAGGAAAACATGGCTTTTGAGTATAAACTTTCATGGCATCCTCCTATGTTACTCCGACTTATTTTGCATGAATTACCAATGTCCAACACCGATGAATACACTCGAACATGGGTGTGGAGATATAATCTTCTAATGATCTTTAAAATATGCAAAAATAACTTCAAAAATTGAACATAGACTTGTCAATCCAATATCAATATCCAGGGATTGCAACCAAGCGAAGTGGAAAAGCGGAAAGATAGAAAGAAACTAAAGAAGAAAAAAAATAAAAATCTGGTTAGGCTTGCTAAGAAAGAAAACTAGATTGATAATCATGTCTATGCTTGTGTATAAAATTAAATCATCACAAATTGAAAGGAAAAGAGGACAGAAAATGTAGGGGGAATGTGAAATATTTAAAATATAAAATTTAATTTTCTTTCCTTTCAATTTTAACTCTAACAAGCAATGAATTGAAATTCTCCTTAAAATTTTTATTATTTTAACGTCCGGAATTTGAATTTTAGATAAACTAATCAGAAAAAACAAAACAAAACTATTTTCGCAACCGTGTTTATGTAAATTACAAGAGAATGAACTCACGGGCGGCGATGGAAGAAAGATCGGTGATATCCGATTGTGATGAGAGGAAAGGGAAGGAAGCGCCGTGAGGAGAGTCGTCGAGGAGAAGCTTGATCTCCTTTTGCATTCTCAGTCTAAGCCTTGCTTCTTGCGCCATTTTGTTCTTCTCGTACTTCGGAGATCTTGGTTTGGATCTGACTGTTTGGCCTTTTCTCAGCTTCAGAAAATAAAATTTTGGTAATTTTAATTTTGAGCAGGCGGGAGAACCTTTTTCAAATATGTTTTTGGCTTTCAACCTTTTAAATCTCCCTCGTATATAAATCAGTAAATACGTTTATACAATAATTAAATTATATGGACATACGTCGTATTTTTAATAATTTGATTTAGTCCTTGATTAATGTTTTATTTTTTTTAATCGTTTGTGGCGTTGATCTTATAAGTACTTGTTTGTGCACTCTTTTTTCTTTATTTAGGTTTAGGGGGATTTTTTAACGAGGCATAAACGTGTACGCTTCTTTACCCATCAAAAAAATTACGATGAAATGTGAATATGTGATTAAATCATAATATAGATAAAATTATGATGAATTATATTTTATTAAGCTGATATATTTCATGTGATAAAATGAATTTTATTATAATTCCTTATGAGGAACATATATCCCATAATAAGGTTGTAGAACATTTCAAATCTTCCATTTCCGTCCCATTATGCCTAAACAGGCAACGAGGAGCAATGCAGGGACCTCCATTTGACACTTTACCAACCCAACATGGCGCGGCTTAGGCCGCTCCCTGGCCACTATTACCGGCCAATAAGGACTTACCACGCATGGTTGTTTACACGCGCTGGTTCATCCACGTTATCATATTTTTTAAAATAATTTTAATAAAATATGTATTTAATTTATAATTTATATTTGAGATTTTTTATTTTTTCAATAATATATTATTCTTAAAGTTTTGAATCTTAACACTTGCTATAAAAAGCTTAACTATAAATTGATGTAATTTTTTTATTAAAATTAGTGCTAACATTTTTATTGTTATCATTTTAGGTATTTAGATATTAATTATATTTTTAAAAATTTGATAGTCAATAAAAATATAATATATTCCATGTTTTATTTAATTTAAAAATAAATTTTATTATAAAATTTTCAAAAATCTTAAATGTTTTTAAATCTTAAAATTCGAAAACTCTCATAAATATTAATTACGTTATTGTGACGGAACGAATCGTTTTTTATTCATCGAACAATCAAGATACCATTCGTTATTCAGTAACGATACAATAAAATAAACGATTATTATGGCTCAACGACAGGCATATTAAAATTTAATATGACCGTAGAATTTATTTTTTTTTGAAAAGTTAAGTATTTTAAGATATAAAATTATTTTTATGATTTTTTTTTTAAATTGAAGGATTTTTTGAATGACTTAACGATTAAACATTTAAACTTATAATAAAAAAATATTATATATCTATTTTATTCCAAAAAAAATTTATATCTATTATAAAAAATATAATTTAATGTTTAAATTCTATAGTCAAGCTTTAGAAAAAGCAATGTACATCGTCATTTCACCCAAAGTCAGTGATATTAAACAACGCCACACGCGCGAACCCCACCCACCCGTCCTTTCATACATCGTATCCAGCACGCGCCGCTCCTCCTCGGTAGAGGCGCCTTAAAATTTTAAAAATATTCAAATTTAGATAGAACTGTTGGTTTGAAATTTTAAAGAGGAAAAAAAGGAAAGTTTCAAAACAATCCGTCATCACTTGTATTTTACTTGTTCGTCTCTACGCTTCCGTTCGCTTTACCTTGCTCTCTTCATATTCGTTATTTCTTTTCTGTTGCCTTTTGGATTTTGTATTGTAAAGCTTTAGTTGAAGAAGCTTTGCGAATTTGTTGTACGGCCGGCGACGGAGAATGAACGTGGTAGGGAGACAGATGGCGCGATCTAGTTCGACGGCGCATCATCAACGTCAATACTCCGATAACTTCCTCGACGATTCGTTTAACAGTAAATGGCTTCAGTCCTCCAATATCCATTCCTCTCAGGTCTTAAATCTTTCCTCTCTCTCGTTTACATTTATTTTTCTTGTTTCAAAGACGGTTTTCTGATCTATTGTAATTGTTATTATTATTTTTTCCTGTTTGGTTAGGACTTCGGATTCTGTGGCGGGGTAAGAATGAACAAGAAGTCGCCGGACACGGGGACGCCATCGATTTGTTCGTTGAAGAACAACGAGGAATATGTTTCGCCCAGTGATTTGATCCCTGGCTTACTTGATCTGCATTCATTTGATACTGAGCTGCTTCCGGAGGTTTTACTATATTTCTTCAACTAGATTAAAGCTTCCCTGTTTTCTTCTCACGCATGAATGCTAGATTAGATAGCTGTGTTTAGATAAAAATGTTAAATGCTAAGTAATGATAAGTTTTGTTCTATGGTGAACTGATTATATTTGACTTGATCCTCAGGTAAATCAAGTGATTTGATCGATAAATAGATAGCTGCATTTTGTTTTTTATAGCATACTTTGAAAGTGAGGGACCGACGAAATATATTTTTTTTATTGATAATTGATGGCATTTAGTAATTCTCTATCTGTTGAAAACTGCTTTTCTTTAGTGGATAATAAGTTTACCAGTGCATTTCCCCCCTCTAGTTGCAGGATCCTATTGTATATGAAGGGTACGGGCTTCAGAAACCTGTTCGTGGTAAAACTTTTGATGATTTTGAACGGTACCTAGCTATCGACAAACTTCCGAACAGATCACGCGGAAATGCTGAGAATAATGTTCTTAAAAGCATCTCACTAGATAAAGAAAGAGCTAATAGTGTTGCCAAGATTAAAGTTGTGGTATGCTACTTTAATGCTTTAGTTGGTTTTATGTACACAATGTAAATTTCAATGTTTTGAATGGTTACTGTACTGGATTGGTCCATCAGTTGTGCCAAGAAATAGGATGCACTGCTTGATTTTGAGGACCTTAATATCGTCTGAGTGATGAATTAATGATCTCACAAATGTTAAAAGTTCTAAAGACAATTAAATCATTTGGTTGAGACATAAAGATAAAGATCCATGCTTTTCACAGTCAATAAATGTTAGTGACATATGCTATAGATTATGATAATCTTTACCTTCGACTAATAGCAAATGCCCAATGGGAGCAAATATAGACTGTTGAAGTTGGCTATGAAAACCATAAACTCTTGGTAGCTTTTGTCTTGTGATTTTTTAAATTAGCTCATAACAACTTCCAATGTAGGTGCGCAAGAGACCATTGAACAAAAAGGAAATAGCAAAGAAAGAGGAAGATGTTATCACAAATAAAGATTTAGGGGTTTAGGGTTTGATGTTTGTAATTTAACTATCATAGTTAGAATTTATGATTTATAAATTTAAATTTAAATTTTTAATCATATTACCCTAAACCTAAATTCTAACGTCTAAACCCTAAATTTATAAACC
Organism: Abelmoschus esculentus; assembly: GCA_035048815.1. Taxonomy (NCBI): domain Eukaryota; kingdom Viridiplantae; phylum Streptophyta; class Magnoliopsida; order Malvales; family Malvaceae; genus Abelmoschus; species Abelmoschus esculentus. The sequence goes on from JAUCBN010000026.1 coordinate 18,432,980, forward strand.
CCTAAACTTTAACTCTAAGTTATATCCATAAACTCTTAAAATTAAACATTTATAAAAAAAATTTATTACCACCGCTGATATATGAAATATTTTATCTATACGTATACACATACGTATTGATGTGGAACTAAGAAGCAGTCTCACCTCTATAAAATTAAATTTTTTATATATTTAAAATTTATATTTTATGTTGGTGACTTATTTTTATATCTTAAAAAATTTAAATTCTCAAACTATAAAAACATTTTATATAAAAGTATTTTATATAAAATTCTGCTTTCGACCTTGTATGTATAATATACGCCCCCAAGGGACCACCACTTGCAACTTGTCTTCCTCAATCATTAGACCATCTCCCAGTATTCCACATGTTATATGGGGTTTCCCAGAAGAAAAAAAAAGTGATAGGCTGCACATTCCTCTTGGCAAAACCTCTCCTTTATAAATTTTCTATACTGCCATCTGATCTTGCAGCTTTTTTTTTTATTTTAACTACGATGATGTACTTTCAACTATTAAACATTGATTTTGCGGCTCTTATTCGTGCCTATATAGGGTATAAGCAGGGACAAACTCAGAGAGGTTAGAGGGGACGTTCTAATATAAAATTATGGGTTAGTAGCCAACCAAAGTAGCTACCATTAATATTGATATGATTATGAACTTTAAACTTAAATACTGCTACTGTATGCTCAGGAATGGTTTAATGTTCCAAGTTTAGTTAGGGTATGTTATAGGTCGTAGATTCAAACCTCGACGTTTAATCATAAAAAATTTAATAAATCTCAATCAGTTAAATCAACCTATATTTGTATCATCTTCTCCATCTCTAAAACACACAATGCATCTATTATTTTGTAATCACAATCCGTTATCGGCGTTATTGAACCGCTCTATATTGATAATATCTTCCCTTATGATAAACCTACATGGACACACGTATTTCGAGAGAGACATTAGAGAGAAAAGCTTGTTCCCTTATCGTTCTCTTTCTGTTGCATGGGTGAGACCATGTACGAATGTTACTAATTTGATTGCTTAAAGGTAAGAGACTAGTGCATCCCATTTGATCACCATCATCATCGCCTGTTTCTATCTTTTTAGTGCAAACTTGTCCTTCTTACCTTATCGTCGGAATCTCATGTAGGCTCCTAATCGAATCTCATCTTTGTTAGATTAATAAGGCAAAACACAAGGAAAGAAAGAGGAAAGAAAGATACTTTTCATTTCATCGTGAAAACCCGAACCTGTGATGTTCACAAAATATGAGAAATTATCAGATGAACTCGGTTTATCGCATCACACATGATCCATCTAATGATATTTATTTATTTTTGCGTAACTTTCAAATAAAAAAAAGTGAACCATCAACTTATAAAAGGTAGATAGTTGTAATACAATATTTACCAATTTACTTTGGAGACATATTCCAATATTACTATACTCTTGGCAGGGGAAGAGGTAGTAATTATAAAGAAGAAAATCCTTTGTAACATTTCGGATTCCATGTCTTAAAGGTTTCCATTTCCATCTTTAATTTGGGTTTTCATTTTCCTTTTTTCATGAGAAAGTAGGGTTTTGAGATTGGGATCCACCTAATGGATGAGTGGGTTTCAGATGAAAAGATTCTTTATAATTGCATTTCCTTAAAAAAATTACTTTTAATATAAACCCTACGTTTATTATATCGGTCTCTATGAATTTTAATATAATTTATTGATTAATAAGTTAGATACCGAAAATTATATAAAAAATTAACAATTACATATACCAGCTCAATTGAAAGAGAGGGCGCGATCGGCATACAATTATTCGATTTCATTTCTTGCCTGTTGCACTGCGTGATAACAAATTTCATTTATTGTTCGGATTCGATCAGAAGGGAAGGGCATTTTCTTGTCCCACCTGGCAAGATTAAAATAAAAAAGAAAGAATTCGTTGCCTTTTCTCTGGTTAACCAATCTGGAATAACCAGCTCCTACCCGCTCAAGTGAGGCGAGAATAGCCCCGTCCCCCTTGGCTAAATGCTTGTATTCCTTCACTCAACTTTGGCTTGATAGGCAAAAAGAAAAAAGTTTTCTTTATCAAAATGTTGATAACAAAACTATCATTTCAATTCTAATCACAGTTCTCCTTCAACTTCATTGTCCTATTCTGTTCCTCCATTTTAACCATACGAAAACAACCTCAAAAATAATTTTAAAAAACTGGTGTACTAATTTAAATTAAAATATTTATGATATATAATCTAAATTAATCGATTAAAATATTTAATTATAAAATAAATTGAATACAATTGAATTTGTTGGGCCATGAAATGACTGTAATCTGGGTTTTAATATTTGGGGCTTATTGATTGAGTTATATAAAAAAATATTTATTGATTAAAATTTAATTTATTGATTGATTAATCTGGATCGAGTTTTGTAGGAACAAAATTTTTTTGCCTTTTTTCGTACCTCCTTTGATTTTTTTAAAAAAATTAACTTTTAACCCCTAAACCCTTATTTTTTATATCTTAAACCCTAAACCCTAAAAAATACACCATACTCCTAATTCCCTAAACCATAACCAAAATCCCTAACTTAAAACCTTAAACTCTAAACCCTCTAATTTGAAGTGAGAGGATAAATAAAAACATAGAAAGAGTAGACGATTTGCACCCGTTTTACAGAAGCACGATATGAGACAACCCTCGTAACTTGATTTTTTTTATTTATCAATATTTGAACTCTTAACCTAGCTTTAAAAACTTAATATCTCATCCAGATAAATCAACTTATTGTTTACATAAAAAATTATGCCTTCATATCTATCTCGTTATGCCGTGACTTCTTCCACTTCCAAATCTACCAGAATTATTTCCCTGGATCTTACGCTCTGTTTACATAGCAACATAGCTTTCAAGCCCAATGGACGAACAATAGAAAACAAAAGCTAAAGACACATCCATGTCCAAAGACCAGAGTCATTCACACATGGAAACAACAGGAGATGTTGTCTGAAACAGCCAGAAGCTCCACATAGTTTTTTTCCCCTTCTGCAATAACCTCGTGTGTATTCCTCTCTTTCATTCCCTTGTGGCGTTTATTGTTTTCAATTTTCAAAACTATGAAACCGACGTTTCCTTGTTCATGGAAAATATCATTCTCCACCTAAGACCAAAAGTCTCGTCTGATAGTCGGTGATCTCAAGAATCTCGATTAAATTGAAAACTGAGTCGTGTAGACTATATTTTAAGAATTAAACTGTCTTAAATTTTTTTATGATCAATGACGAAACTATATGACCGATGAAAGTTTCATCCTTGTTTATGATCCCAAGTTTTAAACTTAAATACATTCTCATCTATTCAATATTGCCTTCCTTTTTTTGGTACTCGAAAAATTTATTCCTAATGGATCATAAACCATATCTCAGGAGAAGGAGAATGTGGCAACCGAGAATTTTAACCATTTGCTCTTAAAATTGCTGACAGATTAATTTTATTTTAAAAGCTAAATTTTTTTAAATTCTTTACACATGTATTTTAAATTCGACACTTTATTTCAAAGATTGAATTCAGAATCACATGTTTTAATAATTTTTTTAAAGATCTATAGTATAAAAACAAAATTGAATTTGATTCATGATAGATGAGCATGGTGGGATGTGTTGGTTTTTTCTAGTGTCTTTATCTACGTAATAGAACAAAACTAAATTTCTTGCATTGAATTAATTATGTGACAACATATGCTATTGTTGTCTTATTTTGCAAAGTTTCAACATGATTGGTCGATGCAAGAATCTTTATTCCTTCAGTTTATAATTTCAAAGTTTAATGATTTATGTTAAATAAAGTTTAGAATACTTTAAAAAGATTTAATGTTTAGTTTAACAAGTTTATATTTGAAGACAAATATGTCTTGTTTTTTCTCTTTCTTTTTAGGTTAAATACAAAAAGGTTATGTTTCATATCTCAGTAAGCTGACCAATAAAAAAAAACATGTCTTTTCAAAAAAAAAAAAAACAGCTGCCATCAGGGGGAAAAAACTGTATTTCCAGGCTTTCATGGAGACAATCAAATCCATTGTTAGAAGATAATGAAAAGGTCGATAAAAACCCGAAGATTCAAATAATGGTACGTTATTGTAACGATAATATTAGTATCATTTAAATTATTATTACGAAAAATAACGATATGTAATGATGTTAGTATCGATTAAAACTATGATCGTAATTTAAATTTCTGATAAAAACATGAATAATGTGTGGATAAGATATATGTATCAAAGTTTATCTCATTAACAACGTTAATTAAGAGTTACAACTTAGAACCCTAAAAATCTAAACGAAAAACTACAATTGCAGCTAAGTTTCTCAGGACATGCAATGAAATTAAAGAAAAAACAGAAGACAAACGAAGTGAAACAGTTGCAGTTTGCTTCTTGTTCCTGTTGTTCTACATTTTAAGACCAGTTAGAGAACAACGTGTTACAAATCTCTGTAAAAACCTCCAGAATCATCCTATGATGGTGGTGCGAGTTCAACGACAAGAAACACTGCAACAGCTGCTCCAATTCTTTAGCTTCAAATATGTCTCTCTCAACGATCATCTCCACCATTGATGCTCTGAAATCAGTGTAGGGATCGTCGGAACTTTTCACCACCGCAAAGCTGTTTTTTACTTTATTCCCACTCTTGGCTCTTCTCAGGCGAGCGTTGCGCTTTCTCCGGTGATCAGGACGTTGATGCCGGACTAACTCTGATGATGAATCCGATGATGAGAGAGTCATTGAAGAGAAAAGAGTCTCGGTTTCGTCTTCGCTGCTAAACCACCACCACCCACGGCCACCGTAATTTATACTTTGATGAGAAGATGAGCTTAAGAACATGGAGTCAAACGACGTATTCTTGCGTTTGACGTGAACCCTTTTGCTGTTCTTCTTGTTTGTGGCTGAGCTCTTCTTTTTCTCGTAGAAACCGAAGTCTTTACAGTCGGAGAAGAGGTTCAGATGCGATATAGGCAAAGCAAGAGGAGCATTGGCCGAAACTTTACGCCGCCGTGGGAGAGTTTCTCTAGGAGGAGGAGCCGTTATAGAACCGAGATTGACAACTTCTTGTTCTCGGGTTGATTGATATGGGCATCTGGGTTTACAAACGCAAGGTAAGGATTGATCCTTAGGAGGTGGCGGCGACGATGGCATTATCGACTGGAACTTGCTGTGGTTTTCCGTTGAGAAAACAGCTTTTTCAACGACGTCGGAGACGTTCCGGTTCCGGCAGGAGCTAAACGATGACCGGAATATGCGAGAGATTCGGAGCTTGAATCGATTTTCCATCACCAGGAAGGCAGGAACAGGGAATTTTCCTTTTTCAAGGGAAGTGGCAGTCTGTGAAACCAACAAGGAGATCTTATATATATATAGCATTATTCTTAGATTAGTCCCTAAATTTGGATTCCACTACTTTTTAGTCCTTAACGAAATCCAAATTCAAGGACGAAGTTGGTAAAAGTTGAGAATGGAAAAAGTTCATGGACCAAGTTGGAAAAGATAATCAAGTTCATATTCTAATGTGGACCAAAGTTCAAGGACCAAATTAAAAAAATATTATTTAGTTGAGAGAACCAGAGTTCAAGATATATTACAGGAACAAAGTCAAAGTTAAAAGATTAGAAGTAAAATATAAAAGATCAAAAGTGGGGGGGAAATTTATAATTAATTTAATTTTTAAAAATATCAATATTAAAAGCAATAATTTAAATTAATAAATCAATAATTTAAATACGGATAGATATATGGAAAAAATTGAAAACCAACCCCGCCTAACACTTTTATGACATCTTTAAGAACTTTTAAATTCTCTATTCCAACTAAAAGTTTAATTACTTTTTGAATTTCAATTACAGGGAAGGCTATACCGTCAATTAGTTCAAATGAAATGACAATAAATTCCTATGGTTTGAAATTTTAATAACAAAATTTAAATTTGTGATATTTAAAAAAAATCATTTTAATTTTCTTTAAATTTAAATATTTCAAGTTTATTAAAATGATTAAGTGAAAAATTACATCAATTTCAACATTTTAGCAAAGCTTTGTTACTGTTAATTAGATTAAGAAAGAAACTAATTTAAACCATCTTTTCTTTTTCAATAAGAATAATTGTTAATGTTAATGACTCTAATTAAATTGAGTAAATTAGTTCTGCTAAACATTCAATTTTTAAACAAGTAAATTAATTATTATAATACAAACATAGGACCGATTACCTTAATATATTTTTTTAATCAACTACAGTGTTACAGTAGCATCTGTTCTAGAGTAAACTCTCAACCATTGAACATTGATCGCTCAATCACTATACTGATATTATTGGTGTTCGAATCCGTAACCTTTAAAAACAACAATTATTTCTTCATACGAAACATATCTAATTCTAAACTAAAATAACTCTAGGCATGACCGACATATATCTAACGAGACTTAAATAAAAAAAAAAATATACAGTAATAATTTATGAATAACATTTATCTATTTTATACCTTATTTTTCTTAAAATAGTATATATCGTTGCGTTTAGTTTCCATTTATATACTTCACCGTTAAAAATTAATGTACTTTTTGGTTCTAATAAAATAAAAACAAAACATAATATTATGTATTATTTTATCGAAATAAGTGAAATACTAAAACATAAACAAAACAAAATTGAGGTACCAAATAAGATTTTTTTCCCAAAATTTAAATGATATACATATTTTAATAACCTGTGGAGTTTTAGGTAAATAAAGTGGGAATTTTGGAAGAATAAAATCAACTGCCGAAGAATTTTGTGTTGGGTTTGAAATTCAAATTGTATCTAAATTTAAAAAACGACCAAAACTTTTATGATTTATTATGATTTAAATTTTATTTATTTAAAATTATATGGTAAGATCTTGTGCACCTTAATTATAGTTTCGTAGCGACAATCTTGATCAAATGCTAGGAGGTGGTGACACTAGGGGTGATAACGAGTCAAGCCGAGCCTGAGCCAGGTCTGGTTCGGCTCGGAAACGGACATATCTGGGCTCGGCTCGAGGCTCGCCGAGCTCGGAATTTCAGGCTCGAGTTCGGCTCGAGAATAATATTATTGGGCTCGGCTCGAGGCTCGCCGAGCTCGGAATTTCAGGCTCGAGTTCGGCTCGAGAATAATATTATTGGGCTCGGCTCGGGCTCAAAGCTCGTCACGAGCTTATATATATGTTTATATATAATTATTCTGAGCCTGTTCACGAGCTTTTCGAGCCGAGCTTGGGTATGCTCAGCTCGGCTTGTTTAAATCTCGAGCCCGAGTCGAGTTCACTCGAGCTGAGTTTTGACCGAGCTTTGACCGAGCCGATCTCGAGTAGCTCGCGAGCCGGCCAGGCTCATTATCACCCCTAGGTGACACACAGACAGTGACAAATTCAGAAATTTATTTGAAAATAGTTACATATGAAATTTTAAAATCTCATGATGGACAAAAAGCTTAAATATTATAAAATTTTAAGGATTAATTTATAAAAATTTAAAAAATTAAGGATAAATATATAAACTTTAAAAGTTTAGGGTAAACACAGAGACACCCTATTCAAAACATGGATCCGCCACTGCACACAGATCAATCTTTAAGAATAACGTTTTTTATTTTTATTTAATTATTTTATTCGATTCGAATTTAAATATAATAAAAAGATCATCAATGTGTGTAGTAAACATCCAAGAGCAAAACAACATAAGAAACAGTGGATCTGCTCCTATTTCTTACCCTTTGAAATGCCATAACAAGAGCTATCAGACAGTTTTCAGTAGTTTGAGTGGCAGAGTTTGTATATATTCAGCTCTGCCACTTTTGCTTCCATGGCTTTGGGAAAATTATAGGGAAAAATACAGTTAAAATAAAATGATTTTATATATTTTTTTATTAATTCAATAAAAATTATATGATTATATAAATTATTATTCAATTAATATAGAAATCACATTTTAACAGCACCAAAAACACCACCTTAATATTTCAATGACCATGAATTACTGTAAGGATGATTTATATAATATTTATAAGGTTGTATATATATTTTATTTATAAGGTTGATTTATTAATTTTGAGGTCGTCTTATAATATAATATTAATATAATATATAAAAATTATTATTTTTAAGAGAAACAATGAGCACATAAAATGAATAGGATAGATCGTGAGTTAATATAAATCAAGTCGTTAATAATAATTAAGGATAACGATCAGAATTTTTTTAATCCGTTTATTTTTAATTTAAAATTACAAAAAATAGATTTTTTTAGTTCATAAGTTAATTCCTACCAAAAATAATATTTTTTTATTAAAAATATTCAAGAATTAATGAAACTCCTCTATGTGGTAATTAATATAATCAAATTATGAATCAAAGACTGTAAAATGAACCTGGTAAGAAAATGCTTGGGCAAGTCGCGTGACCTCTAAAATTTAGTTTTTCATGGCCAAATATAAATTAAGAGTATTCGATCAAGTCGAGTTAAGTTAAAAATTTTAAGTTATTTAAGTTTATTAGTTATATTTTATAAATTAAATTTTATATTTTTATTCGACTCGAGTTTAAAAATTTAAATTGAATCGAGTCAAAAAATTTTGAGTTATTTGAGTTAACGAGTTATATTTTACCATTCAAACTTTATTTGAAATTTTGATTCAATTCGAGTTTCGAGTTCTTATAAAAATTTAATTTTAATTATTTATCATGTTATACTATAATTTAATTTTAATTTAAACGACTTTCTCTAATCATACAAGATATGTATATATATATTTTCATATATGACGATATTTCTTCGTATTTTCATAATCAATATATAATAAAAATTGAGACTCATCTCGAATTTAAAAATAAATTCCTTAATTACTAAAAATTTTGAGTTATCCGAATTTTTTTTTTACAGTTCAAATTTTATCTATAAATTTTTTGAATCGAATCAAGTTAAAACGATAAATATTTTCGTCTAAGTTAAATTTTACTCACCCTTAAATTATAAATCATACAAAAATAAATAAAAAATCTACTTCATAAAAAAATCTATCAGGAAGTTTTGACTTTCCCAAACACTGTGGCCTGTGGTTATTCTTTTGGACCTATATTACAAAACCAACAACATCAGGATTAGGAAACAAGTTTATTATGATCCCAATGTTTCAGGATTTTTATCCTCAAAAATAGCTTCAATCTCCTCCAAGCTCTTGCCTTTCGTTTCAGGCAAAGCCAAGTAGACGAAGACAGTACCGACAACCATGATGCCGGAAAGTACGAAAAACGTTCCACCGAACGTGATCTTCTCAGAAATACTTAAAAATGTCATAGACACAATCCCACTAACTATCCTATTAACCGATATCGCCAGACTCGAACCTTGGGCTCGTAATCTCATCGGAAATATCTCCGAAGAATAGACCCAAGTGATCGGTCCGAGTCCGATCGAGAAGAATGAGAAATCGGCACATACTGCAACAACACACAAGGCAATGGCCCATACTGGCTTGTCATTGTATTGCTGGAGGTATTTCGAGCCGAGGCCTAAACAGGCTAACGAAATAGCCATCCCTGTTGTGCCCAACAACAACAGGGGGCGCCTACCGTAATGGTCCAAGAAAAGAGCCGATATGAAAACGAAGATTGTTTTGACGATTCCCATGATGATTGTAACGCCGAATTGTTGTTTCCGGTTGTTGATTCCCGCATCTTTGAAGACTTGAGGGCTGTAATACACGATCGCGTCGTTGCCGGATGCTTGCATGAAGAAGTTCACACCGATTGCGGCGATTAGTATTCGCCGAGTTGAACTACTTGGACATAACAATTCGTTCCATACCTCTTGGCCATGCCATTTCGAGCTACTCGAAGGCGGTTCTCGTTCTGATGCTTCGGCTGCATTCAACATCTCGACGAGTCTCCTATCGGCTTCTGCTTCGGAATCCGATGTTTTAATCAATACATGCCTGGCTTCGACGACTCGGCCTTTCATGACAAGCCAACGAGGGGATTCAGGCATTACAATGACCCCTAACGCCACCACACTGGCCGGCAATGTTGCTAGGCCTAGCATTAGTCTCCAATTCAACGGCGGAGGCAGAGCAGACAATGCAAAGTTCGAAACATAGCCTAATAGAATCCCAATATTAATGAAAACTTCCGGCAGCGAAGAGAGGAAGCCACGACTCATTGCCGGGGAGATCTCCGCGGTGTAGACAGGAGCAATCATAAGAGAATAGCCAACACCGATCCCGGCCACCACTCTCCCTGCCATGAGGAAAGGGAAAGACGGTGCCAACCCCATTAAAACCGCTCCGACAAAGAACGTGGCCGACGCCAAGACTATCGTAAAACGACGGCCGGTGCTGTCAGAAGTTTTGCCGGCGGCGAGTGAACCGATTAGAGAACATAGATTCAAGCATCCAACCAAGATCTGCTGTTGGGTCGAATTGATCTTGAGATCATCCTTGATATATAACACCGCTCCACTCATCACCCCAATATCTGAAAAATCAAACAAAAACATGGGTGGAAAATTACTGTTCATATAAATATATATAAACATTGATTTAAACCAGGTTCTCACCATATCCGAGTAGAACCGAATTCGTGGAGGCAAGAATGGCGGCTGCAAGAACATATCTGTTTAACCCAGTTCCGCCATGTTTGGGATCAGAACCGGGAAGAGGATGATAATGGTCCTGCTGTTTGTCCGATTCCTGAGGAGAAGTGAATTTCATGACTGGAAGAAAATCAAATAGCCAAAAATCTTTAATCCCCAAACAAAGAACATGTTTTTATTTTTACACAACCATGTCTATAAATGGTGTCAAATCACAAATGACACAGTTGGATTTTGTCTGGATTCTCAATTGGGCAACATTAGACAGCTGTGTTTGTATTTATTGATGTATTTATAAAGTAATGAAATAATTATACCCACACTTCATATAGCAATATAATATCATAAACGTCTAGAAATTATATTATGGATAAGTCATAAGATCAATCATTAAAATTATTTATCTTATTATTTTAAAAATTAATAAAGATTTACTTGAGAAAATATATGACATGAAAAAATGATGAGATAAATAATTTTTAGTGGTTGGTCTATAGATGACGTGGTGAGATTTATCCATAATATAATTTTTCCGTAAATATCCTATTTAAATTAAATCAATTTAATTTACCGCGACGCTCTGTTCTGATCTGCGTTTCTCAGTGATCTTCATAGATTAATCCTCTTTTGGTTCGTTTACTAATGCAATCAGATTTGTTCGTATCTATCTTTTCGATCGAATCTTTGGATAAGTTTTAAACTTTTCCATGTATGGTCCTTGTCTGATCTAGAGTGACTAGTTTTAAGAAAATGATCGAATTATATTTTTAGTTTACAATGATAATTGTAAAACATTATTGTAATATTGAGTATTTTCTTATTAATAAAATTAGCTGCATCTGTTAAAAAAAATTAAATCAATTTAATTATATACTTATCTGCATTTAAATCAAATCAATAAATTCTATCTATTATCATTTTTATTTTATTAACAAAAATTAAATTTAAATTATATTTGTTTTAAACACATTAGGTGTGTGCACGAGTCTTTTAATTCAAGTGATCAAAAGAACGATTATTCTTTTTAAAGATTATGAGTTTGAGTATCAATAATACAATCGAGCTCTTAAACCACGAAGATTATATATTGGTCTGGTGGGGTAATAATTATTACATGAAACAAAAACATGTTACGCGTTTGGTAATTGTAGGGGTCAGATTTTTGCTGTCTGAAATTATTATTTTTGTACATATCTATATCAATAAACAAAAATATAATTATAAGGATTTGGTTTGAGATATGCTAATGCTGTGGCTTGTACAAGTTTATCTTCTAGGATTAGTTTTCTGTACTCATTTTAAACGTGGTAATGGTATGACTAAAGATATGCCTTTTTATTATTATTATTATTATTATTATTATTATTATTATTATTATTATTATTATTATATATTTTTACAATATTTAAAATTATAATATCTTATTTTATAAATTTATTAAAATATTTGAAAAGGTTGGGTTACCAGAAATTTAAAATATATTTTAAAATATTATGAACGAAAAAGTTGAACCATCATTAGTTTTCTTTGAAAGATAATCATGAATTAAATAATTTATTTATATTTTAGACGTCGAATTACGCCGCATAATAATATAATAATTTAAATAATATATTTTAATATTGATCGCCGTTCGTTGGACTCTATCGTTTTTGTTTTTTTATTAATAAATAATTATGTTCTTGTGGCACGATTTATTCTACCTTTTGGTACGTTTTTCTATCGTTTGACACGTTTTTTTTGTCGTTTGACACGTTTTTTCTTTTGTTTTGTTTTTTAAGATTGGATCTGACGACGTCACGACTGATCAAGATGACGCTTATTTGTTATCGCGGTGATCTTCCTTGCTTTGGACCCTCAGGTTGAATATGGATACGCGATTTGCGCTCGTTGATAGTTTACCGTGACGCTTTGTTCTGATCTGCGTTTCTCAGTGATCTTCATAGATTAATCCCCTTTTGGTTCGTTTACTGATGCATCAGATTTGTTCGTATCTATCTTTTTGATCGAATCTTTGGATAAGTTTTAAACTTTTTCATGTATGGTCCTTATCTGATCTAGAGTAACCAGTTTAAAAAAAAAATGATCAAATTATATTTTTAGCTTACAATGATAATTATAAACCATTATTATAATATTAAATATCTTCTTGTTAATAAAATTAACTCCATCAGTAGAATATATATATATATATATATATATATCATCTTCCTCCCAACGAACACGACAACCAAAATACCGACCCGTAACGCCACGTGTCACCCTAAACGACAGAGGATTAGGTTTTGCTGAACGTGTGGTCATCACGCTCCTCTGCTTCCAGCTTCAAAGCTATCTTTCTCCATTTCCTTTTATTTCAGTTCGCTCGAAATGATCATATAATAGTACAGAAGGAAGGTTCTTTTTAATTCTTTCCTTGCCAATAAAGTTGAAGAAGAAGTACTGTTTAAAGATTCGATTTTTTTTTCTTTTCCTTTTAGTTTCAATTTCTGTCAAAAATGGCTGCAGTGGCAAAGCTTCACTTACGTACTTTCCAGAAAGACCGGCCGTTTAATTTCAAGGAACAACGGCGGAACTGGATTAAACGAGGTCTTTTTCTTCGGTTCCCCGTTATAACGAGAAACACTTGTGGGGTGTACGTTCAAAAGTGTCGGTCGTTTAGGGGAGACGATGGAGGAGAACAAGTGGGAGAGAAAGAGATGGAAAGTGAGGGAAAACATGGGGTTTTGATGGAAAATGAAATGAAGTTGGAAACAGAAGATGGTTTTTGGAAATCTCTGAAATCTGCAGTTTTGGGGGTTAGTAAATTCGGTTCTCAATCTCAAGATGAATATGAAAAAGCTGTAGCTAAAGTTGAGGGAATTTTCTCTTCGGTGAGTTATATATATAATTGTAATTTGTATTTCATTAATTGGATTGGTCTGTTTTTAGCTCCCTTTCGGTGTTTGTTCTATGTAATTTCTGAACTGAACCTTTCTGTTTCGCTCATGAACCAGATTTCTCTGCAAATAGGAAGATATATAGTGACCATGATGAGTACTGGAGTGATACTCTTGACAGGTTTTCAGTTGTCAGGTTAGCCAATTTGCATGGTTGTATACTTTGTTGGGGATGTATTTAGATGCATATTCATGGATTGATGTTTGATTCTGTAGGTGGAGACAGTCAGATGAATGCATTGATTTGGTATAGCTGGCTTGGAGGGGTTATAATTGGAACCATGATTGGTGCTAATATGGTTCTCGATGAACACTGTCGAGCCGGTCCAAGAAATGTTGTTATAACTGGAAGGTACAATTTAATTAGGTAAAAACAACATTTTATACAGAGAAGTTATGTTTTCTGTTGTGATTTTGTGTTTTGGACTGGCCTAATGTAGCACAAGGGGACTGGGAAAAGCACTTGCTCGAGAATTTCTTCTTTCAGGAGATCGTGTGGTTGTTACTTCTCGCAGGTGGAGTACGGAATCATCCCTAGTTTATGATACTTTACATGGAATATTCATCAGTAATGTTCTCACGACATCTTATCCTCACTGGGTCTTGTGAACGCAGTCCCGAGTCTGTTCGTGTGACTGTCAAAGAACTTGAGGAAAACGTCAAGGAAGGTATGACTGCAGGTGGTTCATTTAGTAAGAATCTGGGAAGAGCAAAAGTGGTCGGCATCGCATGCGATGTTTGTGATCCTAGTGATGTTGAAAAATTAGCCAACTTCGCCGTCAATGAACTTGGGTCGGTTGACATTTGGGTAAGTATTCAGCTGAAGTATTCTTGACTCTTAACCTTAAGAAGCGTAATAGTGTACTAGAATCGCCTGTAGTATTTTCTTGAACTGCGAAAAAAAATCTCCTAACACCATTTCCAATTCTGTTTATGAGACCTTGATGTGTAACATTTACTCGTGTGCAAAATATGATGCACTTTGTGATTCTAGTTTGGGTTTCTCTTGACAGGTAAATAATGCTGGCGCCAACAAAGGTTTTAGACCGCTACTACAGTTCAGTGATGAAGATATTAGACAGGTATTTTGATATGTTATGGAAGTTACTTGAGCATTCATCTTTTTGTATTCAAAAAATGTAGAGCTTGTAAGCTTTCCTAGTGTAGGGGTTAATGTTGTTTTACCGATTCCTTCGATTTATTATTGCCTCAGTCGCTACTGCCTATCAATAGCCAACTAGCGATTGATTTTCCCCCGGGTATTGTAAGCTTTTCTCTAACCATCTAATTATGTGATAGATCGTCTCAACAAATCTTATCGGTTCTATTCTCTGCACTCGGGAAGCTATGCGCATCATGAAAAAACAGCCAAAGGTTGGCCACATTTTTAACATGGATGGAGCAGGTTCTGGGGGATCTAGTACTCCTTTGACTGCCGTGTAAGTTGTCATTATCAGTTGAATTTTCATTCAACTGAACATAAAAAAAATTGTGAACTTTTAAATTTGTTATATTAGTTACGAGTGATGATTAATCGTATTTATCTTCTGAAACTTCCAGATATGGTTCGACTAAGTGTGGTCTTAGGCAGCTTCATGTATCACTTCTGAAGGAGTGCAAACGTTCTAAAGTTGGAATCCATACTGCATCTCCCGGCATGGTCCTTACTGATCTGCTTTTAAGGTATGTGGCTTTCTCAGCTCATCAAACTATTTTTGTACCTAATTGTAAACACGAGAGACATGACTGCTCCAATTTTTATTGAGTGATGAGAGCCTCGCTGCCTTTTTTTGTGTCATGATCGGTAAACCTTATAGATTGTTCGATAATTGTTTTGCTCTTTTGCAGTGGCTCGACCTTAAAGAATAAGCAAATGTTTAACATCATCTGTGAGCTTCCTGAAACTGTTGCTAGAAGTCTAGTTCCACGATTGCGGGTCGTGAAAGGGACAGGGAAGGCCATCAACTACTTGACACCACCTCGAATATTACTAGCTTTAGTCACTGCCTGGCTCCGACAAGGGCGCTGGTTTGATGAACAGGTACTTTTGATTCTTTGCAGAAAAAAAAAAACATTTGTCACATAGTTGCCATCATTATAACAAAATCATCTGCAAAATTGTGCTCTAAGGATTCATTAAATCGCCTCATTAGTGATGAAACTACCATTTTATGGTTAAATACATTCAGCAATCACCAAGCACGGGCTACTCCTTGAAGTCTGCTGTAGTCCTGGTTTCCGGCTTTAAAGCCATCTTTTGCATGAATCCAAACTGTTGGGACATTCCATCCTCTCTCTCTTTCCCATTTCCTCTAAAACTGAAGGGAAATCTATGTATATGCAGGGTAGGGCCTTATATGCAGCAGAAGCAGACCGAATTCGAAACTGGGCAGAAAACCGTACACGTTTCTCAATCACAGATGCAATGGATATGTACACAGAAAACACTTGGGTGTCTGTGTTCTCACTCTCAGTTGTTTGCGCCTTCATTATCCTTTCTAGCACGAGCAGCACCTTTCCCGGCACCTGAGACTTCTCAGTCCTAACCCAAAAGCTACTACCGTATTAACATTGTTCGAGTCAAGGAGCCAATTATGATGCCTGTGCTCGTAGAATTAATACGATACGATTCCGAACACTAAACCGCCTTGTATGGTTGGTTTTTCACCTGCAGGCTGCAACCTCTCAGGACATGCATATATCTAACAATTAAAAGAATTCATCAACGGTGTCTTATTCTATTTGATCCTATCTGTCTCTTATTCAGATTAGATCTCTTCTAATCCCAAACAATCTGCCATTACTGATTCTATTAGATACACAAATTAAGTGATTGTATGATTATTTTATGAAAAACTATATGCTCAGAGTTAAGCCTTCGTGTATTGGAGTATTCACTGTCATGCATTTCATGAGTGCAGAAAATGGAAAAAGAAACTTGGGTTAACATCTTGGCATGTATTTTAAAAATGTTCAAAAGGAATTCACAGAACACATTTGATGATGATTAGTATCATTTTTAAGGTTATAATTCTGTCCATTCTCTAATTATGAAGAAAATAAAGTGAAGTGGGAAGGAAATATTATGATTTATGGAAAATGAGTTGAAATGGGAAGAAAATATTTGATTACTTTCTATGTTATATATATATATATGGATAGTAGAAAATTGACATTAAAATTTAGATAATCTTTTGACCACAATGATTTTTTTTCCTTAAACAGCTATTAGATTTTAATAGTCAGATCTGTGCCATCAACAACATTCTGATTTTAATTCGAAATCTATCATTAAACTATTGAATTTCTTATGGTGATAGTTTTTAGTGATGAAATGGAGTTTCGTCGGCGTTGAGTGCTCCACGACCGCTGGATAATAAGGTAAAGCACAGGGGTAACCGCCGGAATCCCACCACCACGCAGTTGCGAAGGGCGGTGGCCAGCTGCTGTCTCCCGCCAGGTTGAAAAATAACTGCCAAGGAATACTGCTGCTTTTTTTTTTTAATATAAACGTTACAACACTAATCAAATCCATTCATTTACTTCCAGACCCAGTCCAGTTGTCTCTTAAAAAATTCCTAAAGATTTAATCTTTTTTTTTTTTTTCTGATCAAAACCCATAAAGATTCTGGTTTTTGTTTTGTTTTCTGGGAATTTTGGAGAGTATAATGTCGTCATCTCAATCACCAGTGGCTTCTCCGGCTCCGAAATCATCACCTTCGACAAATTCTACTTCCCCTCCGCCACCCGCCACTCCATCAGTTCCTCCACCTTCGACAACCCCATCCCCTCCTGCTTCCTCCCCGCCATCTCCTCTGCCATCATCATCTACATCCCCGCCACCACCATTATCCTCCAGTTCTTCCCCTCCGCCTCCTCGTACATCGACTCCGCGGACTCCATCGCTGCCACCGCCTTCAAGAGACTCTGGTACTCCATCTCGTGTGTCGCCGCCGCCGTCAGAATTCGGCATCGAGGTGGCGACGGGAATGATGATCGCGATAGCAATTGGGGGTGGGGCGGTATTGTTGTTGTTGTGTTTGTTGTGTATATGTTGTAAGAAGAGTAGTAGAAGAAGAAGAAAAAGAAGAACAAATGACGAAATTTACTACGTCCCTCCCCCGCCACCTTCTGATCCTAAAGGTCAGATCTTTCCCTCCCCTCAGTTTTGTTAATCTTTTTAAACAGAACAATGTTTTTTGTTTTCCTTTAAAAATCTGAAATTCTTAACCGTTTAGAAATGGAATTTCCTTGACAGTTTTGAAGATTGATCCATATAAGATATTTGAATAATAAATTTGGAGTTTTTTTTCTCTTCTTTTTGGTATACATTGCTGTTTCTGCTTTTGCATGTGCCTCTTTCTCCCACCAGAAGATCCATATGAAGGACAGCAGTATTTGCGGCAACAAAATCCTCCACCACCGCCTGTGAATCAATCCAGTGCAGCACCTCCAAAAACCACTCCTCCACCAGTTACTTCATGGCGGCCTCAGCCAATGCCGCCTCCATCACCCCAACCTTTCATCATCAGCAGTGGAGGTTCTGGATCTAATTATTCAGGTTCCGAAACCCCACTTCCACCGCCCTCGCCTGGTCTTGCCTTAAGTTTCTCGAAGAGCTCATTTACTTATGATGAATTAGCAAGGGCAACGGATTGCTTCTCAGATGCAAATCTTCTTGGACAAGGTGGTTTCGGTTTTGTTCACCGAGGAGTTCTCCCGAATGGGAAACAAGTAGCAGTCAAACAACTGAAGGCTGGAAGTGGACAAGGGGAGAGAGAATTTCAGGCAGAAGTTGAGATTATTAGCCGTGTTCATCACAAACATCTCGTGTCATTGGTTGGATACTGCTTCTCTGGGATAACAAAAATGCTTGTTTATGAGTTTGTTCCGAACAACTCTTTGGAGTTTCACTTGCATGGTAAGATACTTTTAAGTTGCAGATGGTAATACTTGTTTGAATTATCGTGAATGCAATCATTGTTGTTCGATTCATCTGGTAAAGTGATCTAATACACAATGCTGATTCCAGGAAAGGGTCCACTTACAGTGGATTGGGCAACTAGGATGAGAATTGCTATAGGATCTGCGAAAGGACTGGCATATCTTCATGAGGATTGTATGCATTTTTCCCTCGCTCTGATTTTAGGATTTTATCATCTTATTATTAACCATTATCAATGTTTTCAGGTCATCCTAAGATCATTCATCGTGATATTAAGGCGGCTAATATTCTTTTGGATTACAAGTTTGAGGCTAAGGTATTGATTTCGGTCTAACTTCTTAACACTTTTAAGCACTTGAAAAATAAACGAAATCCGAACAAATGCAACCAAAATGCAGGCATTGTTCTTTCTGAGTTAATTCATCTAGGTATTTTGGTCGCCCAAATCTGTATGTTTTCCTACTACTACTGTCGTTGAGATGATGGGGAAAAAATGTTGTTTTCAGGTTGCCGATTTTGGACTGGCAAAGTTTTCTTCAGATTTTAACACTCATGTCTCTACTAGGGTTATGGGTACTTTTGGGTACGAAGATCTCTGCTTTCTTTTTTCTTTGTACATATGATATATGATTAAAATTTTTGCCTGTTGTTTCCAATTTACTTAATTCTCACTCTCTCCAGGTATTTGGCTCCCGAGTATGCTTCAAGTGGAAAGCTCACGGATAAATCAGACGTTTTCTCTTTCGGGGTAATGCTGTTGGAATTGATTACTGGACACAGACCTGTCGGCTCATCTTACATGGAAGACAGTTTGGTTGATTGGGTTAGTTATATTAATTTTGGTCTATGATTGTCCATGCAATCACTCACAAGCATGCATAATGTCATCCGTGTATCCTGTCTCTGAAACCAGTTCCAATCCGCATTCTGGATTTAGTTTCATCGATTCTTTATTAAGTAAATCTGATTTTTTGACATTGCAGGCTAGGCCATTGCTCACACAAGCTTTGGATGATGAAAACTTTGATAGTCTGGCTGATCATAAGTTACAGAAGGAATATAACCACAATGAGATGACTCGCATGGTTGCTTGTGCTGCTGCTTGTGTTCGACATTCATCAAGGCGTCGACCACGAATGAGTCAGGTAACTGGTCTAGCAAAATTACTGTCAAATGCCTTTCTTAGTATTAAGATGTTAATTGTGGTGCTTTGTATTGGACTGTATGGTGCTTTAAACAAGTAGACTAACCAAAACTGTAACCGAGCAGATTGTCCGTGCTTTAGAAGGAGATGCATCATTGTCCGATCTCAATGAAGGTATGAAACCCAGACAAAGCAGTATCTACAGCTCTTACGAAAGCTCTGAATACGATACAAGCCAGAACACTGAAGGCATGAAAAGGTTCAGGAGTACGACCATTGTCACAGCCACAGAGGAATATGCTGCTAGTAACGAGTTCAGTGAACCCACCAGCGAATACGGATTATACCCTTCCGGCTCAAGCAACGAAATCCAAACCACCCACGAAATAGAGATGCTGAAGTTAAAGAAAAACAACATAAATTCAACCTCGTGACTCAACATACCTCATTACTACATTGTAAAGTTCCCATCCTCCCTTCTTTTACATATACATACTATATGAACTCGAATTGGTTTGTTTTTTCATGGAGGCAAGTGGCAACACAAAATTTCAACCCCCTCTAATTTTTAGACAAGGGTTTTCATTGATTTGTATTTTTTTTAATGATTTCACATAAAAAGTAAAGGATGGATACAGTTTGCTCGATTCTTTCATTTGCTGTTTAAATGTTGATATCAGTTTTGGTGTGCTCAATGCGAAACTGAGGCTCAAGCATCATCTCAAAACACAGAATCTATATTGGTAGATACCAGTCAACATTTCGGGGTTCATTTATTAATTCTTTCAACAATACATACATGAATATTCTGTTGTACACTTGAGACTCTGATCAGGAAAAAGAGGGAAAAAATCACAATCTGCCTTGGCCTCCCCGTTCTATCATTGAGGTAAAAGAAGTAAACTTCTGCTTCCAGGGAGCATCCTTTTGTTGTTCCATCCATGACAAAAAGGCGCTAAGTCTAACAAGCAGAAGATATTGACATAAAGGAGTTGGTATCTCACCGGAATATATCGAAAATTTGCAACCTGAACGATTGGTCATATGCCACCTTCCAAAATTAAGGCAGGGAGGAAATCTCTCTTCACGTCTTCCTTCACTTGAGCAGCATTTTTGCCGGCGCAAAACCCCGTATAAGTGAAGCCTTGCTGACTTTGGGGGTAGTTGAAGCCTCATCTTTATAAATTTGTCCAAGCCTTCATACCTACATGGAGAAAGGATTATGGCTGTGAGCAGCTACCAGCATTACCGGTTCAAGGTATACATGTATTGCCAATCTTCCATGTTAAAACCCAGTTCTAAGTTTCGTATACCAATACTTTAACTTATCATACGTATTAGTTCTATACAATCTGTAAGAAATTGGAAGAATTCTGCAACATTTTATCAAATGCTTCAGGGCAACATGTTTCAATCCCCAAGAAGTAGAATTTTACAGTGCCAATTCTCAATCATTGCGATACAAAAACATAATCTCTTACAGTCTTAGTATTAATCATCAAATGGTCCCCAAGAACACCTTTGGAGGTTTCTTTTCCTTTAATGTTTGAGCACACATTCTGTCTAATTTAAAATAGCGCTCTATAAGCAGTTGAGTATAACTTTGCAGATAACTAAAATTCAGGCTGATTAAATCACAGTAAAGAAGAAGAACCAGAAGTGTCCAAGTGGTCCAACAAAGCCAAATCCAAATGTCCACTTTACAATTCACTCATATTCATCCATAAAACAGGTGAAAGAACGAAAAGAAAAATCTTGTTGGATTTGTATCTGAATTAGAGTTTTAATATCAGAGAGCTCTCAAAAATAGCTGAGTTAATTAAGAGAAGTGGAAAAAATTGTTCCAAATTTCTCCTAAAATTTTATGTCAATCAAAATTAAAAATAGTTTACAAATTTTTGACTATTGGAGCAAAAGCTATCGTGGCAGCCTCTGATTCCACAAATAATGTACAAAGTCACAAGTGGCAACAAAAAATTGACAGATATGCAGAGAATCTGTTTGTGATAGTATTTTGTGGATAAGAATCTGTGTTGGATGTGTAAAACACAATCACCACTTACCCATTCCCCATTACACTCCAACACACTCCTTTCCTTATTTCAACTCCATTGGCACCTTTCATGTTTAAAAAAAAACTCTGGAAATCTATCTCAACTCTTCTTGGCCATGCAAAATAAGAAACCATTTCTTCTCTAGAGCCTAGAGGTATGACCAGCACTTCCTGGAAATGTTTTGTTTGTGTTTCAATTTAGGTTCTTGGTCTGTGTAAACACTTGCAGGTTTTAGTTTAGTTTCAGGCTTTGGTCTGTCTCTTGGTCTTAATTTGCTTGTGTTGATGTGTGGTGAATTGCATTTTAATCTGTTTATTTAGATTTTGTTCTTTTTATGTATATCATTGTTAATGGACTGGTAGATGCTGCAATCTCTTGGCTAAAACATGAAAGACTGTAGACTTTTGAATCGGGTGTTTTCTACTTGTTTTTTTTTCTTTGTCTTGTCTAATCCGAATCAACTCACGTCGCACACCTAGCTGTGCAGGGCGAGTCTTACGGGAATAATTTTCTGCATAAGATATGTTGCTTCACTTAAGAATCTTCTTCCGTGGATCTAAATTTCATTGCTGATTCACTTTTTTTGTATGATGCATAATTTAGATCCGTGGCATTCTCCTGTGGATCTAAATTTCATTGTTGCTTTTTTTTTTTGCATGATCATAATGTTTTGATTTTGCTCCATTCCTATCTAGTTCTATTTAGGACAGGTTCTTCAGGTGTAATCTTTAAGCAGGGGAAATCGAGTTCGAAAACAAGTTCCTCGCCTCCCACATATGGCTGGAAATGATTATATCTCCAATCTGAAAAAAAGTTAGGTGCTGGTTTATTAGATGGTGAAGAGCAGCGAAGAAGCTTTGGATAGTGTGGCGAAGAGGAGCTCCATTCCCATGGTTATGCATCAGGAGGGAACAATCATGAGCAAGAAGCCGGTTAAAGCTTCGGCAGTTGCGGTATTGTTGTTTCCACTGTTTTTCTGTTTTTCTAATTGTTTCAGTTGTTTTTTCCTTGTATGTATACCTACTTATATGAACATATGCTCGTTATTTGCATGGTAATGATCAAATAATGATAGCTGTATATGTAACAGGTATCACATGTACATGAGAATGAACAGTCACATGCAAGTACAGATTCTGCAGACTCCGAAGTTATATCGAAATGTGTTGTTTGCTCGGGAAACAATGGTTGTCGGACTGTTCGTGCAAGAACAAAACTAATGAATGTTCTGATCGAGAAGGGGAAGCCTCAAGAAGCTCAGTTTATTTTCAACAGCTTAGTGGAAGAAGGACACAAACCAACCCTTGTGACCTACACGGCTCTTGTGTCAGCATTAACCCGCCAGAAACGATACAAATCCATCATTCCGCTTATGTCCGAAGTGGAAGAGAATGGTTTGAAGCCAGATTCGATTCTCTTCAATGCTATGATCAATGCCTTCTCAGAGTCTGGGAATATGAAAGAAGCCATGAAAATCTTTCAGAAAATGAAGAAGAGTGGATTATCGGCAAGGCCGAAGAATCATCTAAATTACTAGAGTTGATGTTGCTGGGAGAAAATGTGCAACCGAATGATAGAACATATAATATCCTAATCAGGGCATGGTGCAACAAGCTGAACATAAAAGAAGCATGGAACGTGGTGTATAGAATGGTGGCGACCGGTATGCATCCCGATGTTGTCACTTACAATACAATAGCAAGAGCCTATGCCGAGACCAGAGAGACTTGTAGGGCAGAACAGATGATACTCGAGATGCAAAACAACAAAGTGGCTCCCAATGTGCGTACTTGTGGTATCATTGTGACCGGATTTTGTAAGGAAGGTAATATGATGGAAGCTTTGAGGTTCGTGTACAGGATGAAGGAGCTAGGAGTGAAGCCAAATCTGGTTGTTTTCAACTCTCTGATAAAAGGTTTTCTCGATGCTACAGATACCGACGGAGTTGATGAAGTGAGTTTCAGCCTTAATTCTTGTGCTTACTTTTTTTCCGTAAATTACCACTTCTATCATATTTCGTGCTAATCATTTGCTTACTAGAAGCAAAATTTGCCAGGCATTGACACTGATGGAAGAATTCGGTGTCAAACCAGATGTTACAACATTTAGTACGATTATGAATGCATGGAGCTCAGCAGGGCTGATGGACAAATGTGAGGAGATCTTTGGTGACATGGTCAAGGCTGGTATAGAACCCGACGTCCACGCCTTTAGCATCCTGGCTAAAGGTTATATTCGTGCCAGGGAGCCAGGAGAGGCTGAGTCACTTCTCGAATCCATGAGCAAATTCGGTGTGCATCCAAATGTAGTAATCTTCACCACCATCATCGGTGGCTGGTGCACTGCCGGGAAAATGGAGCATGCAGACAGAGTTTATGAGAAAATGTGCAAAACCGGTGTCTCCCCCAATTTGACTACTTTCGAGACTTTGATATGGGGATATGGGGAAGCAAAACAGCCTTGGAAAGCAGAAGAACTCCTGCAGGTTATGGAAGAGAAGGGTATCTCCGCCGAGAGGAGCACCATACAGCTTGTTGCAGATGCATGGCGTGCAATCGGTTTACTAACCGAAGCAAGAAGAATTATAAAACGTGTAGATCAAGGAGTTGCATCGAATAATGAAGACGAGCTACCGGCCGAGGGTTTGGAGAAGATGTACAAGAAACAAAACCCAAGTACTTCTCATTCTAATGTTTTGCAGATACCCGGAGTAGCCATGACCAAACAAAATGGATCATCTGGTGCAAAAACAAGCCAAATGGTATTGAAAAAATACGACTCATCATCCGCACACCTCACTCGAGCAAGTGTTTTCCGGATGCAACCAGGGATTATATGCCAGAACCAGTTAACAACAACCAGGGATTATAGGATGCAAGGGCAGCTTATAAATTCACGTAAATTGGTGTTCATAAACTGATGAGAGTTTGCTGATGGTTGTCCGGATACATCATATGGTGTTCCTTGAACTTTCTGGCACATCAGAGCTCGGATTTCGGAAAAGCCGATGACTCGAAAAAGGTTGTAGATATTGAAGAAGCTGTTCTTCAACACATACTTTCATATTTATTGGATCATTGGATTATACAATCGTTTTCTGTGTAGGTAATTCAATGTGGCTTTGCCTACAGTGTTTATATACACATGGTCTGTATCAGGTAAGCCAGACAAGAAAGGCTACTGTTAATTTTAGTTTTATTTCTATATCCCATATTTCATTTACACTCTTAGATACTAAGAACATTCAGTAATCCCAGAAAGTGTTGTCACTTTTGATTTTGTGGGTTAAGTTATAGAGTTTTTTTATTGATTTTTTTAATATATTAGAATAAATATATAGGGTACGAGGAAGATGATATGATTTATAAAACTAATTCATAAAAAATATTATATAAAAATAAAAATATGTAATTTTATTTAATTTGGTAAGACTATAGATGATGAAGCTATTTATAGAATAATTTATTTTAATTTTATTTAAAAATATAACTAATTACAAGTTGAATCTTTAAAAAAATTAATAATTATTTAAAAATATTAAAATAATTAATGATATTTAATAATATATTATCTTCTAAAAGGGTGACTCTTATGGTAAATTTCTGCAAAAAATAGTCACAGTTGGGCTTGAAAGAAGTTGTTAAAATTTCGAGATGAATTATATGCAGATTTGGCCAGTATGTTATTTAAGGAATATATAACTAAGGAAGTATGGGACTGGTGCAGGCACAAACAAATGAAGGTTTCATGGCACCGAATTGTATGGAATAGACTTGTCACCCCTCACCATGCATTTATCTCTTGGCTAGTGGTATTGGATAGGCTACCAACAAAGTGTAGGGTGATAAGTTGGGGATTACAAGTTGATCCAAACTGTGTATTGTGTGAGGGTTTATTGGAAACACGAGAGCACTTGTTTTGTATTTGTCACTATTCGAAGCAACTATGAGAAATGATTATAAGAGCATGTGGTGCTCGCATATCACATAATAGCTGAGAGGAGATGTTTGATTGGATTCAACAAGAAGGAAAAGAAAAGAGTTTGAAAGCTATTATACTTGGAATTGCTTGGAGAGGTTTTCTTTATTACGTATGGTATGAACGTAATGTAAGGCGACCTCACCTAGTCAAAGATTTTTTTTGATCTTAAAATAGGATGTTAGCTTAAAACTACTTGATTACAGAAAATATACATACATAGGTAACAATTTAACTAATTGTTGAGATCTTAATTGATCCTTTTAATTTGTTTGTATAAAATTATTGGTTGTGTATTTTCTTTAGAAAGTTCTTGGATGAATAAAATACCATTTATCCAAAAAAATATTACGCCATATGCATCACTCACTCTAGACTCTTGCTTGACATTGAAAGAAAGAAGGAAAGATAGATGGATGAAAGGGAAATTTCCCACTTCCACTAGAATCCAACCGGACTTGTCCTACATATCTGCGTCACTTTAGATTAGATTCTTAAATTAGATATAATTTCGAAGAATCTGACAAATTAAAAATGGGGGTTGAAGTACGTGCCACCATCTTAAAAGTTGTATAATTCATACGCAATAATGTTCTTTCTCCTAGATAACTGATTGAGCTTCTGATTTTACTTTTCACTTTGCAAAAGCAAAAGCAAAAGAAGCCGAAGAGATGTTGGAAGGCAAAGCTTTGATAAAAGAAACTGATATGCCACAGAAGATGCAGACCCAAGCCATGGATTCTGCTTCTCAAGCTCTTGATCTCTATGATGTTTATGATTGCATCTCCATTGCTGCTCACATCAAAAAGGTTTTGCTTTTCAATACCCTTTTTTCTCTTTTGCTGTTATATGAAATGATTTAGTATTAAAAAAACAAAGTTGCAGGAATTTGACAAGAAATATGGAGGTGGATGGCAATGTGTGGTGGGTTCAAACTTTGGGTGTTTCTTCACTCATACAAAAGGGACTTTTGTGTATTTTGCTTTGGGGACTCTCAATTTCCTTATTTTCAAGGGTTCATCTTCTTAGGGCAGAGCTCTGCCATACCAAAAAACCAGCTTTATTTTGTCTGCTGATATATATATATATATATATACATGTATGTATGTATAAAGCCTAAAGGGTAATAAGCTTGATGAATGCTTCTACTGCTGCCAAGAGTTATGTTCAAATTGATTAACTCAGCTGCTCAAATGTCTCTTTATGCTTGTTTGCAATGTTCTTGAAAGGAGTGCTGTAATGTAAACTATTTTTATTATGAAATTGGTTGAGTTTTTGGTTGGTTGTCATTTTCAGCAAGGCTGTTGCTTATAGGTTATGGCAATTGGCAAACTTTCAGAAATGGTTGCCGTGCCCTTTGGAAATGTAAGCTTGACACATGGAGGTCTAATGATTGACCGAGTGTATATACTCGGTTTGAACAAGTTTTAGGCCAAAATATATGATTTATTTGATTCATACTTTAAAAATAAAACTTCGGTTATTTACATGGTTTCAGTTACAAGGAATCTATGATTTTGAATGGGAGAAAATGGCCACCACTTTCAACTCTGCCTCCTTTAGTGCTGGCTGCTGCATCACTGATCTGTTGAAGCTCTTGAATCTGCAGATCTGATGAACCATTTTAACAAGTTGTTAAAAAAGCAAAATTTATGCACAAATCTCTGCAATTAATCCTCTTAATAGTTGTTTCTCTATATCTTCCACTACTTGTGTTGTGTCATCCACCGAGAATCCTTTCTTCCAACCCAAGTCCCATATTCCACTCAATGCTTCACTGTGGTTTATATCTCTTTCCAGCATTGTGTAAAGGCTGTCGTTGGGGTAGTTTTCGCCGGCAAGTTCAGTATAGCTTCTCAGAGCTTCGACACCCTCGCAAGTTTCCTTTAACAAATGATCTATGGAGATGCGACTTTTGGCATTTCCTACCAGGCTTGACCAGGGAGAGTGGATCATTTGAGAATCGGGATGGCTTTTCCGTTGAACAATTTCGTTTGCACAGTCCAAGGAAAGTCGTGTGTCAGCGTTAAAAGCTGGATTGCTCAATAGCAATGCCTTTAGACCGGTCCCTGTCATGAAGTTTACATTCTCTGTTCCGATCAAAGTGACGGGGTCATCATCAATGTCTCCTATAAACTTTCTGCTGCTTTGATCATCGATGGTAACCAGAGTGACATCACAAACAGAACTCTTACAGCTGTGCTCTATAAGATAAACATGGCCAAAGAAAAAGTAGTCAGCATCTCCATTTTGATCATTAAGTTTGTTTGTTTTCTTTCAAGGCAAGTTAATCTGAGTTAAAAGTCAAGAATCTCAATATGACAGACAGTAGGTTTGGGAATCTATGTGGTCGACTCCAAGGAGGAAGTATCGGCATTTGAAGAGAGAAACAGCAAATTCCAGCATGTAATATTTTAAATATGACAGACATTGAATATGCAATCACATCAGAAATGTGTCTATGTATCTCCATACTCTAATGTGAACAAATGGCATCTGGCTAATATCAATACTGAGATCTAATAAAATTTCAGCCACAAAGGATGTTACCTTCAATCAGAATATCAGTGTGTTCTGTTCCCTCTTCTGTAGGAAGTTGATCTGTGGTTTCAGCACTATATCCTTCGACAACAGTATCATATTCCGGTTCAGGATCAAATCCCTTTCCTTCCAAAACAGTATCAACATTTGATGCAATATCAATTATCTTTTCTTCCAAAACAACATAATTTTCGGATGCAAGATCAATCCTCTTTTCTTCCAAAACAACATCATTTTCGGATACAAGATCAATCCTCTTTTCTTCCAAAACAACATCATTTTCGGATACAATATCAATCCTCTTTTCTTCCAAATAATCATTTTCAGATGCAAGATCAATCCTCTTTTCTTCCAAAACAGTATCACCGTTTGATGCAAGATCAATCTTTATTTCTTCAAAAACAGTATCATTTTCTGATACAAGATCACTCTTCCTCCCTTCCAAAACAACCTTATCTCTTTTGACTTCTAACTTTTCAGTCTGCACAGAAGATAAACCACATTTAATAACATTGGACACTATTTTCATAGCTTAATACATGTAGCAAATATGTTTTAAATCTCGGATGTCAACATGATACTTAATGAAATTAGAATTGTAACAGCAGAAAGTAAACTTAAAGGGACTCACAGTTATTTTAGTTACAGTAGGCTTGCTCACAGCCTTTTTGGTTGAACTCTTCTTCACATCAATGGGGCCACAAACTGTATTTTGTGGTCTGCGAACAGAGTTGGACTTTGCAGTCGCACTTGGTTGATGGGAAATTTTAGATTTTGTAACATTTGATGCATTCTCAGGCTTACTGGGATTTCTAGGGAAAACCTTGGCTTGATCTTTAGACCTTGATACATTCTTTGCTTTTCCAGCCTCCTTGTCAACTGGTTTGCTGCTGCTTATCATAGGCTTTGGTATCATGTTGATACTCTTCGCAATTGACACTTTCTTCACAGATGGCTGAGTTATAGAACCCGGACTTTTCGCCTTAGTAGGAAGGTTTTGTTTAATCTTCACTTCCTTTTTCACTGATCTAGTCTCATTTTTTTGACCATCCTTTCCACCTTCCTGCCGGTCATGTCTCTTCACTGGAGTTTCTTTTGCTTCCACTCTTCTGCTCGTTTTACTGAAGTTCAAACCTCTATTATTGGAGTCTACTAGTTTGGAAGGAAAATCCTCTTTTACTTTCGGCTTTCTGAGCATTGTTTCGGTGCTAGAGCTTCCCTCATCCTGAAACACTGGTAAAAACTTTTCCTGTGGTTGCAAATGTGGATTATGCTGAGGTTTGATGAGTACAATAGGTGGACTGTTAATCAATCTGTTTCCGGAAAAGAAGTCACTTGACTGATAGGAATCAGGCTTAGTCTCTTTGATGGAGTTGTTTTTAAGAAGCCCTTTAAAATGCATGCTCTCTAGGACATCCTTCAGTGTCTTCTCTGGATATTCTGTCCGTTCAACAAATTGAGATTTCAGTACTCTCGGAGTATCAATTTCGAAGGTAGGTCTTTGTTGACTGAAAATCTTCTTTTTCTCCACATCTTTCTGGGAATGTGTCTGCAATGATTTTGAAGGCATTTCTTCTAGGCCCATAAGCTTTGCGATCAAACTCGGGCCTCTTTCCTTCTTCTCTTCAGCTGCTGCGCAGACAGATGAATCCATGGAAGTAAAATTTTCAGTTTGAAAAGATGAAGATTGGCTCAAGCTTGTGGATGGGATATCTGAAGCTAAATCCGGATATCTTGAACTGAAGCATCTCTTTTCTTCAGCCCTTATGTTTGGCAATAGATTTTGCTTAGCTAAGCTATCTCTAATCACTTCCCTGAGCTCGTCAATGCAATCTCTTGAAGAAATGCCAGCCGAAAGGTGTGGATCCTGAACTCCCTTCTGAGAATTCTGCTCTCCGACTGGACTCAAATTCACTCTCCGAAACAATTGATCATTTTTCACCTTATCATATATTCCCTTCTCTTTCTTCTTCAACCTAGCCAAATGAGATGCTTCTTGCAACTTCCCTAGCACATGCAAAGAATCCTGCAATTCGAGAGCTCCTTTCAACAGATCTTTTGCTATATCTTTCGAATGCTGATCACACCAAATCCCTCCTCTCGACCACGAGTCGATCACCTGGTTCAGCTTGTGAGCTCCTCTGGAAACCTCCAACAGCTGGCATGAAGATGAGCTACGAAGCTCTTCCATGGCACTGTTAGACACCGTTACTTCTCTTTCTGTCTTACTCAATACTCGCCCTTTGTTCTTATGCTCCACCTTCTTCGTAATCGTTGCGGATTCAACAACCCCCTTTGGATCATCACACATAACAAACGATCTGTAAACAACTGATCTTAGGCCGTCTTGAGGCATATTCTGTTTATCCAAACCATTTTATACTGTCAGGTACATACAAAATTACAAATACTCAAAAACCAAAACCACCAATACTAAATTAGATTTTTTATGAGATGATTTCTTACCTGCTTTTGATATTCTAATAATCAGTCTTTTTCAAAGATTGTCCGAATCAGACAACAGCAACAATTGTTCAGCTCTGATTCAAATGAAAACACCATAAACAACATCCTTAATCACTTGCTGCCGTCCCAAATAAACAAAAGCAAATGCCATTAAAAACGAAGGGGGAAAAACAAAACTCCATTTCCATTAGGAATGATTCAACTTTAGCTACTGAATTATCTTCCATACCAAATAGATCCTTAAAACTAAAACCAAAAATCACATCTTTTATGAACAAATCAACTCAATTTTCTCTCATTTTCCATAAGAAGACAGAACAAAGAAGACCCAGACAATAAAATGCATTAAAAAGGGGAAAAAAACAAAGACCCAAGACATTAAAATCTGGGAATGCTGACCTTTTTCTGCAAGTGAAAGAGCATAGATTCAGATCCAAAGCATTCAGGAGCATTGAGTTTGTTGTTTAAGCAACGAAGAAGAGTATGAATCTAAATGGGGTTCAGTTTTTGCTTCCAAAATCAAAGAAAAAAGCAAGCTTTAGCCGATTATTTTAACGAAACAAAGAAGCAAATGAGATGGTTCAAAGAGTAAGCTTGTTGAGCGGCGTGATTTCATGGCGGTGGGACTTTTGGTTATAAATTTATCGATCGCGTGTTGCAGAAATAAAGGGAATAAAGAAATAAGACAAACCAAAAGGCAATCTGTTGGACAGCAGAACGAGAGGGAAAGGACAGTTAACAGTAAACGCAAGCTTTCTTGGCAAAATACTGTTTCGTCTTCCTCGGTAACTGTTCTAAGCATTTTCCATTTTTAAATTGGGATTTGGTACGAGTTTTAATTATTCTGTAGGGTTAAATATTCCACAGACCTGTAATTTATTAGGTTTAACAAAAATATGAAAAATTATATTAATTTTAATTTTGATGTTGTAAATAAAATAAATTAAATTAAAAAATATTTTATATTAAATTTTTATAATATATAATATAAATTAACAAATTAATAAATTAAATATTTTTGAAAAAGCTTAAAGTATTATTTTATTTCCAACTCAGAAGTTCAAATCTTAGTAATACTTGACCACCAATCACTTGGATTTGACTGACAATTTTTTGTTTACTTGTGGGTAATAATACAAATTAATTATCATCTTATTTTTTTAATTTTCAAAATTCTTAGTGAAAAAAGAAACAAATGGCTAAATAACAAAATAAATGGAACACAATTCAAAAAAGGAATCTAACTCTTTTGAAATTGAAATAATAATAATAATAATAATGTTATAACTAAAATAATGAATAAATAAAATAAGAATAAAAAACAAGAATGAAAGAATAAAGAGAAGATATCAAGAGAGATATTTGTATTGTTCTTAATATTTGTCTATAATGTCTTCAGAAACTCATTTATTTATAGGCATAAGGAGTACATAACGTATTAAACTCTAATTAATGAAGATAATATTTTTAATGATAAAGTTCTTATTATGATAGATATCCATATAGATAATATTCATAACAAATAATATTTTTTAATAATTATATATTATTAATTATTTCTAATTAAACAATATATATTATTAATTAAAGTGTTAATTAATTCAATATTTACTTTTTTCATAATGTTTTTTTATTTTGCAGTTAATAGGTAAAAATTAACGCATTCACGAGAAATTATATCATAAATTTTTTTTCTACCTCGTCATTCGTAGTCTCAATTAATCAGATTTATTCATCTTATATTTTTTAAAAGTAAATTATCACATTTTTCTTACTTTTAATAGGTGAATGGATAGTTATCCGACGTTTACTTAAAGATTAACGAAACTGATTGTATGAAACACAAATAACGTGGTAGAAAAGGTCCATGATATAATCTTTCATTCATAGGAGTCTCGATATATCATTTTCGTGTATATATGTATATATATATATATGTATATGTATGTACGATGACAAAAACTAAAACAATCCTTTAATTTATCTTCTTTATATATTAATTGTCCTTAAGATTTTATTGTTTTAGAGTTTAATATTTTTTAAATAAAATTTTGATTCGATTCAGTTTAACTGTATTTTTCACTGCTTCTTAAAAAAAATACTGTATTTTCACTGTTGCTATTATGTTCTCTGTACCTCCTCACATGGCCAATAATTCAAATCATAAAGAAGAATAAAATATTTTTATATTTTTAATTAGGAATGAAATCGGTCACATCACAATTTCCTCCTTCGATAGGACATGGAGCACATGCACATGGCATTTATTTTGTAGTGTTGTATAGTGTGATTGAGGACATATTATTTTTATTAATAAATATTCAAAGTATATTTTCAGTATATTGTTTAAAATGATAGAATTTAATATTATTTATTGAGTTTGTTGTATTTAACGTTTTGCTTTTTTATTTTTTTACATTATTCGAACTTTATTGTATTTATTTTTTATTAAATTTTTAATAGTTATAATGTGATATTTTAAGAAATTTTTATTTAAAGATTATTACCATTTTAGCCTTCGAAATCATTTTTTCTTTTAAATTTAACCGATCCTCAGAAACTAAAAGTCAAGCCGAATTTTCAATTAAATCAATAATTTAATATATTAAGTTTTAGATAAATAATTAACGACATAAGATGATACTATAGGGCTAAAATCTTTTCAGAAAAAAACAAATACAGGGGAATGTCTCACAATTAAAATATACCCATTTTTAAACCTATCAAATGTTTTAATTAGAAAAGAGAATCATAATCTTCACAAAAAAATTTAAATTTAAATATTTTAAAAAAATTATTTTTATTTAAGTATTGTTTTGTTGTCACTTGTCTAATTGATGGATTCTCAATTTTTTTAATATATTTATTTTTATTTGATTTGGTAAAAGTTAAAAATGATGTTAAGAACATATACGGGAACATTAAGATTATATACGAGGGAAGAGAGGCTAATGGTGTAGCAGACATGTTGGTCAAAATCATAGGAAATATTGAAGATTTGGTGCGGGTGTTCTTGGAGACACCTAATGCAGTTCGAAACTTATTTGATCGGAATAAGTCCGCAGGTTTGACGTGACGTTTATGAATTTTAAGTATTTGATTAAGTTTGTATAATATTGCTACGAGTACTTTTTCCTCCAATTAAGTTTAAGGAGAATTTTAATGAGACTCGTAATTACATTTTTTTTACATCAAAAAAACATATACGGTGTTAATTTTTTTACAAGAACAGATACTAAATCAAATATCTTACCAAAGTATATGTACCAAATACGACATTAGACCATGGAGAAATTACAGGTTGCCGGGAACACCAGAGGCGCATACGGTAAATGAGATTGCAGGGGCATTATGAATTTTGGTCGGACATCCAAATTTGTAGTAATTAATTAAGTAGCTTGTTAGGTTTGGACTTTAATTTTGAGCAGATTTTGGTCATAAATTAAACATGTTTGATGGCAGACAACTTTGACAGTTGACCTACAGAAACAAGTTGAGCCTGCAGATTTTTTATCAAATAAGAACAAGAGCAGAGGGCAGATGATTCATTTGGGGGTTAAAATAAATAAAAAAAAAATATTAGTCTACTAACGATAAATAACTTAAAATAAAATGATAAATAATATATTATTTTTATCTCTAATTTAAGCTTAATTGTTATTCATTGTCCATCAAATTTTGATCATAGCTGCCATGGATAATGATATGGCGATGATGACGGAAAGGTTTGCAAAGTTGCTTTTGGGTGAAGATTGTAAGCATTAAACTAACAAAAACGCAGCGGAAAAGGATCGAAATAAATAACTTTAGTTATTGTCAAAATTTTATGTCAAATAAGATGTGGTTGCACCACCGTCGAGCTTGTCGGACCACTTTGATAATACCTTGAACCACCATAAAAATAAAGAACTCGGCCACAAAAATAATTAAACACTTAAAAACTCATTAGATGGAATATGTGATATTTCCGAACGCGGAAAAGATGTTTATTCAGCTCTGGCATTACCAAAGGCAGTCAAAAATCTAGCAGGTGTATTTTCCTAACTTATATACATATTCGTGTCGACTACATATCCGGTTACGATGCATAACAGTATTTATTAATCATTTAAGTTCGAGAAACATTGATTTTTACGAACTGATGGTGGTCAATTATATTGCAGCATCCTTTTTTGGAGAGGAAGCGAAATTAGGGCCCTTGGCTCCAGAAAGGAAAGCAAGGTGGAGAAAAGAAATGGACTGGATCTTATCTGTTACTGATCACATTGTTGAATTAGTTGCTTTGAAACAGACATTGAGGTTATGGTCATGAGACAACGAGCAGGTCCGACCTGCTCGCGAATATTCCAGGTCTGTGCAAACTCGACATACTGCTCATCGTCGGTATCTCTGTCCATAGCCGACGATAAAGATTTTTACACTTTGGTTTGCTGATCAAATTTGTAACATGAAACAGGAGAATCTAGACAACTTTGGACGAGAAAAAAAGTTCTGTTATGTGTCCAAAAATGTTCCTGAAGGGAAGGAAAGCAGCCAAAGGGAAGACAAATGTGGCATCCGGTTGTTAAGGTTCCCGAAAATGGACTTTCGGAAATGCAACGATGGATGCAATCCAAGGTCAGTGAACCAAGTGCTGAAAGCATCAATGCTGAAGTCATTCGAGATAGAAATCCCCGAAAGCTAGATTGATTCTCTACCCAAGGTAAAGAAAAGAAACCAATGTCACCACTGTAGAGTAAACTCGCAATGTGACACGAACAGTCTAGTACTAACATGTTACCCGGAGCCTAATCAAGCTGCAACTGACTGTGCTCTATCATATTTGATGTGGAATGGAAGAGAGCCTCAGTGATTCGATCTATAAAAGCATCATGGTGGAGTACTTAATCTTCACTTGACATAACAAAGATCCAAGAAAACAGGGATATATATAATCAAAAACATGTTCTTAATCTTCTCCCGAATTACATTCTGAGATTGTTGAACTTTTTTTCCTGCAGGATGTTGGACCGGCTATCCTGGAGAGATATTCCAGGGCACTCGAAGGCTTGGCTTTCTCTGTGACGTCGAGAATCGAGGACATTTTTCAAGTTGATAATTGGGAGAAAAAGTAAAACATAGGTACAAATTAAAATTCAGGTACGGAATCATATTTGAAATCAACACATCACAAAATGTCATAAAAGAAACATGATTAAACTACTAAGAATCATTTAAGCATTATTTAGCATCACAAACCATTGATACCAACTGCAAGCATTCCATTTACGATGGCGTTTAACATAAGTCAAAAGGAGACGTATAACATTGAAATCAAAATATCCAAAAATCTGGTTCGAATCCCGAACTAGCAATTATTATGGAAAATCATATTTCCTTCCGCACTTGGGAGAAAAACTACAATCATGACAAAGATGGAGTGAAAAGCCAAAAAGCACTTGGTAGAATGGGTACATAATGAAGCTGTTAGCTTCCTAAGAGGAATGGGTGACTGCAGCATGTATAGCATCGGCAAGATGCGGGACGGTACTGGAGCTAAGGCCCGCCATACTAATCCTCCTGCAAAATAAAGAGATATTGAACCATTATTTAGCTTGTTGCAGATTGATATTAGCAGGCAACGGTCGAGATATTGAACCATTATTTAGCTTCTTGTAAAATAAAGAGGAACAACCTCATCATCGCAGATTGATATTCTACGATCTTATAATGAAACATGCGAGAGTATTGGGAGGAGAATCTTCAATAGAAGACGTTCAAATAAAAAAGAAATGGATCTGTTTACCCGTCAGATGTCATGTAAATGTGGTACTCTTTGGTCATGAAGGCAACTTGATCACTGTTCAATCCTGTGAAAGTAAACATTCCAATCTGCTTGATAATGTGACTCCAGTCACCAGGGGTACCTGCAAGAAAGGAGATAGAAACATGTTTTTAGTTTCTGATTTTATGGAATACACCAAAGATCCATACACAGTAAAGATACTAGAAAGGAACGCAGAAATTTCTCGTCAATAATATATAAAGGTCAGAGGAGCCCAAATCCCAAGAACAACAAACAGGGTTTTTGTTAATTGACTCGTACATACCAAACTTGGCTACCGGTAAACAAAAAATGGGTAGAGATATGTATAGACCATTGAAAGAAAGAATTAAACAAAACCTTTAGCAGTTAAAGCATCAAACAGTTGTTTCCGCATGCTAATAATTCGGTCTGCCATTGCTTTCAATTCAACCTTCCACTCATTATACATATCACTGCAAAATAAAATAGAATTAAAACAAGTTTAAAACAAAAAACATGAAGTCAAGTGAATTCTCTTCATTTGAGTGATTACCTCAGTCAAAGTCCAGCAAGAAAGTCATAGATGAAAAATTACAACCAAACAGACCAATAAATGTTTTCCTTCCCTGATTAATGTCACTTTGGCTTGGGAAGTAATGAAATTCTCTATAGAATCCTAAGATTAAATTTTCTTGAATCTTTAACACTAAGACAAGCCATTGCAATCATTGCATTTCTGAAAATTTTCCAATACAACTAGTTTCTGTCACCTGACAAGTCTAAAAGACAGATAGTTTGGTTACGCAAAGAAGTTACCTACCTATTTTTCAGGATGGTGGATGCAATTGAGGCACCATGAAGTGGTGGATTGGAATACATAGGCCTAACCACAAGCTTCAACTGGCTCTCAACCCTACTTGCAACATCAGCCGCCTTACAGACCTATAAAATTATTTTTGTTATTGATATTATTCCATGAAATAAATTTACTCATGATTTATAAGTCTAGAATCTTACAATGCTGAGAGCACCAACACGCTCCCCATAAAGTCCCATGTTTTTTGCGTAACTTTGAGCTATAAAGCATTCCCCACCATCTGCAACAAACATGCGGACAGGTTGTGCATCTGCATCTAAGCTACCACTTGCAAATCCCTGGATGTCAAAATTCAAGTGTTTGTAAAATAACCATTCTATAACCTCAGAAAACAATAAGATTAGCATATAAGGAATACACTAAACAGCATTCTAACATTATCACGCCCCACACAGAGCTTTAACCATAAGTTTATAACATCAGACAATTACTTGGTAAGCACTGTCAAAGAAAGGCAATAACCCTTTGGATCTTATCAACTGCCGGATCTGCTCCCATTGTTCAACAGTTGGATCAACACCTGTTGGGTTATGGGCACAGGCATGAAGAAGCACTATAGCCCCAGCTGGTGCAGCGCCAAGATCTTCTAGCAAGCCTGTTTCCCAAAATTTTGCCATTACTTTTATCAGTATATCAAAACAAGATTTTGGCTCCAAATATCATAGAAATCCTTGGTAAAGGAACTTGAAACCAAAAGCTGGCAATAAAATGGCAACCACATGTTTTTGCACAAAGCTATATGGAGAGTACTTTAGCCTAGATCACGTATCATATAAGCATGTTTCCATCCTCAATGCACCAAAAAAAGGCAATGACTATTGAAAAATGTAATAAAAGAAGACATCAATTGTCTCTCCAAGAATTTGTTAATCTAATTAACTTATTAGCAGCATCAACTCATTCACAACATAGCCAATTGATAGAACCATTAACTCGGACCTTGGAAATTAAGCCCACGGGTTGTTGGATCATAGTAGGTATAAGTCTTCACAGACAACCCAGCCATCGTGAAAACTTTCAAATGGTTTCCCCATGATGGCTGTGGAACGTAAATAGTACGCTGGCAAACAAAAGAAGGGAAAAATAAGCATTACATTTTTTTTTCTCTTCAAGCAATATAACCTACTCAAATACAAATTAAAAAAACAGAGAAAGAATGTGCACTTTACTTCGTTGTAATGCTTTGCTAAAAACTCAGCCCCAACCCTCAAGGAACCAGTACCAGACAAGCACTGAGCAGTAGCCACTCTGTTCTCTTGAATAGCAGGACTACTCCAAAGCAAGTAAACAAAAAACATACAATAAGTTATCAAGAGAATACGATAAAAACGGGCAGCTACACTAAAATATAAAATGTTTCAATTGACTGTTTTTTTAAAACACTTCATTTTTATTCTTTATTTGTCTTCCTGTTTCTTCCTTCCTTTACCTGTCATCACCAAGAATGAGCTTAGCACTCAATTTATTGAACTCTGCAAGACCAAGAATAGGAAGATACTCCTTGACTCTCGACCTGAATACACATAAACCATGATCAACAAATTCACAGTAGGCATGAGAAACATAATGGTTTGAACAACTTACTGGTCATTAACAAGAAGCTGTTCTGCTTTCCGAACAACATTTAGAACCAGTGGTTTTCCTTCCTGTTAAGCAAAAACAGATAAATTGATTCGACATCAAGAAGAAGATAGATCAATATTATTAATTATTATCAATCTGATTTTTAACAAGACAATACCTCAGTTCTGTAAGCACCAACGCCCAAATTCAACTTGACCGGGCTTTGATCTTTGTTATAAGCAACTGTAACCTATTTATTCAAATAAAAATATTCAAAATAATAAAAAACAAATGAAACGACAATCAATCAAACGAAGATTTTATTTGTTTTCTAAATGGAAAAAAAACGGAACTAAAACGAAACTGCTAATATTCAAAAAAGCATATGTAACCTATATGTTCAAATAAAAATTCGTAATAATAAAAAAAATGAATGAAACATCAATCAATCAAACGAAGATCCGTCTATTTGTTTTCTAAATGGAAAAAAAAAAAAAAAAAAAAACACGAATCTAAAATGAGACTGCAAATCTTCAAAATCACAGCAACGAAGAGGATTGAATCAAACTTAAGTAAAGTACATCGCTATTATAATTCACGAACAAATCAAACAAAGAGATGACGAGTTACCCCGAGAATGGGATCTTCGGGAGCTTGAGCAATGGCGGCAAACACTGAATCCATTGGTTTCGAAGAGAAACGTCGAAGATTTCTTCTCTCTTTCTGAGGTTTAAAAGTACGACGGAGAATGAGCAGAGAATCAGAGAAGGGGGATTAAAATGGATGTTTCAGATTCATTTGTATAAGCCGAGACTGTTTGGTTGGTTTGTTGAAGCAGCGGGCGGTCTTAAACACCGTGAAGTGCTGTGGGCGTTGTTGCTTTTTCCGAGTGCTTTTCACTGTTTACCATGGTTTTTTGGATTATTTTCCGTAACCTTTTTTTCCCTTTATTAATTAATTAATGGTATAAAGATAATTTTAGGCTTTATTAATTAATGGTATAAAGATAATTTTCACCCTTAACGTTTATAATTTTTGTCATTTTAGGCTTTATTTTTTTGGATAAATTTAGTCCTTAACCTATGTCTTTTTAACAAATATCTCATTTTTTAACTAATATTATAACTGAACCATTAAAAATTTAATAATGATAACATATTATATATATGTAATAATATATTTTAAATGACATATAATTTAACCTATTAAATATAGAGAGAGAAAATATAATTTTATTTCAGTATAAAATATAAAAAAATTAAATTTTAAATAAAATATTAAAAATTAATTAAATACAAAACAAAAATTTACTAAATATTCTCAACCCTAACTAAACTATAATATCTTTATAAAACCCTAAAACTCCGATTTAGATTAAAACTAAAATACCTAAATTCTAAACTAAAATAATAAAAATCTAATTTATTATTATCAAAATTCTTTATCTTTGATTCACCGGTAACAAACTATGCAAAACCCTTTCTTTTCAGATTATGTTCATACCTTTTTAGATAAAATTTTGATTTTACTATAGTTAAGGTTGAGAATGTTTAGTGGCCTTTTGTTTTAGATTTTATTATTTTTTAATAAATAAAAAATTAATTTTTAATATTATTTAAATTTTAATTATTTTATATTTTTAGTGGAATAAAACTATATCCCACGTTTATGTATTTAATATACTAGATGTTAAGTCATTTAAAATATATTATTACATATCTATGACATGTCATCATTATTAAATTTTTAACGGTTCAGTTATCATGGTAGTTAAAACATGAGTTATTTGTTAAAAAGATAAAGGTCAATGGCTAAATTTATCCCAAAAAAATAAGGGTCAAAATGACAAAAAATTATAAACGTTAAGGATGAAAACTATCTTTAAGCCTTAATTAATTTATTTATGTTTAAAACACTGATATCCGACCAATCAATTAATACGAATTAGATTTTATAAAATAAAAATATTTTAGCATAAAGATAATTTTAATCCTTAACGTTTATAATTTTATCATTTTAATTCTTATTTTTAGAAATAAATTTAATCCTTAACTTATATCTTTTTGATTAATAACTTATTTTTTAATTATCATGATAATTGAATCGTTAAAAATTTAATTGTTTTATATTTTATATTAGAATAAAATTATATTTCATATATATATATGAATTTGATATATTAGATGTTATGTCATTTAAAATATATTCTTATAGGCATATGACATGTCATCATTGTTAATTTTTAATGATTCAGTTATCATGATGTTTAAAAAATAAGGTATTTGTCAAAAAAAATATTTTTAAGAGCTAAATTTATTAAAAAAATAAAAATCAAAACGATAAATTATAAACGTTAGTGGTTAAAAATTATATTTATGCCAAATATTTTTTTAATTTAATTTCCTTTATTTATTTTTGAAATGTTTTAGTCGGTCCAAGAAATGCTTACGCGGCGAAAGGCGTGCAATCTGACGTGGATATGTGGGATCCCATTCATAACAAGTAGTGGTCATGACTTCTGCACCACTCGTAAGTAGTAGTAACTGAAAACTGAATTTATACTCTTTTTTTTTCGGAATAATTAATAAAATAATAAATAGTTTGGTAGTATCGCTCTAAATTTAATAATAAGATTTATGATTATTTTGTTATATAGATTTTCAGAGCTAAATTTTTAAATTATTTAAATTTTAAAACATTTAATATTTGATTTTAGTTCTATCATAACTTTAATTTAGTATGATATGATTTTAATAAGAGTTATGAATGTAATTGGTTCTAGATGAGTCGTGAATAAACAACGGGAACACATCATGAATCATGATCATACATGCATGGCTTCTCCACCAGTCCCGGAACGAGCGTCGAGCCTCGAAGCTTCGACATGGCCGGTCGAGGCTTGGGATCGGGGAGTTGAACTGTTGGAATAAATGCTACCTGTTCGGCCATATACTTATCCACCTGAGTATCATACATATACATGCATGCATACATTCATACGTACATACTTAATGCATTTAAGTTTGATTTTGGTTTGACCGTGTCTTGGCTCGATTTCCTTTTTCCAGAAAGTCTCTTAACGGATTGTGTCGGGAAATGGACACGAGTTGGGCTTGAGTTGACCCAGGATTGGGTAATTACGCCATGGGAGGTGGGTGACAAAAGCAATAGGAAGAAATTCAATAGCCCATGCTGTATGCCTTACTGGTCCATCCTCACAAAATCTGGGGTTGATTTAATGGTTTTAAATATTAAAATATTTATCATTTAAATCAATTCGTCGGTGATTAGGCTCTTATTATTAATACAAATCAAAACACATCGTGTCAAATTCGAATAAGCTATTTAATTAAAAAGTCCGACACGTCAAAGTCAAATAATTTATTCGAACAAATATACAATTTTTTATAAAGTAAACACCTAATCTCAAATTACGCCCATAAGTGGGAAATAAATAACTGAAGGAATGAGACACCCACCAAGATGGATATAAAATAATTGCTATATAAATCCTTTACTCAATCACACATCATATACAATTAGAATTCATTTATTTTTTAAAAATCTCCTACTGTCAGATTTGTTTTTTCTTCGTTGAGTGACGTCGGCGGCACCAATCTTAATATTGGTCACCGTCCGTCGGACTCTATCGTTTTTGTTTTTTATTAATAAATAACTCTGCTCTCGTGGCAAGACGACGTCACGACTGATCAAGATGGCGCTTATTTGTTATCACGATGATCTTCCTTGCTTTGGATCCTCAGATTGAATATGGATACGTGATTTGCGCTTGTGGATAGTTTACCACGACGTTCTGTTCTGATCTGTGTTTTTCAGTGATCTTCATAGATTAATCTCCTTTTGGTTCGTTTATTGATGCAATCAGATTTGTTCGTATCTATCTTTTCGATCGAATCTTTAGATAAGTTTTAAACTTTTTTATGTATGGTCCTTGTTTGATATAGAGTGGCTAATTTTAAGAAAATGATCAAATTATATTTTTAGTTTACAATGATAATTGTAAAACATTATTGTAATATTGAGTATTTTCTTATTAATAAAATTAGTTGTATCTGTTCAAAAAGATTATTTATTTTATTCATACCATTAATTAATTAATTAATCATTAAAACAGTAGAAAAGGATTGAATCTAATAAGTTTTATTTATTTATTTTAGAATTATGTTTCTGACAATCAATTTCATTTTTACAATGAAGTCCCTCTTGAAATAAATTATAAATATGTCATTATTATGATGTATATAGTTGCAGTCAACAACCGGAGGGTTAAATTTATAATTATCCCAAAGAAACAATAAATTGACTTTTTCTTTTCTTTTTCTAAAGCATTAAGATTTAAGACTTTAAAGAAAAAAAATCAAAGAATCTCGTAATTTGGCGGCTTGGCGCTAAATGGAAGGGGTATC
This sequence comes from Abelmoschus esculentus, assembly GCA_035048815.1. Lineage (NCBI taxonomy): Eukaryota > Viridiplantae > Streptophyta > Magnoliopsida > Malvales > Malvaceae > Abelmoschus > Abelmoschus esculentus. The sequence continues at coordinate 18,476,348 of JAUCBN010000026.1, forward strand.
CGCTGCTTGACCACTTACACTGGTCTTTCGGGTACTACGTTGACTAGGGTCTACGTTTTTTTGATATCGGATCTGATTAATAAAAAATTAAATATTTAGAATTTTAAATTAATATAATACTACTCAATATGAACGAGTATTCAATCGAGTCGAGTCCAGTTAAAAAATTTTGAGTTATTCGAGTTGACGAGTCATATTTTACAACTCAAACTTTATTTGAATTTTTTTCGGTTTGAGTCAAGTTTAAGAAATTCAAGTCGAATCGAGTCAAATTTTTGAGTTTTTATAAATATTTAATTATAATTATTATTTATCATGTTATAGTATGATTTGATTTAAATTTAAACGACTTTTTTTAATCATATAAGATATGTATATATATTTTTATATGTAGCAATATTTTTTTTATATTTTTATATATCGATGTATATATATTATAAAAAATTGATAGACTCGTCTCAAACTTAAAAATTAATCCTTTAATTACTAAAAATTTCAAGTTATTCGAATTTTCATTTTATAACTCGAACTTTATTTGAATTTTTTTCGAGCTGAGTCGAGTCTTTAAAATTTCAAATCGAGTCAAAACGAGTCGAGTATTTTTGCCTCGAGTCGAATTTTGCTCACCCTTACTACTCAATCCGGGAAAATGAGATATCAAAATATATAGATTGATTTAATTATTTTTTTAAATTTGATGATCGTATTTATAAGGATTTTAAATTTTGAATATAAATTTATAAAAATTTTATTTTTTTTAATTTTAGTATATAACAAGTTTCAAATTACTAAATATAACATGATTTGTATCTATAAAATTTTAAATTTCTAAATAATTTAAAATCTAAAATATTATAACTCATATCCGACCCAAAAACTATATCAATTATTTAAAATTTTAAACTAAATCAATAAATAAACATATCAATTATTTAAATTTTTTAAATTAAATCCTTTTAATTTTGTGCTTTAAACAGACATTTGTTTATAATTAAAAATTTAAACTTTTATTTTAATAAACGTTGTTGATTAATAGACGTTCACGATTTCAATGACAAACAAATTTGAAACGTAAAATCAAAATCATATCTTTTTAAATAATATTTAATTGTTAATAATTAAATTAATCAACTTATGAATCACGAAAGACTTCGATAGACGAGGAAAAGACAAAGCTTAGTGGACGACTAATGCGACAAATGCTCTTTATTAGGTATACATAAATAAAATGGTTAGGTTCAAGAGAGAAAATGTGAGAACTAAAAAAATACCATATAATACTATTAATTTTGAACCGTTTAAACTATAATCTATGATTGTCTAAGTGTTTTAACAATAATAACATGTTATATATATATATAGAATGAGATTAAATATCGTGTTATTTAAAATATATTATCACATATATATAACAGGTCAATATCGTTAAATTTTTAACGGTATAATCATTCTGTCAGTTAAAAATAAGTTATTTTCAAAAAGACATAGATTAAGAGTTAAATTTATCTAAAAAAAATTAAGACCAAAATAATAAAAATTATAAATGTTAAGGGTTAAAATTATCTTTATGACTAATTAAATTTATATTTTTATTACATAATCTAATGTGATTATAACGTTAAGGGTAATATGCCGTAATCTCCTATATGTTTCCACCTAATTCCTCTCACGATCCTTGCATGTAGGTACGTAAAAAGTTAATCCGATCTAAAAATTTGATTAAAACTTGTTTGAGTCAGAATCTAGTTTGACTCGAAAATATAATGATTTGGATTTGATCTGTATACGACTGTTGTTGACCAAAACCCGAATTAGACTTGTTACTATAGTAGTCGAACCCGAATTGTATCCAGCCGAGAATGATCCGAACCCGATTTCAACCTATTACTGTAGAACTGAAACCTGACTTGCATCCAACTGAAACTAACATGAACCCGAGTCCGATCTGGCAGATAACCGATATTATCCGACTGAATCGACCAGAGACTTAATTTTACTCGACCTATTTTAAATCCGACCCGATAAATGACCCGACTTATTTTAAACCTGACATGTTATTGGCCTGAACTAATATTAACAAAACTTAATATTTACATGACATAATTAAGTATATCTATAATTTTATGAATTTAAAGTATTAATAAATATAATTAAACTTAAAAAAATAGAATTAGACATGAGACTTAATTTAAGATTAATATTTAAATTTAATATTACATTTTTAGTTAAATTAATTAATTTATTATTTTATTTATTTTTAATGTATTCAATTTTAATTATAAAATTAATATTTAATTAAATTAAATTAACTCATTGAAGTTAGAATTAATTAAGTTAAATTAAAATATAAAAACATAATTAAAAGAATTCTAAAATCAAATGTATATTTTCATTAAATCTAAATTATAGCTCAATTAAATTAAACTAAAATAATTGATAAAAAAGATAAAAAAAATAATTGATAAAAAAGAGTGAAGAGATAAAATTTTGGAGGAAACAAGTAACTTAATTTTTAAGATGGAGATTAATTTATTTTTCGTATAAAATTTTTGAAGGGATATAAGTTACATAAAATTTTGGAGAAAATTTAAAATAAATTTTGATTATTATATAGAAAAAGGGAAAAAATTAAATTTTTGGAGGGAATTAATATATATAATAAATTTTGGATTATTATTATTATTATTACAACATATAATCAAATAATAAATTTTGATTAAATATAAACAATTAAAAATATAAAAAAAGAGATTAGATTTAGATATTCATTTGACATTACTCTAAGTCGGATAAAAAAATTCTGCATATTTTATATAGGTTGCGCATACAAAATCGAATATCGCACCGCTCTACATCTTATTTTATAATTATTTTAATTTAGTTATGATCACTCAAAAATTAAATTTTAAAATTTATTTTTTATTCGATTCGGTCCTCATTTAATTAAGATCAGATTTTATATTTTAAAATTGTTTTAATTTGATCATGGAGAATTAGTTTAGTGATTGGAGAATTGGTTTTAAAGAAATAATTTAATAATTTAGGCTTAAAAGATTAGTATTGGGCTTAAAGAATTAATAATATACATACATTAATTCATAAACAAAATAAATACATATATTAGTATACATTTAAGTATATATTATATTAAAGTATATTATATATAATACATTAATACATAAAATATAATATTTATTAATACTTTTAAGCATATATTATATATATATATATTAAAGTATATTATGATCATTAAATAAAAAATATATTTATCAAAAATTATTATAAATATAAAAGTAATGGAAAAAAAATTTAGTTTAGGAGGAAAATTTTTACTTTTTGATTTGTGGAGGAAACTAGCAACAAAATGAAACAGTATAGAGATTTTTTTTGGTTTAGGGGTTAATCACACTCTAAGTCCTTTCTTAATTAGATCATTAATATATTATTTGCTTTATAATATATAATACATATATACATATATTATAATATGTGCTATGATATATAATACATATATAATATTTAATATGATATAAATTTGTATGTAGTATATAATATATAATATACATTAAAAATTAATGTATATTATATATATATATATATATATTATAAGCATGTATACATATAATATAATACATTATACATATATATTATAAGTATATATACATATATAATATACATAATTTTATATACATAGATAAATATAATACATATACGTATATTAAATTATTAATATATTAATGTATATATTAATGTTGTGTACTACACTAAATTACTAATGTATATTATATACATAATACTACATACATCTAGTTATACATACATATACATCTAATTATTATGTATACATATATTAATGTACTACTACTAGTCTATTATGTATACATCTAATCACTACAATATATGAATGTACTATACACATTATACATATATGATATATTAATGGATACATGATACATCTAATTACTAATATATAATTATGTATACTTATAAAATATATTAATGTATATATCTAAATTACCAATATATATTATATATATACTTATATTAAATTATTAATGTATTATATATATATAGTATTATATTTATATATTCTATATTTTCATATCCAGTATAAATTTATTTTTCATATATAATATTATTCTATTTCAAAAAATAGTATTATTTCATATATAATATTATTTTATTTTTAAAAATAGTATCAATTTATATATAGTATTATTCTATATATAGTATATTTTTTATATATAGTATAAATTTTTTATATGATATAAATTTTATATATACATTCTATTTATAATATAAATTCTATACATAGTTTATTTCTATTTTTGAAATTTATTGATAAGATAATATTATATTTTATTAATATTTATAATTTTTAATTTAAAATAATATTTTTTAATTTTGTAGTCCAATATTTATTTTTCATTAATTTTTATTTTGTAGTCCAATATTATTCTATATGGTTGATATTTTTTGCAGGAGTTGGAGCTATATAGTAGTGGCTGGAACCAACCTCCTACTAGTATTAAAACGTTATTAAAATATTAATGGTGAATCCATTCCTCTCTACTTCCTGCTCTAGACTCTACCTGCCAGATCTGTAACCCAGTCCTTTTCCACGAGCTCAAGCTTTTTATGTATACTCCTTGACCAGATTTGGAACAACAAGCAAGAAAATTGATAGCAGAGAAAGAGCTTTGGAAATAACAGTGACAATGGAGGTCGGAAACCACGGCGTCGCCGTCATTTACATCTATAATCCTCCCTTGAATATCATAAATGCTGCAAGTAAGCTTCAACAATCCTTGCACTTAACTAAGAACTCGATTCTATCTGTTTTCTTCGTTAATTTTTTTGATTGTATACAGTGATAGCGGGACTGAAGGAGAAATTCGGTGAGGCTACTAGGAGAGGTGATGTCAAAGCGATTGTGTTAACCGGTGAGTTTTGGAGTTTGATCCCGGTGAATATTCTTTTTTAGCTGAAGAATTCGTAATTGTTTATTAGTTTATTGTTTATTCTCTATTTATGAAGAATCACTTGATTAAAAGCCTACATAAGAGGATTTTGAGTTTGAATTTTAGTTATGAGATTGATTATTTATAATTGTAGTTTTTGATTGTTTAACATCGTGTTAAAAGTTGTTTTTAGTACTGAAGATTTCTTGCCGTTTCTTTGCATTTGCATGATAATTGCAGGTAAGGGTGGAAGGTTTTCAGGGGGGTTTGACATCAATGCTTTTAAGAAACCGAGTGGTATGAGTTCTTCTGATTGTTGGACTTGGTTGTCACCTTTTCAGTCATGTTTTTTTTTTTACATGTTTTGTATATTTTCTGAAAGTACTAAAGCATGCATGGATGGTGTTGGCATGACAGGTGATACTTCGGATGAACCAAGTGCATCAATTGATCTCATTGTCAACACTATGGAAGGTTCTTACTTGGCTGTAGTCGTAATGATTTCCTGAATGTAGTTTTCTAAAAACATCATTTCAGAGATAATGCCAATACTTTCTAAAATCGTCAGCTAAGGAATATGGAATAAACGGATAGAACCTGCCAGGGTTTTAACCACTGACTTGATTACTTAATATCCTTAATAATACCTGCAAGACATTTTCAGGAATGAGGGTAAATTGATTAGTTGTAATTAGCCAAAGTTGATCTAAAGTAATCTTGATTCTGACAATGTTGGTCTTCCATAATCTAGATTGCAAGAAGCCTGTTGTTGCAGCTGTTGAAGGATTGGCTCTTGGAGGTGGCTTAGAATTGGCAATGGTTTGTATTTTCTGCTGTAATTAACTTCTTTTGTTAGACATTGCTTGTCGGACCATAGCAGAATTGTATGATTCTATCGGAGTCTCATACAGGGTTGTCATGCTCGTATTGCTGCTCCAAAAACACAATTAGGCTTGCCCGAGTTGACGCTTGGGGTGATTCCTGGGCTTGGAGGTATGGTTGACTAGCATTGTTCTTCTGATGGAATGTTTATTTTTTGTTAAGGTGCGATTCTAACAATAAACAATGATTGTATCTATAATATGGTGGTATTTGAAGGTACACAACGTCTTCCAAGGCTTGTTGGGATATCAAAGGCTGTTGAAATGCTGCTGGTAAGACTGTTACTGGTAGAGCAGCGACATTATGGTGATTGATCATCATATTAGAAAACTCATGGTCTTGATTCCCTAGTTTCATTTCATTGATTTTTTTTCTTGGTTAGAGGCATCATGCAGTCATGTTTCTGAATGATTGGATTTGTTCGAGCCTTGAAGGCTTGAATATATTTAATTCTGATGCATAATTTCTTTAAATGATAAAATATTTGAACCATCAATTTCCACTGGATTTTATTTTGCTCAATGGTTCTGATAGAATGATTATAAAACTCACTGCTGCAAGTAAGCTTTGGCGGAGCAAGCCACCATCTTTTCCTTTTAATAAAATTACCTAACTAGGTTCTATGCTTTAACATGCTTCTTTCCCTGAATTAATTTTACACGGTTAAATGATTTTTTTTGCTGATTTTCTTTCCCACTAAATCTAATTCAATACAAATATAATCTCTTTACAGTTTTCCAAACCAATATTGTCTGAAGAAGGAAAGTTGCTAGGTCTTATTGATGACATAGCACCCTCTGAAGAGTTAGTGAGAGCCTCTCAATTATTCGCTTTAGAAATTGCCGATAGACGTAAACCATGGGTGCGTTCACTCCATAGAACTGACAAACTAGGATCCCTGTCGGAAGCACAGGGGTTGTTAAGCGCTGCTAGAAAACAAGCCAATCCGAATATGCCTCAGCACCTTGCATGCCTTGATGTAGTTGAGGAGGGTATTCTCCACGGAGGATTTAAAGGGCTTCTAAAGGTATTTCTGTTTAGAGCCTTTTTATTTGCTGGAAATGATACATCAACATCTTATGATGTTTCTTAATGCTAATAACTACTAGCAAACCATCTTAGCGAGAATGTTTATTCCCTCTACATTTTGTTAAGTTCAGAGACAGCTTTATTAGATGTCTTACGTTTCAGTTTTCTTTATTTCATCTCGTATGATCTTTCTAGTTAATTTGCTTGCGACATACTGGATTGTAATATATTCATATGCACTCTTATTGTAACAGGAGACCTCTGTGTCAAAAGAGCTAGTCCAGTCAAACACTACAAAAGCTCTTATTCATCTTTTTTTCTCCCAACGTGCTACAGCAAAGGTAACTAATGATTCTTAGAATCGCTGGTCTCTTTGATTCCATCTTGCAGTGATTTAGGGTTGAATTCTGGTTTGAGTGAATTCTAAAACCACTGTCCTTGATGTATTATCATCCTTCTGCAGTGTAGGACATCCATTTATATATAAAATGAACTAGTGAAAATTTGTAATATTCCTGGAGTTCTATGTTTTCCATGAATGGTTGCTTCTTCTTCTTCTTCTTCAGGTTCCAAACATTACTGACATAGGTCTCAAACCGAAGCATGTAAAGAAAGTTGGTATCATTGGTGGAGGCATAATGGGCTCGGGAATAGCTACATCTCTTATCCTCAGCAACATAACTGTTTTTCTCAAGGAAATCAACTCTGAATACCTTAAAAAAGGAATGAAATCAGTAGAAGGTGGCTATTCCATTGATACATTATTTGGTCTTTTATGAATAATAATGTTTTAAAGAAATGCTTCTATTTCAGTTTTAATATTGACAAAAGGTTTGTTGGAGGGTTGAAACTTGAAATACTGAAATATGGTATTATGACTTGAATTTCCATGAATCATACCTCATACATATGCATGTCTAAATATGTGTCAAAGACAAGTGTTACATGTGTATTTTTCTTTTTTTGGTGGCAGAAAATATTGAGGGCTTAGTAACTAGAGGAAAAGTGACACGCGATATGGCGAGAAAAGCCCTTCTTATGCTCAAAGGAGTTTCCAACTATTCAGAATTTAAGGAACTGGATATGGTCATAGAGGTAGGGAGTTTTGTCACCAAGTTGTTTAATTTTACCACCTCTAAATCTTGGTTGTTTTCGTGTCTTCTGGTAAATTTCTGTATCAGAAGATATCCCAAGTTTGTCTAACAGAGGTTTCCTAAGTTGTTCTGGCTCTTCATTTAACCTGAAGTATCTATATCTGACACCCATATCCAATGCATATTTGGTCAGGGATATGTCAATATGACCCTTCAAAAACATGTATTTGACTTAGAAAAATTGGAAGTGCCCTTGTCAGACCAAATACTAGTTCCCAACAGTTATACTTGTGTCTGAGTAGCATAGGAATTTTCTGGTCATAGTCTATAGAAGGGGTGTAGTTCACTCCAATTTGGAACTAGGTACTTACTTTGCTATGCAACCGTTGTTGACCAGAGCCTTCAAGCTATCAAGAATAAGATTGTGAATAAGAAAAACATAAGTGACGTCCTCTAGCATTTCCAGCAAGCTGTAAGCCGATCCCCATAGGATTTAGCTTCACAAGTAGCATAAACAACCTGGCACCATCAATCTTTTTACAGAACATGATCAATCCCGAAATTGAGTTCAAATAAAGACGAAACAATTGATGTTCAGAGAATTTAAACTATCTGTACTGGTTGAAGTTGATTACTTAATTTATTCCTCTTGCAGGCAGTTATTGAGGATGTTCCATTGAAACAAGATATATTTAGCGAGCTCGAGAAGGTCTGCTCTTCTTCTTGCATTTTGGCTACAAATACATCCACCATTGACCTTAATGTAATTGGAGAAAAGACCAACTCCCAAGATCGTATCATTGGGGCTCATTTTTTCAGGTTGCAAAACTTGTTCTGTTTGTAAGCTAACGTATTTCTCTCTGGTTTAACATGAATGAATTGTTTTAACATGAATTTCTCTCTGGTTTGCCTTATCATTGTCCCATCATCTGGTTTAGAGTAAACATATGCTGTTATTTACTGAAATGAACTATATTTTATTGGATCCATACTAAAATGTTTTAATTATCGAAATTTTAACCACTTTGTTTTTCTGAATGGCTTGTTTTTATTCCTTCTCTGATGAACAGTCCTGCTCATATAATGCCTCTCTTGGAGATTATACGAACAGAGAAAACTTCACCACAAGTTATCCTTGATCTCCTAACAGTTGGGAAAATAATAAAGAAAGTTCCCATTGTGGTACGTAACTGCACTGGCTTTGCTGTTAATCGAACATTCTTCCCCTATATGCAAGCTCCACAACTTTTGGTGCATCTTGGTGTGGACTTGTTCAGAGTTGACAGTGTGATCAGAAAGTTTGGCTTTCCTTTGGGTCCCTTCCAGTATGTTTCTTCCTAATCCCAAATCATTCTATGACTTTCAAGTTTGATGTGTGTATTGTTTCATAGATAATCTCTTTTATGAGATAGAAGATGGGTAAAATGGAAGTAAACACCATGTGGTTTTATATGTTACATATGAGTTATGCCTCTATTTGCAGATCAATCCATTTAAAATTGCCTTCGGAATGGATAGTGATAATATGTTTTTCAATTGCAATACTTGCAGGCTTCAAGACTTGGGCGGATATAGATTAGGCAAGGCAGCTGGGAAAGAATATGCAAATGCATTCCCTGATCGAATATTTAAGTCTACACTGAATGAACTTATGTTGAAAGACGGACGAAATGGTAAAATGGGATTTTAGTTCTGCTTCCAATTCATGTTTTTAAAATGGGATTTTAAAATAAGGTGGAACCGAAAATGTTACAAAAACCGTAAGAATTCTGGTATCGATATTTTGATATATACCAAATTTCTTACAAAAAATTTAAAATTTTCAAAATTATAAGAATTTCGGTGCATACCGAACAATTAATACCGAAATTCTTATAATTTTTGTAACAATTTCGGTTCCGCAAATCCAGGTTACGTTAGAAAAACCCGTTGTCTAGCATTTTGAATCATTGGTGTTTTTATGGTGTTTTAGGCAAAAGCAACGGGAAAGGGTTTTATATTCACAAAAAGGGGAGCAAGCCAATACCTGATCTTTCAGTACTACCTATTGTCGATGAATCTAGAAAGCTTATGAATATTATGCCTGGTGGAAAGGTATTTAGACTCTTATTTGAACCCCCCCAAAAGTTTAATGGCATGAAAATTTTAACAGTTGAGGGTTCATTCCTCAGCTGGAAGCATTCTATGTGACTATGAGTTTAAGAAAAAAAAATACTCTATCTTCCATTGTTTCGCTGATATATTTTCTGTTCTGATTTCATTTGACAGCCTATATCAGTTACCGATGAAGAAATTACCGAGATGGTATTGTTTCCAACGATTAACGAGGCATGTCGTGTTTTGGACGAGGGTGTCGTTGCTCGAGCATCGGACCTCGATGTTGCATCTGTACTAGGAATGAGTTTCCCATCTTACCGGTAACTACTTCACCAACAATTTTTAGACTCTGCAAACTTGAACAGTAATGTAAGAATTTAGTGGTTCCATTTTCAACTGCTACAAGATCTGCAGTCAACTGTTCATTTTTTTCAGCTGTTGTGGTTTCTATTATCCGTTATGAATATGTATTTCGTCATTATATCGTATGTAATCAATCACTTTCGGTTGCAGTGGTGGTATCATGTTCTGGGCAGATACAGTAGGGTCGAACCGTATCTATTCAAGTCTCAAGAAATGGTCTGAAATGTATGGGATCTTCTTCAAACCATCGAGATATTTGGAAGAAAGAGCCCTGAAAGGCATGCCACTGGTAAGAACTAAAATCTCTCATCCTTAGGTTAAACTCCAAATATATATTTACATTGAATACATAAGATTGTATACTCGGAAGACATAATTTGGCATCGAATATGTTCGAAAATTTAGCGCAATTTCATGCACTGAGTACGGTCATATGAATAAAGAATGTGATCATCTGTGACATTATATATATATTGACATTCTTCTTTTTGCAGAGTATTGCAGCAGAAGAGGCAACACCATCTCAGAAATCAAACTCAAAGCTGTAAGCCGGACATAATAACGGCAGTGGTTGGATAAAAGCCAGTGTTATAATAATAATAATAATAATAATAATAATAATAATAATAATAATAATAATAATAATAATAATAATAATAATAATAATAAATTGTTGAAACATTCCATTTGCATGTGAAACGCTTTAAATACATTAATCTTCATAATTCATATACCAGAAGTCTATCTTGATGGCTTGAAAGTTTGATCATCTGCTACCTGCTGAATGTTTCTCGTGCTATTTAGTAGGCTAAACTAGAAAAGGCCCTTTGAACTGAACAGAAACGCTATCGCTTTTTTCGGTGTCTTTATCTATGCCTTAATATTAAAAAAAGTTAGAATCACAGTTTAAGATTAAGATTTAGGGTTAGAGTATAGGGTTTAGAATCTATAGTTTAGATATTTAGGGTTTAGGGTTAAATTCTTTAGTGTCACCGAAAAGGTAAAGAATTTTTGTTCACTTAAACTAGTCCAAGCCTCTATACTTTTGTTGTACCAATAAGCCTCTAGTTTATACAGGATTAACCATTAGACAAAAATAAGGGTTCCCCAATAGTTTCCTGTCTTTTGATGTTCGGTAATTTGACCCCTCCGAACACATGAGCTTCTTAGTTGGTTCATGTAACATTCTTAAAAGAAGTTGCATTCAATAAGTTCGGATTTAATTCCGAACATCCGAAACGCCTTCCTTGTTCTTAAACTATGACCTCGTTAAAAAATTGAAAGAAAACATATTAATGGTTGAGGCAACTCCCTGCTATAAAAGAATCCATGGAAAAATGGATGGGCAAATGGCACCTAAATACAAGAAATATTTCCCACAATTGTTTTTTTAATACTCAACATCAATCACCATTGAGAGTAATGATAATGGCATTTGTTTTTAAGACAGACAACTCAACAACAAAGACAACCAAACCAACAAAAATCGAAGTGTCAATTCTACCAAAAAGGAGAGGAAAGGAATTGAAAATGGGAACCGCACTAGGAATTTACGTCCTCTTTGTCCTATCACCACTTGTCTCGGGTTTATATCACATACAGACTCCAGCTAAACCAAATATTCGGAATTTTCTACCCTTCATTAATATGTGTTTCTCGTTCTGTCCCGTCCCGCACCACCATGCCGATCCTCTCTTCCTCGTTCCAAGTACATGTCTCGACGATATTCTTTGAGCGGAGGTGCACCCCTTATTGGTGATCTGCTCCTTGCTCTTGCATCACGATGCCATCTATCGCGGAGAGAAAGATCTGGAGGCTGTGGTGGAGGTGGTGGTTGCCTAGCAATACCATACCCTTTTCTTTCATTCAAGAAGTAATCCCTTCCACGGTCTCTATGTCCCCAATCTACAGGAGGCATTGGCCTGTCAAATCGATTCCTTTCCCTGTAGTCATTGTCTAGATAATCCAATCGATCTCTACGCATGTTGTGATCAGAAAACCTGCCTTCATGTCTGAGAGGTATTGGTGGTGGTGGACCACCAGGTCCAAAGTCTCTAGGACCCTCCCTTGACAAACCCTGAGGAGGAGATCTAAAGCCGTTCATATTCAAGCGAGGTGGCAATAGATGGGTGGGAGAACCAGGAAAGGGCCTGGGTGGAGCCTCCCAAGGTGGAGAACCATGGTAGCCACCACGAGGACTTTTTGCAGGTGCATACCGAAATCTCTTGCAATTGTTACAGTATTCTCTCCTTGAAAAGTTTAAATTTCTACATCTGAAAAATGATGAGTATACAATAAAATGCAATGTCAGATGCTTCAAACATGAAAACGCATAAGAAAACGCAACTCAAGCAGCATAAAATATATTTTAAAAAGAGAAAATGCACATCATGAAGATTAAAATCTTACGAGGGATCAGGGCATATCCAGTCTCCTTCCCTTGGACGTACATTAAGATTATTTCTAGCCATTCCCTCGCCTCTGAAAGAGGCAGCAGTCCCATCAGAACCTCTGCTTGTGTGTGAGCTGCCACCAGCTGGTCCTCGACCATAACGAGGTGAAGAATCACGATATTTGCCAGAATCCCTCCCGTTACCAATATCACGATTTCTTGGTGGCCCACCTAAGCGATCAAAATTGGAACCATAACGATGATCTGCATCCCTACGATGTACAGGAGAGCTAGAACTTGCACGGATTCTATGTCCTGGAAAAAAGTCAATAATGCCTACAGATGAGCAAAGTTCAATGAATAAGTGCAATATTATGGAACATGATGTATTTATAATGTCAGCAGACTTGGGGCGAATGAAATGTCCAGGTGATCAATCAAATTAGGTTTCCAAGGACGGTTGCCATCAAGATCTCCCCATGACGAGATCAGAAAGAAAAATCCATAATAGAAGGAAATTCTTGTTTTAAATGTGAGATGTCCTTGTCAATTTCAGACACAGCAGTTTACCAGTACATGATGCAGAGGTAACAAGAATGTCAAAACCAATCAGTGTTAGCAGTACCCAACAAACATTACAACAGATCATTGTCCTCGGCAAGAAAGGCTGGATTTTCAACCTAATATCTGATCCATCAACCCCAGGATCATAAGGAGAAACCAAAGTTGTTTTAGTAGGAAAGGAACAGCACCCACGTCTGCAGCATGCAAATCCTAAAATTTAAATATATCTAGTAGGTTATAATCCAAAACAAAGAACTGTTAACCACCAGAATTACAACCAAAACCCTAAACCAAACCACCTTAATTAAGAGCAGCAGTGCAGGCAACAACACTAAAGGGGGTAAACCACCAAAGAATATCCATAATCCATCCATGTGGAAATAAAATTAAGTAGTAGGTCAACAGCCACTACATTTTATGCTCTTCTGACTAGCTTGTCCAAGCACACTGTTTGGAAAGGTTCCACCTTTCAGCAGCACGGAACACCACCCAAACCCAAGTTACACGACTTAAAGGTAGAATGTAGAAACCAACAGTGTTCTGCCAACCCCAAGGGCGATACTTATATTTCCAGTAATTTTTTCCACCAGCATAACTTCCCCGCTAAGCACCACATTATAGATGAGATGCCTCAAGAACACAGAACATAGCTCATGAAGGATATTCAGCTTTACCCTATTCACACGTAAAAGAATACCAGATTTTCTTTTATTCTAAACCATCTAACCTAAAGAGAAAAAAAAAGAAAATATATTACAAAAGTCACATATAAACCAAGAGAAACTCCAAACCAGGAGTTCCATTATCAGTAGGGAGATACCCCCATTATCGAGCACTTCCATAAATTAACAAAACCGAAAAAGTCCAGGGGAGACAGAGCTCCACCCCTGCCAACAGAATTTAGTTATCATGGCTCAATACTGTCTTCCATCCATGCATACGAAGCTGTCAACCACACTAGTTTTTCCAGCCAAGAGACCAACCTTACCATTCAGCAATGAGCAGACCCAAACTTGGTAATTCTCAACCATTTGGAGATGTCACATTCCAATTCCCAGATCATGCTTTGCAACTATCTTCAACACATAAGTGCAACCTCTTAAATTGCCTTTAAATTAGCATTCCATATCAAACACGATACACTACCAAACCCATCCCCATATCATTATCTTCAATTCACGTCCAATCTGACAACCAATATGCAATATCTTCTATACAGTGGCAGCACCACAAGTTCATTCGTCATATACCCAACACACATACATGGCATTTGGCACAAAACATTAATCCTTAACAAAAAGACAATTAACCCCAATAATAATGATCCAAGATTGCACTCAAACCAACATGCCTTCTTAAAGACCCAAGTTCTTGCAGGCAACACTCACAGCTGTAACACACAACAGCATAATTTGTTCATAACTCGATAATCTACAAAATGATTAAATCCACATGTTCAACAAGCAGCATAAAGAAGAGATGACATGTTGTAAAACCCAACTGTTATGTAACTAATACAAAGTCATAAAACTGTAATAGCCACCTAATTAAGTTTACAAATTTCACTTGGCAAGAAGATAAACAATTAAGCGTCTAAGAAGCCTACAATGGTAATAGGACACCGAAACGAAACAAAACAAAACAAAAACAGATATGTTACATGATTGCAATGCAATCATAAACAAACCACCTTTCAGAACCCCAAATTTGCACTGAGGTGTATTTATAACCCTTACAAAATACATTGCAACATAATTGAGGCTGTTCGCGACATAGCTTACTTTTCCTTGAGAACTTAACGCCTCTAAATTCATTTAGTAGCTTATTAATCATCTACTAGCTCCTCAAACAGTATAAACCAATTGAAATTGTCATCAATTAAGTATTAGAGTTTACCAATGCCTTTCTAGAGCTTCAAAACTTTATCACTCAATACATTGTCCCTTTCATCCAGGGATTGAATGACAAATCACATGATTAATTTTTCTCCATCAATTAAAAAGGAAAATCGAAAAAAAAGTAATCTTAATCCCATATCGGCATATAATAAATAAAACACAGAAATAAAATAGAATAGTAAACACGAAATCAAAATATCAAATTAACAAAGAAAAAGAAAAGGAAAAACGAACCAGGTCCATCGTTGTATCGATCAGGACGAGAATGAGGAGGCGGGTCACGGCGCACCTCTCCAGGTTCGTAATCGCTACCACCTCCACGGCCTCCTCCACCGCCATGGCCACCATCAGCTTCATCTCTGACCGGTGGCCGCACGACAAGGCTGGTAAGGTGCGGGCGATGACGCGAGGTCTTTTGGTCCTTGTCTCTAGACCCCATATTTTTGTTTCTCACTGTTTTTGCCCTAAAGTTTTCCCTTTTGATTTGTTGTAGATACCCTCCTATATCTACGCATTATTATTTTTAAAATATTACTCATGACCCTAAACTCTGAATATTTTAATCTTATCCCCAAATTATAATTTTTATTTTAAATTAATCTTTAAATTTTTAAATATTTTAATTTTATTTTTAAATTATTATTTATATTGATCATATTCTATATATATATATATTAGTTTTTACGTATCAATTAACAAATTTTATTATGATTTTGTTAAAAATGTGACATAATTATTAAATATTGATAATTTAATATTGAATTTATGGTATTAAAAGGTTTAATAATTAAAAATAATAAAAATCATAATTCATTATAAATTTAACTGTTCAAATTTTAGAATCTAATTTAAAACGAATCTAATTTAAAACGAAAGACATAGCTTTAACTACGGTGATTACAATACTATATGTTCTAGTGAAAACTCTCAACAATTAGACATCGATCGTTCAATCACTATATTAATATTATTGGTGTTTGAACGCGTGATATCTAAAAACAACAATCATTTCTTTAACTACTGAAACTAAGTAACTCGTGTACTTGTACGTTTTTTCGTTAATTTAAATTTACATTTTAGTTACATAAACTAAGAAATCAAACTTCTAGTAATTGTACACTTGAGCACGACAAACTGATTGCTCTCCGAGCTCAGTTAGTTAACCAGTTACATCTGGAAGTAACCGATTAAACCGATCGAACCAACCGAAAAAACCGAATTCAACCGAATATTTTTCGCAAACAAATATGGTAAAATGATATCCTACACAATAGACGAAGACTTCAAGTTAATATTTCAGCAGAATACACACACGAAACAGAGTTAAAAGCAATAAATACATGAGGGAATGAACAATTCCCTTCATCATTCTTACATCCCATTAAAAGCATAATACGAAATTCGAAACATTTTTCGACAATCACCGGGTCTGAATTTAAGCATCATATCCTCCTCTGCAGATCAAACTCCTGTAAATAGATCGATTTGTATGATAAGGTAGTAAAACACGTCATTGATCGATATATGATATATATTTAAATACGAGTGTTAGATACGACATTATCTCTCGGGTCCGAGTAGTAACATTGCTAGGTAACATAATGTTACAATGGTACAAAACATCTAAATAGTGTGTACTACAAGAGACATGACATGAAACCAGAATTGCAGAAAGGAATGGACTACACTTACTTGATGGAGCACCCGGATCTTCGGCGGCACTGCCGTTTCTTCCTCACCACCTCCTTCCTCCTCGGAGGTTGAAGAACAACCTTGATTGCAGTATCGAAAACGGCTTTTACATTCTGGTCCGACATGTCGACAAAGATCGCGATTATATACTGTTAAAATACGAAAGTAGTGCATTTACAAGCCATGATTATGAAAGACATCAGATTCACCTGTTGAGTCTTGGAGCTGCATTCGATATAAGCGGCGGCGCCGATTTGTCTCCGGAGTTCTTCTCCCTGCATAACCATTTATATACGAATCAGCTATTTAAATTGCGATTGCAGATGCGTTTTCGTTAACCATAAAACAGCACATAATAAAGTTGGTTGATGAAGCATGCCTGAGCAGATGTTATAGTACCAGCCCCAAGCCCCATTTGATCAGCAAGATATGTCCCGTCTTCCCGAAGATCTGATTTATGTAGGGGAAAAAAGACATTATTCGAAATTAAACACAAGTGAAACATTATTGAACGAACATGTTCATGAATAGTCGCCTACCTAGCTTTGTTCCGACAAGAACAATCGGAACATTTGGAGCAAAACGACGTAGTTCAGGCATCCACTGTGAATTCAAATGAAAAATCCACTTCTTTCAAACATGATCAATAAAAAATCCATTTTAAAAAGTTTTTTTTTCTTTTCTCTTTTACCTTCTTGAGAACATTTTCATAGCTTGCTCTGCTAACTAATGAGAAAGCCAAGATAAATATGTCTGCACCTCTGTAACTCAGTGGCCTTAACCTGCTGTAATCTTCTTGGCCTTTTTGAAATCACATAAAAATGGAGAAACCAAATCAGAAATCAAAAACATCAGAAAAAACCCAGATTTTCCCTCCAACCAAACATCAAGGAAACAACTCAAAAGAAGAAAGTTCAAACTTCAAACACAATACCTGCAGTATCCCATAAACCCAAGTTAACAATGTTCCCATCTACAGCCACATTGGCACTGAAATTGTCAAACACTGTTGGTATATAATCCTGACATTTTTTTGCAAGAACAAGACCCATTTAGTTAAAAAAAACCCAGGAAAGTGAAATAACTTGAAAGTAAAAAAAATCTTACAGTGGGGAACTTGTTGTTGGTGTAACATATGAGCATACATGTTTTTCCAACAGCTCCATCTCCAACAGTCACACATTTAATGAACCTTGAAGGACTCATCTTCTCCAAGCTTCCAACTTTTTCACAAATAGTACTTCTTCAGCTAAGCAACCATGTGTATATATAGATGTAGATATATAAACAGAGGGGGAAAGTGTGGTTTAGAAGATGAGAGATATAAAAAAAGGGTATATTTATTACAAATGGGAAAGGCTTATGAGAGAAGTAATCATCTGTTGACTGTAGTACTACTGTAGTCAAAGGGCATTTATGGAAGAAAATATGGTCCTTCTCTGTTTGATTTCCCAGGCTTGTGTTCTTTCACATTATTTATTACACTTGCTAAGGAATAAACATGCCCTCCTATTAATTGTCATTGAGACAAATTTTCCCCATATAGTTTCAACTGCTCATTCAACTGTTAATAACATTTTATGGCGAGGGATTTTAGATTCCGTCGTCGTGTTAATTCCTTAAAATGTTATCTATCAAACAATCAAACGGCTTAGAAGAGCTGAATCTGAATGATAAAAATTAAGTTTTAAATCTTAAAATATAAGTTCTAAACCCTAAAAGTATATTATATACCTATTATTTTTAAATTCAAACTCTAATTTTTAGCGTGAAACATAAAAGGGAACATCAATAATGATCGACGATTTCTATTCGAAACTAAATTGATCTTAGGGCCACAGGAGGCTAGAGAACTTGGGATTTGGGAACATGCATGATACTAGCTTGACAAGTTCACTTGATAAGCAAGAAAATAGTTTTGAATGAGAGTCAAAATAATAAATAATTTATTAAATGATGATATTTTGGTGATAAAGTCGAAGTTAAGATTTTCATCAATGAGCCTAAAAATGAATCTATAAAAGTTTTGGGATAAAATGATTTTCCCTCCCAAAAAAATTAGTGACCAAAGTGGAAAAAACTATAATAGTTTAATGACTAATGGTGTGATTTACCCCTTTTCTACATCTATGCTCCAAATAAAAGGACAAAACGACAGTTGTGTGAAAATGGTTTTTTTAGTACATCCAGATTTTAAAACAGTTTTTTCAAATGAATGCGACCGTTGAATCCATTCAATTTTATTTATTTGAAAATATAATATATAGTTTATAACTCAATAGTTTTTTATTTTTATTTTGTTAGTTTAATTTTAGATTTAATAATTAAATTTTATATATTAAACCTTTTCAATCACTTGAGAATATTATTATTATTATTATTAAAATTTTAATATTATTAAATATAAAAAAATTAAATAAATAATAAAATAGTCGATGATCGTTTAACCCCAAATTGTATTGAATGATTTATTTTAACATATTAATTTTAAATCCAGTAGTTATTTCATCAAAAAACATCTTAAAAGTCACAAATCACGATATAAACATTTTGATTTTATCACTTTCGATCTTATTTTTGTAGGTTTTAGAATAATTTTCGATAAAATAAAAGTCAAGTTTGGACTTAAAAGAGTGAGACAAAGTAACCGATGAAATATGAGACCGACTGATCGTCTACAATCTTCAATAATAATGATGAATGATGACTGATTAACGTAAGATTTATTTTTTTAATTATTCTTATTAAATAATAAAAAATTATGTTATTCTAAAATAATAATAAAATATTCATGAGTAATAAAAAAAATTTCAATGTATAAAATTTAATTATTAAACAGAGAATTTTGAAAGTTGAATGACCAAAATAGAAACAAGAAGATAATTAAGTGATGAACAGTGTATTTTACCTTTTATTTTATTATACCAAATTATGTTTACTTTCTTCTCGTCTTTTACAGAGGACATGATCTCACCATTAAATAACCCTTTCTGCAATTCCCCCTAGTCCCCACCATGGTTCTTTCTGTGCTTGACTCTAAACCCTATTTCCCTTCTTTCTTTCCCAGGTGGTTTTTACTCAAGTCTGCAACAAATAAATGTTTAAGAAAAAAAATCTATCTTTCTTGGTCGTCAAGTTATCAACCTTTTCCTGCAAAAAAGGTTCAATTTTTTGGGGGACTGTGAACTTTGTGTTGATGCATTTATGTTTGAAGGCAGGGTTTGCTGGATGCCATTAATGGCATTAGCAAACTCTCCTCCACGTCGATGGATCTCAACCTTTTTTCCACCTACCTTTGAATAATTCTCAGAAAGATAGTAGGGTGCTGAATTTTGTCACCAAAACATTTAAATGTTGGGGCTAAACAAGGTTCAATATCTTTGTTTATTATCCATTGCTGCAGTCAGCTTTTAACCTTTAGGGTAGTCTCATCCGTCGGAATCCCGTATGGTGGCGAGTTAGGCGATTAACCATCTATACCACCACTGTAACTTTGGGAAAGCTAGTAAACCGGCACTGAGAACATGAAAATACAAAACAGAATGAGTACCACTGGTAATCTGTTGAAGAGTGAAGAACATGTTTCACCAGGCATTGTCTTGAAGATAAATAGATAATGGTATATAAATATGTAAGTTTTTTCGGGAGAACCCTGTAGTTTATGGCTCATTAGGATGGGGAAAACAATTGGGGCACGGTTAAGGAACAAGGCTTTGTGACAGCAGGCAGCAGCTCCTGTAAAAACTAAACAACTATAACAGGAACAGCTAGTTTGGTTCCAGAGGCATATAACATTGTTATACACTTTTAGGTGTTAAGCATCAGCAGTGACCAATATCGATATTAAAACATAATTGAAGCAAAATGGTAAAGTGAAAACATAGTACCTGGAAATATATCTTCATGATGATGGCTGGTAATGTTCAACCAGAGCTTTTCGATTTTCTGATAAATCATGTGAAATTGCATATAATAACTGTCGCCAACAAATTGATGCTATAGAAATCTGCATTACCCTAAAGTAGTTCCTAACTCCTAAGAACATTATTAAGACTTACAGATTCGATCCCTTCAGATCATATAAATAAAGGTAAACTTCTGAACATAAACCTGTATATCTTCTTCTACCAAACAGTGACTGATGAGAAAGATGATATTACATAAACCAGGTCCAAGTACGAAAGGACATGGAAAAACTTAAGGAACAAGTATGAAATAAGAACATGGTCGATGAAATAAACAAAGAATGATATGTTTGTTTCTACGGACTTGAACATTTCGATAACAATAAGGAGCAAGATCATAAATGTTTGAATGATCACAATTGCAATTTCTTAGATGTCTTGTTATAGTAATACAGAAGACCTGAAAAAGGCATGAGATTATCCTTTTGCGTGTGAGATTAAATAGACATCTTGAAATTAATATGGAGTATATCAAGTAAAGCACATTCTTCTCTGTAAGACTAGAAAATGCAATTGCTGCAACAAATTTGCAAAATTTAACTTATGAAGAATTTCATGAAAGAATGAAATATGGGTAAAAATAGATACTGCAACCTATATACCTAACAAAAAATTGAACTTCCCTGAAACAAAGGACTTCCCACAAAATTCAGAAACGCCTACCTTTCAGAGAAAGTGGTAATTAAAAGAAACAGTTAGATCGAAGTGCAAGGGCCAGGGTTCGGGAATTTCCATCTACTACATAAGCGATACCTGGCTTCAAGCTAAATCTCCTACGCAGGTTAAGTTTCACATAGGATTCAATCTGATAGTGATCCAAACTTCTGGGACCTTCAACCATTCCCCCAACACTCACACCCCAACCAAATACATCTTCAGAAGAATCTGACAAATTAACAGCCCATTGTACAACTCTAGGATTTGCTTGTTTAATCTCGATCCAACCTCCGAGTCTTTGGTATTCATCAAGTTCTGACTCCAGCTTCAGGGCAATAGATCCATCAGGGGTGTTTGTTGTCAAAGGTGGAAGAGGTGCCTCAGTTACTGTACCAGAATCTTCAATGTGTCTAGACAATCCTGGCGGAACCGCAACAGCTCCGAGGCAGAAATTACCACTCGCCAATTTAGGCCCTCGGTGAAGGCCTAAGAGTGCGAGTTTCGATCTTATCGGAAGTTGACAAACAACTTGTCCAAAAGTACTAAAGCAATGCTCATTTCCCATTCCGCAGACCGATTGAGTGAACGATGCAATGATATTCGACCTTCTCACCGCCACCCCGATTGCACCACCGCTACGTTGGTGCAACATAGGTGGTCCAAATGATAAATCAGTGAGGCCCTTTTCATCCTAGACAACAAACAAAATCCATTTCAGGAAAATAACTAAAAGTTCATGTCAATTATTGAATCTAATCCTAAACAATTTCTCAAAACACTATCTCCTATAAGTTATCTCAATGGTTTCAAAACCGATAATAAACGGATTAGTTACCTGAAGGTAAGTTTCCGAGGAAACATCCAAATCTCTAAACTGAGCTCCGAATGGAATCACCATGGCAGAAAACCAATCACCAGTATTTCCTTTATAAAACAACTTAGACAGCGTTAGTGGAGTTCCATATACATCGCCATTGTTATCTTCAATCCTCTTCTGATTAGCCATGAATTCAACCCCGAAGGTATCTTTATCACCAACGGTCGTTTCGAATCGAAACTTGGAATCGGCCCTAGTCCTGATTCCCACCCGCCCGAGCCCGTCGTCAATATTGGACGTTAACAACACGACTGCCAGAAAATCAACTTCCCCTCTCAAAAGGGTATTTGATCCTTGGAATGTATTTTCCTTTGATGATTTGTAAAACGAAAGTAAACGTTCGACTCTGTCTTGTCGTTCTCGGAGCTTCATCAGGTCTGAAAATGATTCTCGTTGCAGCCTCTTCAAGATTTCAATCTTCAAAACAAAAAACACAGAATCAATAAACAGAAGAAGAGGAAGAGAGTTCCCAGAAAATAACAGATAGAAATGGATTATGAATTACCGGATTTCGGCGAGACGAGTGATCACGGCCTTTAATGAAGTCATTAACGTACCCTTTCATTTTATCCACGAAAGAAACTGTGGGATTCATCTTCTCCAACCTATTTGATTTCATTTTGGATGAAGGAATCGGTGGAAAAGGGATTTTGATTCTGTTACTTCAATAAATTAAGTGCCTACAAATTAATCTTTTAGATAAAATCAAAGCATAAAAATATATACGACTATTCTAATTTGGATATAGATTCGAAGAAGGGGTTGCTAACAGCTTTCGAGTACTTAATTCCATCAAAACTCAATTATTGTTAGACTCTAATTTAATTTAAGATTTTTATTAATTTAAGTTAAATAATTTTTTTTAAAATAAAGTATTTTTTTACGAACTTAATGATCAATGAATAGAGTAATAATTTTTTAACGAGCATACATCAAGTAAAATTTTATTAAATCCATCGAATATTGAGTAAAACACGAGTTAAATAATTTTCAAGTCGAATTAAATGTTATTTAAGTTATGATCGACTCACTCGATAAATGAGATTTTAGATATAATAAAAAAAGTATTTTTTTATAATATAATTTATAAGTGATATATTATTTTTTAAGGATCAAACTCAAAATTTAATATAAAATATATGTTGTTTGAGTCTTAATATTATGAATGGAGTAAATTAAAATAGGGTCTCTTATAATAGGTTTTTACAACACTCAATTTAGATTAATCAATTAATAGGTTATATATCGATGGTTATAAAAATAATTTATTATAAAGATGAAGTTACGCTCTTATACCATCGTTAGTATATAATCTATTAATTAACTAATCCGGATCAAATAATATAAAAATATATTATATAATTCAATTTACTCTATTTACAATATTCAAAGTTGCTAACGAATTTAATATCTATCTCACTAAATCAATTGACTGTATCATCGTCACCAATACTAAATAAAATTATAAATCCACGATGTATCGAATATAAATAAAAAATTATTAGACAAATGCGAGATTAAATCATCCAAATAACCATACTAAACACTTAATTCAAACACACAAATCATCCGCAGATAGTCAAAAAGAAAATATTTTTTATAACATCACGAACACTCAATCTTTTATTTTTTTCAGAATGACTGCTCGTGATGTTATATTTTTATCACGAGAACCTCTAATTTCTCTACACCTACACTTGTATCAGAACCCTCCGCCGAACGCCGGAGCCCAGTAGTCGGCGCCGTTGTCACTGCCGACACGAAGTGTGTATGACACAGGAACCAAACATAACCCTCTACTCTTCAGGTCCTTTGGTTCTTCACGACATTCCTATATAAAAATATATATGAGAAAATAAATTTTTTATTTCGCTTTTTATTATGAGGTATGTGATTAAAAAAAAGAAATGGAAATATTAAGAAATTTAAATATAGATATTAATTTTATTTGTCAAGAATTACCTGCTGATCAGGACCACCTTTCCTCTTCAAGGAGTTTTCGTTCAACAGCTACAAATTTTTTTTAAAAATGTATTAGCAATTTTTAAAATTCATTTGTCAAACTAAAAGTCATAGGTTTATAGGTTTAGTTTATAAATTTATAAATTTAAAATTTCTGATTTATAGGGTCCGAATTTAAAGTTTTAAAATTAAAAATATATTATTTTTAAAGAATAAATATGTAAATTTTTATATTTTCTACATGTGTATCGAAAGAATATGATTAATTAAATATAAAAAAATATTTTAATAAAGAGTAAAGGTGAGGACATGTAGTAGATCCAATAAAGCTTATTTACCTGACCAGGATCTTCAGGAAATATACAGCTTCTCTCCCCTTGAATCTGATAACAAACAAGATTAGTGTAATCATTAAGCAATAAATACCACACCAATGACTCAGAAACACACACACACACACATATATATATACATGTATATATGTATATTTTCATGCAGACATGCAAAGAAAAACATAGAAATCTAGGAATCTAGATATGTTCTTACAGGCTGTTGCTGCCTTGCGTTTCCTTGTCCATTGCCCAAGTACGGTGAGCTAAGAGCCTACGGTCAAAGAGAAGGTAAGAGTATAGTATTTAGGACTTTTTTAACAGTGTGGTGCAAGGATTTAAATCGTAATTGCAGCTGCGTTTTCGGTAATATTTTGTTTATGATAACTTCGAGTATAACGAATGTTATTATAGATACTAAAGATATTAGGGTGCATGTTATTTTATTAACAAAAACTATTATAAACATGACGGTTAAAAATATCGTAAATTTAATCTCAAACATTATTTATACCATTATATAACAGATGCTATTATGATTATTACTTCGTTTAAATCTATGGTGAGTTTCATGGTTGCCTGCAGAAAAAGAAAAAAAGGACAGAAATTTACCTCAATTTGACTCTGAAGGAATCTGATGTACCCAATAGCTTCTAACAAGACAGAAGCTGTGTCAGTCTGCAAAAGTCATAAAAACACACCACACCACTTACCTTTAATGTCTTTTTTATGCACATATATCACTAAATTATTAAGGGTTTTTTACACAGTAAAGATGGTAATAAAATCTTTGCTATATTACCTTCCCAAATGGAGAAACAAGTTGATGAAGGGCTGTAATTCTGTCCCCTAATTTCTCCTTCCTCACCTGTTAATACATACAAAGTTGATTAATTAATTCCCTTCACATACATGAAAAAGGAAGAGATATAGAGGAAGGCTGAAAGAATCATCGTCTGTGAAGAAATGGACAAGAACAGAAGGACAAACTCTGTACCAGACAACGGACGAGTGTGTGTTTGTTTTCTGGTTTCAAGGGTATCTTGTATGAGTGTGCGTGCAGTTTGTGTTTATGCGGTGAAAGAATATGACAGAGATGAGAGCAGAGCAGTCACGTTTTCAGTTGCTGTATTTTATCGGACATAAGAAATGTTATTGGATTTTCAAGTTAACAATTTTGAACGGTACAGCTACTGCTATATAGCCGCCGCTGGCGAACCGGTATTTGAATCTCTGGACGGAAGGCTGAAAGGTTAAGTCAATATTTTTACTGGATTTTCCTTTTTCTGCACATTACCTTGAAGCTGGATTGGGTTGAAGAAGATTGAACCCTAGCTTTCTTCATTGCTCCACCAGTAGCGCTGCCATTACACTACCAAAAAAACAGAAAGACAATCTATGAGAGACCCGACAGGTTCAGAAAACTAATAACATCAACAAATATGAAAGATCATGAATTTAATATGGCTTGAAACAGATTTGAAAACCCTAAATTATGAAAATGAGATGATGGTAATTTTTCGGCGTTTCATCCTTTCTAATTTGAGCAGAGAGTTCCAGTTGGAGGTCAGAGATGATGAAAGAGAAGTAAAGAGTAAAGCAGGCAAGAAAGTGAACAGTGTTCTAGGTATCCATGGACATAACCATCGAGGTCTGGTACGTGTCAAGCCTAGGATTAACGACTATTGATTGGTCGGCAAGGATAGACTTGGCTGTCTGGTAATAGAATTAGTTGTTGGATTTGACAGTAGTCAAGTCGGAGAACTGTAATTACCTAATGGAAGATATAACAGGTTCCTCCGGAAGAGTCTTGGGAGGTTTCAAAGAAGGTTTTTCAGGCTTTGGAAGCCGAGGAATGGTGGCCGGGTGATTCGAGGCGGAGATATAACAAACATCTTTGAAATTATTTGGTTTCTTTAATGTTTTCCACTTACATCAGAAGACCGATCTGGGAATGACTGCCTTGCATCAGCTTTATTGCCAGAAAATTTCAACATATTAGTACTGCTGCTGAAACTCGTAGCACATGACTTGGGGGATGATGAAACAGCAGCGGCGGCAGTCATTATTTGATGAGACCAAGCAGCTGGGTCTGGTTTATTTGCCTGATGATGATGATGAAAACCTTCACTTGCATGTCCATACACATAGCTTCCTGCACTTGCTGGGTTTTCTTGCTTCACATGGTGTAATGCTTCTTCTTCACCTATTAATCCACCCCTGGAAATAAAACATGTGTAACACGAGATTAAGACAATGAAAAAACATGCATCATCCATGTACAATATTATTACATACAAGAGTAGTTGGCTCCATGAGTGAGGAAGCTCCTGGTTATCAAGCTCGTCCCAAGAAGGAATCTGAAGTGAACTGGAGGAGGAGGAGGAAGAAGAAGTGGGTGTGAATTGAGGGAAGAAAGCAGTCGCAGAAGGTTGTTGTAGTTGTATATGGCTCGGCGGTGGCGGTGGACGCATGGTGTTGATGTTCCACCAATTAGGGTTTCCGGCTGCCATCATCTGCTGCACTGGTGAGCTCTGCAACACTCCTCGGTTCATGTCCCTTTGAATATTTGATACCCAAACAAACAACTAATGACAAACGAAGAAAGACGTGGTGGTAGCGGCGGCGGTGTTAGTGTGGTGGTGGATGAGTGATCACTTGGAAGGTTTCTCTTATCTCCTTGTTTAATTTTTCGTTTCGTTTTCACTTGCTGTTTGAATAAAAAACTTTCAGTTTATGAAGAGAAAAACTGAGATTTCAAGACCTGGTTTCATTAAGTAGATGGGGAAGAGAGAAGAAACCCACAAACCCTATTCCTTTTGAAGAAGTTTGAATCCATGGAGGTTTTGAGAGCCTTTGTTGTTGTTTTTATTTTATTTCTTCGTTGTTTTGTCCTTTTCATTCTCCCTTTCTTTTATGTTTCTTGCTTTTCTCTGTGCTTTTGCTTTATCCCAAAGCGGGACAGAAAAAGTTGAATCAATTCTCAAGTACTAATTATTAAATTACTCAGAGTTAAATATTATTGTTTAAAAAGAAAATATACGTGATAAACATTAGATTTTTCTGTATAGTATTTATTATTATTGTTATTAATTATTAATTTTTTTATAGTATTCAATATAAATATTGAACAAAAATTTTCTGCCTTTTCTTTATGATTCTTTTGGTGTTTCTTTTGATTTTTTTTAAAAATTTAATTTAAAACCTTAAATCCTTATTTTCTATGTTTTAAATCTCACACCTTAAAAAATATATCTTACCCCTAATTCTCTAAACCCTAACCAGAATCCCTAATCTAGAACGTTAAACCCTAAACCCTCTAATTTGAAGTGGGGGCATAAATGGAGCTATGAGAAAGAGACAGATGATTTGCACTCATAAATATTATCTTTGTCTATATTCTTTTCCAGTTTGAGATGATCTTTTAAAAGAAAATGTTGTTTTAATTTATTTATTTTAGTTTGTTCGTCGTTGACGTATATAATTTTTATTTTGACTTTGTTAATTTTTATAATAAACATTTATACTTTTATTAACGATAAAAATTAATTAATTAAATTTTATTTAATTACAGTGATTATAATAATATTTATTTTATTTATAAAAGAGTAGAAATGGCTTTGCATTGCATTCAAAAATATGTTGGAAAACAAAACAAATTAATAGATTGAATCGGTTAAATTGAAAATCAATAAGAAACATTTTTAACTTATAAAACAAAAAATCATTAATTTTTCAAGATTCAACTAATTTTTAAATCAAACGAAGAAAATATCCAAATTAATCTAATATAGCTAAAGAAAAAAAAATATAAAACTTAGAATTTGTAAATAACAAACTAAAGGTTAATCTGAAAAGTGACAAAACTAACTAAACCTTGTTAAATTTAATTAATAATTTTTAAATAAATTATAACCTTATTAACGATAAAAATTAATTAACTAAACTTTATTTAATTTAATTCGATCATTGATCTAATTAATAAAATAAACACCCTTACCCAACTTATCTATTAAATAATTTTTAATAACATTAATTACGTCATGGTGGCGGAAAAAATGGGTGGGACGTGTGGCAAATGACGAGTGAGGTTTAAAATTCACCCGTGGAGAGAGGTATGGAGATGGACCGACCGACATCGAGGTACACTTTGTCAATCGGTCAAAAACCAAAATCTAGTGTTTTGAAATTACCAAACTTTAGGTCTCCCAACACCATGATTACTCTGTTCTAGGAGCATGGGTTAATCCATTTTTTAAAGGAAAAAATAAATTTGATTTTATAAAAAAGTGTGTGTACGTGTAAAATAAAAATAAATGAAATTTATAACAAATTGATCCATTATTAATATTTTAATATTTTTATTTTTTATTGGTTTATATTTTAGTTTAATTCTAGATTATATACAAGGACAATTATTAGTTTCTTGTTTTAGAATTTATATACTTTATTTGGTACATGCAATAAATTGCAATCATGTAAAACAAAGTTAAAAAGAGACACATTTTAATAACTTAAATAGGTAATTAAGGGATTTTAAATTAATTAAATATTTATTTAAAGTCATATTTTGATAAAAATGAATTAAAAAATCTTATAAATCTAAGTATGAAATTTATATTTTAAATTAAAAAAATATACTTTAAATTTTAAATTAAATTATTAGTCCCAAAAAATAGGAAGGAATATTTTTATTGAAAATTGAAAAATATAACAGACAAACAAAATTATTCTCTTTTTCTCTTGGAATAATTAAATGGATTATTCCATGACAAACATTCCTTGAAGTTGAACCGCGTTTCAGTGCAAGCAAAAATACAAAGAAAATAAAACAAAAACCCTTAAACCCCGTGTTAATCTGACAATAATTTTTTAACTATTTGATTTATAAATAATTAATTTAAATAAAATTATAAACTTATAAGTTAATTTTTAATTTATTTTTTTATAATATAAATATTTGAGTTTTTAAAATTACTTAAAATATTTAATATTTTATTTATTTAATCTACTAATTATTAGTAATCTGATAATATTTTGTTAATAATATAAAACTATCTAAATATATAATTTTTTTAAAAAAAATTATAATCGTTCGAATTCTTAATCAAATCTATCTTTATTATTTTTATTATATATAATAAATTTTTTTCACAAAATCACTATTTTATCTTTTATTTTTAAAATAAATTAAATCGAATGATGACACCTGGTTAACAAATTAACGTTAGTAATTAAAAATAAATAAATAATATTTAATAAATAAATAAAGTATTATTTATTTATATAAATTTTATTTTTATAATATATGAAATATAAAAAAACGCAAAAAGGCAATTTAAAAACCGAACGGCACCGTATTAGAAATAAAATATACAACATGATCTAATTTAATCTTGGAAAAATAATATTAATCTTAAAGAACCTGTTTAATTCATTTACTCGTGATTCCTCTTAAACTATTTAAATTAATAATTTTATATTCTTTGATTTATAATTTTTAAAATTTATAAAAAAACTATTTTATTTAAATAAAAAAATATCAACATTGTTTTAGCATATTCTTCGCGAGGCATCTCTATGTTTATAAAATATAAAATTTTATAAAGTTGATAAAAAAATATATTTTTAAGAAATAATATCTAAAATTATTGTCCGACAATGTATTGTACGTTGACACGTCATCAGCATCTGATATCTCAGTCGAATATAAAAATTCCATCAATCATTCTATGTTTGAAATAATTAATTATTTAAAATTAAAATTAATCATCTTTTCCAACTAAAACAATAAAATACCGATCCCAATGGACACCAACCGACTTTATTTTATTTTATTACTTTTATTTTTGTCTTTTTATATATAAAAAAAAAAAAACAATTCCCACTATGCTTTGTTTTTCCCTCACCACTCATTAATGCTTTTTATATTATTTTATGCTGTATATAAAAATAATAATTAATATGTGCCTAATTAATTAATAAGTAATGAGTGTTTATTTCGATATTAGTTTTTTATAGTCTCTATGATAATGAATGTATAATATTAAATTTTTGGATTATATATTTTTTATTGTTAGAAGAGTATAAATGAATTTATTAAAACTAATGGTAAAAAATAAAAAGGATATATTATAAAAAATATTTATTAAAAGATAAAAAAAATATTAGGACCGGTTCAAATGGTAAACAATTTGATATCGTTTTTAAATATATTTTGAGTTTTAAGTCTTATGTATATAAATTTTTTAGCGAAAGACTCACTTAAATCGAATATACGATACAAGTTCTAATGGTATAAAAGATAATATATTTTATCTAAAAGATTTATTTTCAACTATTATATATACGGGACTAGGGGTGATAACGAGTCGAGCAGAGTCGGAACCTGGTCAGGCTCGTCTCGAAATAGTTTTACTAGGCTCGGCGAGCTCGAAATTTTAAACTCAGACTCGGATCAAAAATAATATTATAGAGATCGGCTTGGGCTCGAAGATCGTCAGGCTCGACTCAAAATAAATAATTTTGTTATATTTTTCTATAAAAGAGATATGATCTCATTAAAAACTCTTTTCATAACCAACCACGAAACAAAATAAATATTAAGAAAGAGAAAAATACTCAATTTATTTTAGTTAATATATTTTTAGTGAATTTTTTCTATTCTATTTTATTGTTTTCTTTTGCTAAAGAAATTACTTTTAATGTATATGTAGCATATAATATATATATATAATTATTTTACCCTTGTTCATAAGTTTTTCCAGCTGAGTATGGATAGATTTGGCTCGGTTCATTAAGGTCTCGAGTCGAATCCGAACTCGAACCGAATTTTGATCGAGCCGAATTTAATTATAAAACTAAAAATATTAAATAAATTTACGGGGTATTGACTTTGGTATTACGTGTGGAATAGTTTGTTTTCCTTTGCTTTTGCAACCCTTTTAAGCAAAACATGTTGAAATATTAGGAATAATTTCTGATTTAATGAAAAAAAAAAACAATTTGTCAAATTGGAAGTTGACGTTTTTGAAGTTATTCGGACAAACTCAATAATCCAAGTTTAAGACTCGGGAGTCAACTGGTCGGATCAATTCGTGAGTTGAAAAATAATTAACTTTGTGGATTCAAACTTTAACCATGATTAGTATTGTATTTGTGGATAATGATAAAACCATATTAATATTAAGACTAAAACATAATAAATCTAGGACATGACTTACATGTGCTAACATTTATATTACTTCTAATAATATTTATATTCTCCAATTATTTTAATAATAAACATTTTTAAAATTCTAGTTAATTTAAATCAAATGATGAAAAATAATAAACTTATTAAACTTATGTTACTAACACAGGTTTCATAGGAGACCCTTTTGGATTTTTTTAATATAATTATTCGTATTTAATTAATTAATTTAAATTAAGAATTATAAATTTATTATAAAACTTCTTCCCTAATTTATTTTTTATATTAAAATATTAAATAGGGACATATAGGCGTTCTGTGGGCCAGAAAGTAGGGTCCACATATAGCAAAATACAAATACAATTCTTTTTCTCTTATTTCTGTTTGGGCTTTTCATGTTAAGAAAATGACTTAAAGTGTTTGGACTGTGCTGCCTGGGTAGTGGGGTGGGCCATATATTTTCTTACTACTTTTTTTTCCTCCCTAATTTCGTATTGTAATTATTATTTTTAAATGTTTTCTGTGTATCACTAAAATCAAAATCTGGGCCCACATTTGTAATAATTTACTGTCTCTTTTCGTTTTAAAATTGGATATATATATATTTTTTATTTTTCGTTATTTTGATTTAAAAAAACCAAAATAATTTTGTTCATGAGATGATGTCAGCCTAACATCAACTATGACATGTTCAACTTGTGGTCCGATCATGAGCATTTTACTCCACATAGTCTGATTGGGTCAAATTCTTTAATAAAAAATGGTTTGTTTAGTATATAAAATATTTAATTTGATGGATCTAAAATTAAATATGAAAATTTTTAATATTTTAAAAAATATATATAACAATATTTATATTTTTATTTTTTTATAATTAGATCTTAAATTATATTTTTTATTATTAAGTGTTTTGAAATTATTTTTTTATAACTAAACCCTTAAAATTATTTTTTTTGCTATAGATCAGTTAGTGTCAGAATCAGAGTGGAGTTTAAGATATTAGTTTTGGATCAAATCGAAGTTAGAGTGGGATTTAATGTATTTATTTTTTGATCGGGTTGGGTTAAATTTTTAAAAGAAATATTCTGATCAGATTGAAGTCGGATTTAAGATATTTACATTCAAGTCGAAATCGAGTGAGTCAAACATTTAACTAGACTCAATCTATGTCCATCTCTAATATGATCCATTTAAGTAAAAATAATAAAAAATAAGTAATTTTAGATTATAATTTCCGTGCTTAGATTTATTGTGACACGATTGTCTCTACAATAATTCAACTTGTTTCGGTATTTTAAGACCCTGCTGGAAGAATATTTGTTAGTCTTTGTGTGATTGTTCATAAACAGTCACGATTTCTCTCGTTACAAAGGAAAAATTATTAGGTAAATCCTGTTAATCACATTATCCTTGGTCCCAATTAATCAAGATCGTTGATTTTATTTTTTTTAAGTGAATCATCACCTCTTTCCCACATGAATTTAGCAGATGGGTAGTTATTAAATGATTATTTAAAGATCAACGCTCTTGATTGTTTGGATCATAGATGACATGGTTAATAAGGTTCAACTAATAATCTCTCTCCATTACACAGAGTGGTCAACAATCTGAAGCTGCCCCCACAATACCCTGCATGTTACAAACAGATACATACAACCTATGTTATCTGGTATGTCTGGGTGTACATGTTTGGAAACACTAATCGGATTCCATCACTAAATAAGGATGTCTACGTTAAGAAAGTAGGGTTTATGGTTTCAAGGATTTGTGTTGGCAATGAAGTTTCTAGAACGTGAATTTTAGTAATTTCGTAGCTTATCTCTGTGTTTCAAGTTTGCAAAAATAGGTTGGAGAAGAAACAATTTCATCTGACAAAAATAAAAGAGTAAGCTTTAAGGGCACTACAATGAAAACTTGGCTTAAACACATCAAAAAATAATCTCAGTGTCATCTTCTCCAAAATTAGTTCCTACCTCCATTTCCTCAAAACGATTCCCACTGTCGACAATGGAAGTTCCGATGTATCCCGCTCTCATGCTTCAGTTTCTGTTTTGATATCTTCGGTTGTCTCTCCGAGCGTAAACCGAACAAACCTTCGAACTTTTATGTTCTCTCCGAGAGCTGCAACAGTTTGCTTTACCAAGTCTTTAACCAACACACTGTCATCCTTGACGAAGGGCTGTTCCAAAAGGGCAAGCTCCCCAAGCCTCTTTGAGACCCTCCCTTCGACGATTTTCTCTCTGATGTTCTCTGGTTTTGATGCGAGGTCTTCTCTTTGCATCTCGAGTTCTTTTTCTTTACTCACAAGGCTCTCTGGAATGTCTTCGATGGATACGAACTGCACCTGTGGACAGGCCACAACTTGCATTGCTAGGTCATCGACCAACTCTTTGAACTGTTCACTTCTACCAACGAAGTCGGTCTCACAGTTGACTTCGATCAGGACACCAATCCTCGAGTCGTGAATGTAGGCACCAATTCGGCCTTCAGCAGCAAGCCGGCTGGATTTCTTGTCTGCAGTTGAAAGACCCTTCTTTCTAAGGTATTCCTGGGCCTTCTCGAGGTTGCCTTCGGTTTCTGCTAGTGCTTTCTTGCAGTCCATCATCCCAGCTCCTGTTTCTTCACGTAGTTGTTTAACAAGTGCGGCGGAGACTGCCACTTTTGGTCTGCAAAAGAGAAATGGGTGTATATGAACCATGAAAGAAATGATATTGCATTAGTAACAAATGAGAACCATGGAAAACATCCACTTACTTCTCATCGGTTTCCTTGACTTCCACCGGAGTCGATTGCTCTTTTCCAGCAGTAGAAACAGGTTTTGCGGCCGTTTGGGCAGCCACTTCCGCAGCAAAATCCTGACTTTTCTTCTCTAGTCCCTCTCCAAGATTGAACCTCACAAACCTTTTCACTTTTATATTTTCTCCAATGGTTGCAATAGTCTGCTTTACCCAATCTTTCACCACCATCTTATCATTCTTAATATAGGGCTGCTCAAGTAAAGCCAATTCTTCAAGCCTCTTCCTTATCCGTCCTTCAACAATCTTTGATCTAATTTGCTCTGGTTTCGATAAAAGATCTTCCTTTTGCATCTCTATTTCTTTTTCCTTGTTTACAATCTGCTCAGGTACATCTTCTGGAACGAGATATTGTACCTGAGGGAAAGCAGCGACCTGCATGGCAAGATCATCAACAAGCTCCTTAAAAATGTCACCCCGTGAGACAAAATCCGTCTCGCAGTTAACCTCTACTAGGACTCCGATCCTGCTATCGTGAATGTAAGAACCTATTCTTCCTTCAGCTGTGGTTCGGCTGGCTTTTTTATCCGCACTTGCCAAGCCTTTCTTGCGGAGAAATTCCTGAGCTTTAACAATGTCTCCTCCAGTCTCCGAGAGTGCTTTCTTGCAATCCATCATTCCTGCTCCCGTTTCATCACGGAGCTGCTTCACTAAAGCTGGTGATATAGTTGCTGCTGCTCATGCATACAAATAAAAGACGGGATTGCATAACAAATCTATTAAAAATATATCTATCAAAAATGTTTCAAAAGTTCCCATTTGAGGATTAGAGTTTAATTTAAAAGTTTGTAGGACTCGTTTAATATGAATAAGAACTGCCAAAATGGATGAAGTACAAACCTGCAGTCACATTTTCCTTGGGCGTAGAGCCATTTGAATCGGTAACCTCGTCATTCTTTTGAGGTGCAGGGTCTGCCTCTTCAACTTCTGAAGTAGGAGGAATTTCACCCTCAGAAACCGGTGACTCTGTCTGCACTTCCTCCTTGGTATCCTCAGATTGATTCTCTTCTTCAACCGCTTCACTTCCTGAAGATTTAATCTGATCATCAGTCGATTCTTGGGAAGGTTCAGGAGAAACTGGTGTCTCTATCTGCATTTCTTCCTTGGTATCCTCAGACGGTTTCTCTTTTTCTTCAACTGCTTCACTTCCCAAAGACTTAATCTGATCATCAGCCGATTCTTGAGACGGATCAGTACTTGCATTGTTTTCCACTGTATCTGCACAAAATCAGCAAATAGTAATAAATCATATCTCCATTTTATCTTGACTATTTTCCCTCTCAAAGAATCATGATTATCTTACCTTCAGCATCTTTGGTATCAGCAAGATCTGGTTGTTCTGATGAAATAGCTTCACCTTCTTCATCTTGAACAGATGCAGCAGAGGGAGTTTTATCCTCAGCAAGAGGTGTTTCAACTTGTTCATCGGGAATACTTCCAGTTTCTTCATCTTCAACTGATGCAGCAGCCAGAGTTTGATCCTCAGCTAAGGGTGCTTCAGCTTGTACTACATCTTTTTCTGTAGAATCTTCATCGACTGAAATTTCAGATGTCACTTGGTCGACTTCACCAGATGATCCAGCTGTTTCATCACTTTCGACCACATCCACTAATGAAACTTCCGCACTACTTGCTGGAGACAAAGCTTCAACACTGTCATCTTTTTCCTTCTCCGTGGTTTCCTTGTCCTTGTTCGCAATATCAGCTACTGTATCTGTTTCCTTTTCAACTGTTTGATCTGCTACAGTAGAGACTGTGGTTGTCTCCTCATCGACCACTGCTGGTGGAACCTCTAATTTCCCTGACTTTTCTCTCTGATCCAAAAATGCAGCAATCTCCTTGTTCTGACGAAAAGCCAGCATAAAGGGATTTGTTGCAGCATAAACCACACCTTGGCTAACCTGTGAGTCCGACTTGTCATCATTCTCTTCTTTCTTCATGGTCAAGGTTACAGATCCCCTTGTAATGCGCAAAACACGGACTTTGACTTCTTGGCCAATTTGCATCGATGAGTTCCCCATCATGCTCATAAGTCCGTCATTGGCTTCTTCTTCATGGGGCAAGAATCCTTCTTCTCCCTCGGGAAGAGATATGAATGCACCAGACCTAGTTAAATTCTTCACCGTGCCGTCCAATTCTTGTCCCTTGACGAATTTCGAGCTTTTCACATCCCTTTTTTGGCTGGACCTTGAAGTATTCTTCCTCGGAGACCTTTCCCTATCATTAGTGGCAGGACCATCTTTCCGTGGTTGGCGCTTACCGGCATCATCGTTTACACGCATGGAAAGAGAGATCCTCCCACTCTCAGTGTTTACTTCAACTAACCTCACCTTCACCTCTTGTCCAATAGAAACAACACTTGCAACATCCTTAACAAAGCCATCGCTCAACTGGGAAACATGCACCAGTCCTTCTGTGAAAGCTCCAATGTCAACAAAAGCACCGAATGGTTGGATCGATCTTACTTTCCCAGTAAACATCGCACCAGGAATAAGCTCCTCATTCTTTACAGGTGGCATCTCACTTTTTCTCACAGGTCGTGTTCGTTTTGATTGCGCTGAAGCAGATGAAGAATCGGGTTGGCTAGTTGATTGCTCGCTTGTTTCAATCACACCCGATTGTGTTTCTGATCCACCATCGGAAACTTTTGTCACAGAAGAATCAGATTCCTCCACTGCTACATCAGTCCCTGTGGCTGGTAAACGAATTCCAAGTTTTCCATGTAAGGAATGCCCTGTCCCGTAGTTTCGAAATGGACTAACAGAAGTTGATAAAGGTAGGATGAATCTTTGAGAGGGTAAAGCATATCGTGTGTTTTTCCTTGATGAACTGCATCTTGTTAAACTAGTGTTCTTCCGCACTGTACACGCAGCTCCAGGAATGAATGTAATGTTGCTAACGGAAAATGGGATCACAGGAGTCATGCTGACTTTTACGGAAATGCTAAAAAGTACAGTCTACGCTAGAATAAGAGTTTCATTTGTATCTTTACCTGCAATAACATAAATGATGGGATCAAAAACATGAATTTGTCAAGTTTGTGGTAAAACATGACATGTCCAAGCACCAGTCATGCTAAAACCAATGAGATAACATCAAAACTTCAATAATACTCATTTTCGATGATTAAACTTGTCATGCAAATCTAATTTTCACATTCAACTAAGAGCATGGCATACCAGTCGTATTCGATTGTACACCCACATTATCTATTTTCAGGAAACATATCAGTTTCTGAACTTGAAAACATGAGGATTTAGCTGATAATCCATGTTTATTTTTATTTTCACAAATCATTGCGGATTCAACATTTCAAATAGCAATCATCTAACTGTTCTAGCAGCTGGGGAAAAATCCTTTGTTTTCAAATTAAGATAACAAAATCAACTACGAATATTTCAAACAAAGAAACAACATCCAAATTATAACATTCTAGGACCTAGCAAAAGCCTTTACTTTCAGAGGAAAGAGCTTACCAATAAGCAATTCTTGCACAAGTGCATTAAGAACTATCCAAATTCTAGCTTAGTGCAACGGTTGATGCCACAATTAAAGTAGTAGAAAATTTCACTCACAAACTAAAACCCCAAACATTTCCTTCCCAATTAAATAAACAAACATATCATATTTCATAACCAGAATACCATAAAAATTCAGACTTGACATGACTCTAGCTAAAGAGAATCGAAAAGTGGAAGATTAACAACAACCCAGAATTAAAAAGTGGAAGGAAATGAAAAAGCAACTTGAAAAACAATGACCCATCAGCTTATAATCAAGTAAAAATCATACCTTTATGAAGGATAAAGCTTTATAGGGGAAAGATTTTCAGAAGGAACTGAAAACGCTAGGAATATTTTTTTGTTGATAGAGGCTATTACTCATCAGAAGTTGAATGAAAGGTGGGGCTTTAAATCCTTATCTTCGGCTTTCATTCATGGATATATAATGAAAATTGAAAATAAAACAAGTAGAATGAAGATTATGGGCTCATCTTGCCTACAAGTTTTACTCTCAGCCTTTAGTTTTTCGACTGATTAAGATGGACTGCATTGGTTCGGACCAATGACAAAACCCCATAGCTTTTGTGTTCGATACAGAAATGTCTTGGACCTTATATTTTATACATTTTGGTCTTACAAAGAATTGGACCTTTTTTACTTCATGACCCTTTTCAAAACCCATTGTACGATTCATAAATATCAATGGCATCCCCATCACTTTCTTGACATTATTTTTAATTCAAAAACCAATTTTAATTTAAATATTAATTAAATAAAATTTTTATTTTTTAATTTTTAAATTTAAAGATTTAATAAAATTTTATCCTTTTACTGTTTGATATCAATTTAGTATATACGTATATATAGGATAATTATTTCATGCATAAATACTTGTATAAGATCCAAGATCTCTATTTAAGGTTTAAGTATAACAATTTTGAATTTAAGAATTGTTGATAAAATTTTAAGTTTAAAATTAAAATTTAGGGTTTATAAATTAAACCCTAAACTCTAAATTCTAACAATGAATTCTAAATTTTAATCCTTATACTAAATTTTGTAAACTCTAAATTTTATATTAAAACCTTAAATTCTAAATTTAAAACATTTATCGAAAAAAAAATCGGTTATGTATAAGATAATAATCTTTATATACAGCAAAAGATATATATAAAAATTATGTCATATATAGATTGTTAAGTGTCAACACATGCATGCATGCAAATTGCAATCAAGTTAGGTAGGTATATAAACCAGGAAAAATTATTGGACCAACCCTGTTCATCACGTCATTTATGGTCCCAATTAATATGACCGTTGATCTTAATTTTTTTAAAGTAAATCATCACCTTTTTCTTACATGAATTTAGTGGGTGATAGTTATTTAGGTGATTATTTAAAGATCAACAGTCCAGATTGCTTGGACCATGGATGACGTGGTGAACATGGTTCACCTAATAATCTCTGGTAAACTAGGTTTTTTATTTTTTACCTTAAAAAACAAGTTTTTAGGGTTCAGCAACAGCAACAGAAACCAAAATCTCCATCTCCATTCATTCAACAATAATGTAAAAGCATGGGGAGAATTATGCATAAAACAATGATTCTTTGCATAGCCATAGCCATAGGAGTCATCACAGGCCTTTCGTAACACTCCATATATTTAAATACCGATGTGATTTTTATTAAATTATTAAAATATTAATTTTTATTTAAACCGATAATATTTATATTAGTTCGAATTACGACTTACAACTTAACACTTTTTTAAATATATATTATTACCTTAGTAGATCTAGTTGATACACCTTGTCCTGCAGAGTTTTATAAAACCCTACCCACGTGGGAAGGTGACAAATTGCGATTTGTAAATGTTTATTAATTTAGATTTTATATTAGTTTAAAGTATATATATTATTTGTGAATTTTGTTTTTGTTGTATAAATATATACTAATCATCAATTTAATTATATTTAGATAAATAAATCATTCGATTTAGATTATTTCGATTTTAACTGCAATAATTTTTAAACTCAATATTATCAGGAAACAAGCTGTACTGAAAACTTAAACCCAAAGATATAGTTTATCATTTTGGATTTCTAAATCAAACACCATCAGAAAACAATATCCATGATAGATCATAAGAGCTATGGGGATGTTGGTTTTATATTTGCTGGCGCATCATTTACAAGTCACCATTGGGGACCTTAGAAAGGGATTCATACCTTTTTTATTCTAAAAATTCGATAATAACTAACAAGTTGGTTAGTAGGATGAAGCACTGCATCTCTTAAATAAGGTCAGAAGTTTGAATCTTAACATTTTGAACCGAGAAATCTGGGTTGAGAGAATCACCTACATAGTGGGCCTCTATGAAATTCAATCTAGATTAATTAACCAATGAGTCAGAAACTGAAAAGAATCAAGGATATTGTCGGAAAAAAAAAAACTACATTGTAAGAGTTTACCTACCTCTTTCAATGGTCTAATCTGATTCGAATATGAATATAATAGAGTTCGATATGATCCATCGAATATCGAATATTTTAGAGAAAAGAAAGGATGCAAGTGTTGAATATTTAAGCAGCATCTTTCATCATGTGGGTAAGGATCTCTCCTTGCAGTTTCAAGGAATCCTCTTCAGCAAATTTTCCAGTTGTATTGTTAGAATTATTTATTATTAAAAGTAATGCAATAAAATCTTCCAACTAAGCTAAACAAGGATTTAATGAAAATTTTAATTATTTTTTTCCCTGGCTCAGCTCTCTGCTAAACTGATTAAAGAGATCTAGTATCTTAAAAAGTTTATATTATAAACTCAATCATGCAACCTTTTTCTTAATATTTTAATTAAATAATTATTGGATCTTGGGCATTACCTAAAGGTGTGCTTAGTTCATTTTTTTTTTTGTGATAGAAGCACATGATACACCAAACTAGAAGCTATGCAATTGGTTGAATAGAATATAGCTTTAGACGCAGGTAAATAATTTGGAGATATTTACAATTTATGCAGAATTTGGAGTTGTTGGACCGTGTATGTGTGTATTATAGATATAGGACAATGATATTAAAAAAAATTATATTAAACTTTCGATTTTCTTAATCAGAGTGATGAGCGAATTAAACTATCAAATAGATTGTTCTGTTACACAAGTTTCAGTTTTAATTATATCGAAAAGCAATCATCAATCGAATGATGTTCTATATCTTTATGACCATCAACGAATCGTAAAAATCTTTGTACAAACATTAAATGATTGCTAAAACATATTAAAATCATACTAAAATGAGATAGAATGAATTACAGTATAAACAAAAAAAAAACGTACCATAAAAATTAAAAAAAAAATACCATACAAACAGATTTTTACTAAAAAAATAAAAATAAGAATAATAAACTTAATAATTGACAGTTAATATTAAAATTAATTATCGAACATCCACATATAAAATAAAATCTTGTAAGGCTTCTGCATGTGGCTTCAAATCTATTGTAGATATCAGCTTTGTAACGCAGCAGTTAACAACAAATCAACACACAGAATCCGAACAGACTTAAAAAAAAAATTTAAAAATAAGTATATATCCACGTGTCATTTGAATTAATATTTAATTAATTATTAAAATATAATTCATTTCTGATTGTGTATTAACTACAAATCCTTTTGGGTATCGTCAAGTTAAATCTCATATAAGCTGGCAGTTTTAGGAGAGATTATCAGGTGAATTTTGTTCATCACGTTATTTATAGTCTAAACAATTAAGATCGTTGATTTTTAAATAACCACTTAATAGTTACTAGCCACTAAATCTATGTAAAAAAAAATGATGATTCATTTAAAAAAATTAAAATCAACGATCTTAATTAATTGAGATCATAAATGACGTGGTGAACAGAGTTCACCTCCTAATTTTTTCAGTTTTAGGCTAAACAGACTAAAAAAAATATTATTATAGAGGCAGCAATGATTCTGAACTCTAGGCTAATAGGGGTTGGGGAGAATATTCATGACTCAGCAGTGAATCATTACACGTGGAATAATAAAATGAATTTATAATTAAAAAATTATATCATCTGATTTATTATATTAATTATACTCCAAACCAATAAAAAATATTTATTATAATATTTTAATCAATAAATTTTATTAATCGAAACTTTAATTGATATGATAAATTAGATCATGATATAATTTAAGTTATTAAATATAATTATTTAAATATATATATATTATTATAATGATTAGTTTTAATAATAATTATTCGAATATGTTTACTTTAAATTTTTTGACGTAGACCACCATAAGAACCAGTTCATTAAACAAAGTAAAACCACTGTTGGATTTCGTGTGGCACATGTTTTTAAACCAATATTTTAGAGTGATTAATTCATTAACAAACCATTGAATTACTTTCATAATTTGACTAATTATGTGTCTATCCGCATCTATATTTTGACTTTTACTTTGATTTTTTTAATAAATTTTGTGTTTATCTAATTACTAATTGCATATACCCTGGGTCTATGAATATATTTTATATCAGTCTTTTCTTTTTAATATTAAAAAATATCTTACAATTAATAAATTTAAAGATTAAAGTTTAAGATTTAAGGTTTATATTTTTAGGTTAGAGTTAAAGTTTATTGCTTATGGTTTAGAGTTTATTGCTTATGGTTTAAGATGTAACTAATAAAATATACTTTTAAAAATGTAATTAATTATATTTTATTATATTCTATTAAAAACAAATAAATATTAATGATAAAATATTTTGAAACCCTTAGTCAATAGTATAACCCAATAATTAAATATATTTTTATTGTCTCGTTAATTTAAATTTTGATATTTACTTTAAAAATATAATATATTTATTTAATTAAAAAATAAATAAGTTTATTTAAGATATATTTTAAATATCAATTTGATTATATACTATATAGTCGTGAAGATTCAAACCTACGATATTTAAAAGATATCAGTTGAATTAAAATTCTCCTCAAAGTTATTATTTTATAATTAAATATAAAAAACCCTAAATTTCTAAGACTTGTGGTGGGGGTCTCTTATAAGATCAAATCACAGCTCGACACGTGTGTCGAAATGTGAAGAAATTTAAACTTTGTTATTATTAAAAAAAAACTTTTT
This sequence comes from Abelmoschus esculentus, assembly GCA_035048815.1. Taxonomy (NCBI): domain Eukaryota; kingdom Viridiplantae; phylum Streptophyta; class Magnoliopsida; order Malvales; family Malvaceae; genus Abelmoschus; species Abelmoschus esculentus. The sequence continues at coordinate 18,519,753 of JAUCBN010000026.1, forward strand.
CTTAATGATGGATGCTTAACTAACTCAGTATATTATTTTATTAAGAAAAAAAGAAAGTTTTTTCCTGCAACATTTACTTCAAGAAGAAAAAATTATTAGGTGAACCTGTTTATCATGTTATTCATGATCCTAATTAATAAGATCTTAATTTTTTTAAATAAATCATCACATCTTTCCTACATGGAGTAAGTGGATGATAGTTATTTAGGTAATTATTTAAAGATTAACGGTCTTGATTGCTTAAACCATGAATAACGTAGTAAATAGGGTTCACCTAATAATCTCTCCTCAAGATGGAGATAAAATACAAAGGTTCACATGCCATTTATAAAAAGAAAATTGGAGCAGAAGATACAACTCAGAATATGACCCACAAATCATGCATTAAACAGTTAACTAGATTTGGTTACATTAAATTATTCGAAATATTATTCGGATTAAGTATGTTTCACCCGATTTGTCGATATATTATATTAACGATTTATCGATAAATTAAATTAGATTGGTCTAAGAAAACATTGAAGGATGTTTTAAAAAGAAATTAAAAAAAATCTTGATTATTACAACTTTGTATATAATCCTTAGAATATCTTTTATCTTTTATTTCTCCTTAGCAATACAATCCCTGTTAAGCTGCAAACATGATTTTCTGAATCTATAAATTCTATATTAAAGTCCGAACCTTTAGTATATACTAAGTATAGTCGATTTGTTACTATAAATTTATTTCAATTAATATAAACAATTAGATTTATATAATTTTTAGATTGATTTCTTGTATTTTTAGTAACAACTTAAAAATACGTACTTAAAAATACATTCATCGAATAAATATCATCGCATACTAAAAAACATATAATCATCAAGTAGTAAAAAAGATTATCTACTCGAAAACATACAATCATTGAATAAAGAATAACACATACTTAAAAATATGTATCATCGAGTAAAGGTAATCACATATTCGAAAATATGCAATCATCGAACAACGGGTGTTGCATACTCGAAAATATACAATAATCGAGTAACGAGTGTCATTCGGAAACATTTGCTCATAGAATACATGTCAAGAAAGAAATAATTATTGTAATACAAATCGTGAATATCTAAATCCTATCGATCATTGACACAAGCAATTAAATGTCTATCGGTATATAAATAACATGAAAATAAATATTAATTTATTCAAACTAACACTCAAAATATTATAATTATATCCATCAATTAATTAATCATCAAACAATCGTACGGATATTTTTCTTTATAATAATATTTCAATATTTAAATTAAAGTCCAATTGATGATAAATTTTAAAACTTCAAAGAAGACAGGGACCGAAGACTGAACTAGACCATGGACAAAATAAAATAACTAAAAATACTCCTAATATTTTAATATTTCTGCAGAAATATAATAAGTTATAGAGAGTACATGAAAAGAAAAGGTATGGAAATAAAAAGGGTATAAAATCTGTGTGAATACAGAGATATATACATAATCTCTACAAAATCTGATCCAGCGATGCAATAATTACTTTGGTTGCAAACAGCTTAAAAAGAGGAAGGCAGTGGCATCATCTTTTGATTCTTCAACCTCTCTCTGCTGCTGGCTGCTGCCTGCTGCTAACAGAAAAGCTTTGGATTTGCAAAGCTAACTTGAATCACGTTGTTGCTGTTGTTGCTGTCGGAATGAAGAAAATGGGCAGCAGTCATTTCGGAGAACCGAACATGGAGACCGGAGTTGGGTCGACGTCTTCGAGGAAAGGCAAGAAGGGTAGTTCGGACAAGCCTAAGCAACCCCAGAGAGGACTCGGCGTTGCTCAGCTGGAGAAGATCAGATTACATGGACAAATGGCTTCTGCTTATAACCTTCCTCTTCATCATGGATCTTACCCTGCAAATTTCAGCCAGGAAGATCACATGAGAGTGCAGACGGGTTATAGTTATTCACCAATGGCGGCGGCGGCATCTGTTTCTCATTCTTCATCAGCTTCTTATGGTTACCAGTACCCCAACACGATGGTAAGTTAACCGAACCTGCCCTCGGTCCACTTCCTTTGCATTGTGTTTTTGTGTGTCGGTGTGATGCTAGGGGCAGTCACGTAGTTTTATTAAGCATAAAAGTTTCTACTTTTAATATGAAATTCTGCGTTCACGTCCCTGACCGTTTGCTCTATTGTTGCAGATGGGGCTCGGCGAGTACGAGCAAAGAGCAAACTTCAGATATGGTGATTCCCAACCCAGTACTACAGCAAGGTACATCATTTATTCAACATTTCCAGTTTCTTTGGTGAACAATCTGATTAATTTCCCCATCCAAAAATCTTTTCTTTTTGTTATATTTTACTAATGTCTGAAATCATTTTTGCAACAGTTGGAACCCCATCAGTGGCAACCTAGAGGGCCATCATTTTGTACAACCAAACATGACCAGACAACTTCTAAGCCTACATGTTGAGGTTTGTTATCTATACACATGAAACATCCTAGTTCTATGTCATTGCCAAGATTCTGTTTAAATGATTTTTTCCTGCATCTTTTATAGGATTCACATTCGAGGAAGAAACATAGGAACAACTCGTTGGGATCGAGCAGTCCGAATTCGGAGTCAAGTGACACGCAAGAGGTAGATTTGGAGCTCAGGCTGTCATTGTAATCAGTATATTTTTCTGTCAACTTGATTGAAATTGGATGCTTGTCCTAGAAATTGTAAGTTCAAGATAAGCAGTTTGAGTCTTGCAATTCATATATATATGTATACAACTTAAACAAGTTGTCATGGAAGTTGTCTGAAGATTTCAATTGAATAGGAATCTTATGTAATGAAAAAGGCAAATTAACTTGCTGCATGAGATATAGTGAAGGAAAGTCCGATCTTCTTCTTCATGAATTTCCAATGAAATTGAGGATTTAACGTCACTGTTCTTACAAACTTTTCATCACTTCAACTCTCAGCGGAAGATATCTAACGGTACAAATGTCACGCGTGAACATTCTTGATCACTTAACCGGATAAAATGGATTGAAAACTTGATATCAAGTCCTTTACCCTTTGACAAGACGCTAATTTTACAGAAAATGTTGCTTGAACCCGAGTCTTCTAGGTTAAACAACATTCATCTTTTCTACGAAAATCACTCATTGAGTTCAATTAATCCGATTCTTTGAACAGGTAAAAAGATATCGGAAAGAATATTTCGAATCAAGTGTTACTAGCAGCCATTGTGAATGTAATTTTTCACGTGAGAATACTTATCCTCATAATGCCTAATAGTTTCCATTGTTTGTAATGTAGCTTTCTAACATGCATCGAAAGACAACAAGATCTTTAGCCTTCTATATGATGTTCGAAAAGTAATGATTGTGAATGTAATTTTTCACATGTAAGTTAAACATAAATGATAGATTATAAAACCCTAGCCAGAAGATTAGGGTTCTTTATAATTTATGATTTCATTTAAGAAGAAATTAGGGTTCATATATATATATATATATATGATTTTCTTAATATACTTCCTAAACTTGAAATTTCTGTTAAATCTAAGTATTTTGTATATCTACTTAAAAAATATTTTTTATTAAGTACAAAGCTATCGAAAAATGTCGAGATCCAAGATTTGAATTCATAAAATATAGGATAATACGAACATCTTGACTACTTGATCTATTAATGAATCCACTTATGAAAACAATATTAAATTGACCGGCTCCGATTTGAATTAATAATTGAAAATTATATGTTAATACACAATTTGCATAAAAAAATACTATAACTCTTTCTATTTAAACTATAAAATTTAAATTCATAACTCTAAAACCACAAATTTTAAATCTCAAATCTTAAATTAAATATTTAAACCTTAAAACAGATCCCTGTATATACTAAAATTTACCCGGTCTATGAATCGAATATATTTTCAATAATTAAATTGTATCATTTCTTTTTCTTTTTGTCCGTTACAAATGAGCTTGACATGGTTGCCTTTTCACTATACATAAAGTTTAAACTTTATATTATTTTTGGAGTAATATAATTACAAAACTATAATTTAAACCAAAAATACCTTCCTCAATAGGTCCACTTAATTTTTTGTCACTTTTTACCAAAAATTTTCAACTTTTATTTATTTATTATTTAAAATTTTCTAAAAATAGAAAATATATTTTAAAATTTTCAACTGGCTAGCCTATCTAAGAGCAGTTTGTTCGTAACTTACGCATATTATTTCTCAAGGTTTCCTCTAAACCAGAAGTCAAAGCCATGTTGGGAATTAATAGCCAATACAAAAGGTATAAAAAGGAAGGCAAAGAAGCCTATACAAAACACAAAACCACCCTCAGGGGATCGGAAATAAATAAAAATAAAACAAAAAAATCAAAAATAAAACATGACGGCGGCGCCGGCAACTGTATTATGGAGAGGACTATGTATTCTCTTCCCTTTTCTTTTCGTCTCCGTCAACTGTCTTCCGTTAAATCAACCTGCCGGAAGAAATAGAGCTGTGGCTCAAAATGTTGTCAGTGTTGAAACTAATTATAAGGGGAAATGGGAACTGTTTTCACCGGATGCTGGTGTGTCGGCCATGCACTTGATTTTGCTCCCAACGACGAATGAGGCGTTGATGTTCGATGCCACGGTGTGGAAGATATCGAAATTGAAGTTGCCGGGACCGCCTTGCCGGAAGGTCGAGGATACACCTAATGAGGAAGATTGTTTTGCACATTCAGTGCTCATGGATTATGAAACAGCAAATATTAGGCCACTGAGGGTACATTTTTAGCTATTTTAATACATGTTTTATTTCGGGTTTATATTCGATACACGGTGGACACATTTGTATTTTTTTTTACAGTTGATCTATGATACTTGGTGTTCATCTGGTGCATTTGATGTAAACGGACAGTTAGTGAGTACCGGTGGATATAATAACGGTTCCGACACAGTCCGGCTTCTCGACATATGTCCCGACTGTGGCTGGAAAGAATATCCCGGTGCACTTGCAAACGGAAGATGGTACTATTCTTTATATTCAATCATTCATGTTACCCTAAATATATGTTGTTTTTATGGTCATATCCTATTGAAGGTATGCCACACAAGTTACCTTAGCCGATGGTAGATTCATGGTGTTCGGCGGCCGTGCTGCTCCGACATACGAATTCGTTCCGCCGGAAGGCCAACGCAATGCCAAAAACCAAGCGGTGGATTTCAAGTTCCTGGTTGAAACCCATGATCCCGTGGAAAACAATCTGTACCCTTTTATCTATCTCAGCACCGACGGGAATCTCTTTATCTTCGCAAACAACCGGTCCATCCTTCTTGATCCGAACACCAACAGGATCGTCCACGAGTTCCCGGTCCTCCCTGGGGGTTCTCGGAACTATCCGGCGTCGGGAAGTTCTTGTATGCTTCCGATCACACTTCAACCCAATGAGAAACGTTTTTTCATCCCGACTGAAGTTATGGTTTGCGGAGGTGCACCGCACGATGCGTTTACGTTGGCGGATTTGACTCGACCCAAAGTGTTTCTTCCGGCGAGCAAGGATTGTGCTCGGATCGATATCAGTAAAAGGAGCAAAGCTACCTGGAAGATCCACCCCATGCCGACGGCTCGTATTTTGGGCGACGCACTTGTTCTTCCGACCGGAGATGTCCTTTTAATCAACGGCGCAATGAGCGGCTCCGCTGGGTGGGATGATGCCAGGGATCCGAACCAAGCTCCCGTTCTGTACCGTGTCGTGGCAGGAGCCGGCACTACTTCCAAGTTTGTGGAGCTTGCCCCTACGAACATTCCACGTATGTATCACTCGACGTCCGCGGTTCTTCCCGACGGAAAAATTCTCGTCGCCGGCAGCAACACAAACCCCGGATACTTGGATGTCGCTCTCTACCCCACCGAGACCCGTGTCGAAAAATTCTCTCCACATTACTTCGATCCGGCGTTGGACCCATTCAGAACCGATATTTTACTCGAGAAGTCTGTCAACAAGATCATTTACGGGCAGCGGTTCGAGGTGCAAGTCCGCGGCGGCGATCCGAACATCGACATGCAGAAGCTTCAGCTGAATATCTACTATCCTCCGTTTACAACACACGGTATCTCGATGAATCAAAGGATGATTAGACTGGGGATTTACGAAGTGAGAAAAGACGCCGCTGCACCAGATGCCTCCATCATCGCTTATCAAGCACCTCCCAACGGCAACATTGCTCCTCCCGGTTATTACATGATGTTCGTCGTCTACAACGGGGTGCCTTGCCGCCGTGCCATGTGGGTTCAACTGAAAAAGTGAACCGTCGCATTTCCGGCTCCGGTTCAACAGATCCTTTAAATTTCACAGTCTCAACACTGAAGGGCAAATTTGCCTCTACCTCCCTTTTATTCTTTGTATCAACACGTTCTATTTCAGTCGTAATTGTGTATATCTCTATTCCTTCATTATTCTTTTGAAGTTAATGCAATGAAATTACATTTGTTAACACTGTTGGTTTTAATATAATCAACCATTAGAGTGATATCATATTCAATAAACTCATGTTCAAAGTTAATTCAGATGCAATTTTTAATGTTTTTTTTGTGTTCAGAACTGATGCGGGAAGTGTTTTCGACAGAAAGCAAAGTGTTTTTTCTGTGTCGGAATCATTCATGTTGGTAAACCTCAACCATTGCTTCTGCTCCCGTTTTAACTCGTCTACTTTCACCACCTAGGCTGTGGGTTGACTCTGACATCAGTCGAAGTTGTCGAATAAGCATGCACGTCTAACCGTGGAGCAGCAGATTTGGTGTATACTTAACCAGCTGATAGCTGTTATTCCACCAGGAACACTGAGTCTCATGCACGACAGTTCACTGCTCTTCTTCTCCGCGTACACCTATGCTCAACTCTTAAACCGAAGACCTAACAGAATGTTGCCCGTTTAGGTATAATAGAAAAAATATTTATGATATTATAATTATTTTTATTTTTTAAAAAATTATAACATTTTATTTTAATAAAAATTATTAATTGATTAATAATTAATAGTTCAAATTTACACGATAATGCTATATAAATAAATATAATAATTTCATAAGAAGATAAGTCAATTAAAAATAATTTAATTAAATTATATTTTATGATAAGTCGTTTATCAAGACATTAACCATTAATTGACTAATTATTTTTATCCCTTTAGGTTTAGAGTGTTTAAAAAAATATATAAAGATCAAAATAACTATTTAATCAAACATTAACAATGTTTTTAACATTATGTTACTTGGTTAAGTGTAAATATTTAATACACCGTGAGTCTAAAAATTTTCGTTTGTAAAAATTTTATTTTTTATCGTTAGTTAGTGTATAATGTAATAATCCTAACAATAATATAATCAAGTTCTAAGACTTAACTAGCTTGACATGTTAAAAAAAAACTAACATGACGTATACTTTTATCTACATTCATAGTTTACAAGAAATGAACTGAACTACTTGTTTCTATAATAATTTCAGGTCTATGTTTTGAGCTTTATTTAATGGAGACATGGTCTCAAATAATGTCATGGGAGCGTTTTATACCATGACAAGTTCAACATATTTCAAGTTCTACTTAAAAATTTATAAACACAATGTCAATCTGAGTAAGGTGGATTAGCTGGAACTAGATTTATATAAAGCCATTGAGAATGGAGGAAAGCATACCATTTCGACGGCATTAATCGGCTAACAGATACCACCCGAGCCGCCACCTTCAATGCAATCGAAAATGGCTAGTTTACGAGCTTTGTTGTTGGCTCTTTTCGTCACTGCATTTGTAGTTGATCAAAGTTTTGTTGAAGCGAATTTCCCGAAGAGCATGTACATAAACTGGGGTGCTCATCATTCGAGTTTTGCAGGCAATGGTGAAGACCTTCAACTTGTGTTGGATCAAACTTCAGGTAAACCGGTTATCCGATCGTCTTTCAATGAGTGATGCTAAAGCAAATAGACAATACTAAACTGTAACACATTCCATTTGGATTATTTCAGGTTCTGCTGTTAAATCAAAGAGGTCATTCTTATTTGGAAGCATTGAAATGCTAATCAAGTTGGTACCTGGAAACTCCGCAGGAACGGTCACGGCCTACTATGTAAGTGAAACAGGGTGTAAAGATAATATTTCTATATCAAATAAAATGCACCATAAACATCACCTTCGATTGCTGCCGAAGAGCTTCTATATTCAGTTGTCTTTTGTCCTATCAACACAAGTCAAAAACGAAATTCTCGAACAAACCACATTCAACAACTTCAAAAGTTCATACTTGAAATACAACTGAAACCAACTTAATTGAAACTACATATCTTGAAGTAAAACTATATGTTTCAACGACATTAGAACACCCATAGGATTCAGAAAGAACATAGGAGATTTAAATAATGAAGAACATAACATTGTAATCTTTCACCCTGAAATATATGCAGGTATCCTCTACTGGAGACAAGCATGACGAGATCGACTTCGAGTTCTTAGGTAACGTTTCAGGACAACCGTATATTGTTCACACAAACATCTATACTCAAGGAAATGGAAGCAGAGAACAACAATTCTACCTGTGGTTTGACCCGACTGCCGATTTTCATAACTACACCATTCACTGGAATCCCACAGAAGTTGTGTAAGTTATCTCCCTTCAGCTATACTAGAAAATCATGTGCCTTCTCCAAACATATCCATTAGAAATCTAGCTCAAGCAGAAAGCAAATGCAGACTAATTTTCTCAAAACGAGTAATGAAACTAAGCAAAAAACACTTAATCATTTCAGGTGGTACATCGACAACCTGCCAATCCGTGTTTTCAGAAACTACGAGAACGAAGGCATTGCCTTTCCCAACAAGCAAGGAATGAGGGTACAAGCCAGTTTATGGAATGCAGACAATTGGGCAACCAGAGGAGGTCTTGAAAAGATTGACTGGAACAGCGCACCCTTCATTGCCCGATTCCGCAGGTTCAGGGCAAGAGCTTGCAAGTGGGAAGGGCCAGTGAGTATCAATCAATGTGCCACCAAATCCCCAGCAAACTGGTGGACTTCACCTCGTTTCAGCCAGTTGAGCAGTAGCCAGATTGGTCAAATGAATTGGGTCAGACAAAACTTCATGATCTATGACTACTGCAAAGATACTAAAAGATTCAAAGGGCAAATTCCTCCAGAATGTTTCAAACAGCAGTTCTAAGTTCTAAGTCATCACCAGCAATCAATCATTATGAAGAACTGAAAGTTTCATGAATTCCATTTCTTTTCCTACTACATAAACCCAAGAATAACTTTGTCACAACCCGAAATTTGTTTGCCTTTTTCCCGGCCATTTTGACTATAATCTGTATGGCTCATTGTGTTTAAATTGTATTGCATTTTGTTCATCCTAATTTCATCAATAAATTTTGATTAAATAAATTGAACACCATTCTCAACAGGATTTTTCTACAAGAAAACAAAATTACACACAAATGATTCATGATTTGAGCTTTAAGTTTTGCTTCAAGCGAAAAACAAAGGTAAAATGATAAACAGTTAACAGATCACGTGATACAAAGCCAAACACCCAAAACAATAAAGCCCGTACCCAACAGAGCAGGACCGATCCGGGTCTGCTCCCCCAGAAGGATTCCGAAAACGGCGGTGGCAGCAAACGTCGTGGCGTTGGTGACGGGGACGGCGAGAGAAATCGGAGCCTGGCTTAATATGGCGAAGAAGGTGGCCGACGCGGACAGGTTGATTAAGAAAGGGATCGAGTATTGCCAAAACAAAAGGAGGGTTAGCCAATCGGATAAGGATTTGAGGATCTTTTGCTCGAGTTTGAGAGGTGGAAGGCCTGAGGATGGAGTGGACTTGAGATATTGATCCCAGAGGAGCGCGCCACGGCGCATGGCGGCGTTGGTGGCGCCCCAGATCAGTCCCACCGCCAACATTTTCTCCACGTCTCCGATCATTTGTTTCTGACAGCGGAAGGAAAGGGATAAATTTGTGCGTTTCGTTACATATATTTACTGTGCATTAAAATTGTATCGCTGTTTGTTTGGATTAATTTCGTCACAGGTCCCCAAACTATAACTTAAATTTGTAAATTGGACAATAAATTCTACCTCAAATCTTACTTATTGCACATTTCATAACTCCAACCTTTACTTATAGCCCATTTAAGACATCTACTCATATTTTTATCTAACATTTAAATAAATATAAAATATTTGTTACGAATTATTATTTGAAGGTTTAACCAAAATAAATAAAATTTTAAATTAAAAAAATATTTTAAAAAAAATATGTAACGTGTTTTAATTGATTGATAAAATTTTTAAAACAATCATTGACAAGAAAATTTTAAATGAGTTACGAAGTAAAACTTAAATATTTATTTGACCAAAAATAATTAATATACATATTTTTAAAAAATATATAATTCAATTATTTAACTGTTAAATTTTTATAATATAATATTTATTTTTCTTGAGTATTAGAAAACATACACATTTTATAAATAAATTACTTTAATTGATATAAATAAAAATAATATTATTTTATTTTATTTTTTAAAACAACTCCGAAGATTCTTTAAACTCCATTTCTAAATAAAATAAAATAAAATCCTAATTTGAATTATTCTACCATGACTAAATATATATTTAGAACAAAGCACCGCAAAACATAAAAGTACATATCAAATTTTAATTATATTTAGAATCGTCTCGAATTAAACCTCTAAATAATTTTTTTTAATAAAATAGATTAGTACAAATTATTAATTTTAAGGTTTATTAAGTAAATTAGTTAAATTATTTATTGAATATAGCGTATTTTATAATTATGTTTGTCTATTATGAAAAATTATAAAATAATCGTCCAATAGATTAAAAATTATAAAACAATAAAAAAAATAGATTTAATGCTTTATATCTACCAAAATGATCTCATTTTATCTTCTAGTGTAAAATATATATGAATTTAATATTTGATTTGAAAAGTGGTTATTTTATAACTTTTAATCATCAAGGGATATAATTAAAATGTAACCTATAATTAATGGGCTATTTAAGTAGTTTACCCTTTTCCATCATGAGAAACCCTTCGGCCTGTCAACGGTAAGAGTGTTCACATCGAATATCGGTTCGGATTTAATTTTTTTGAATATTCAAGTTAATAAATCAATAATATAATGATTTGTATTCGATTTTAAAAACGGATATTTATATATTCAGATAAGATACTCGGATATCCTATTATCCAAAAATATTATTGATTAAACTATTTTTTTTGAATTTGAAGGTTGTATTTATAAAAATATTAAAATTTTAAATATAATAAACAATAAATAATAAATTACTAAACATAACAAGATTCACATTTATAAAGAATTTAATTTTTTAAATTATAAATATAACAAGCACTAAATTATTAAATATAAAAAATTAATATTAATAAAATTTTAAATTTTTTAATTTTAAATAATTTGAAACTTAAAATATTATGATTTATATCTAATCTAAAAATTTTAAAATTAAATCAAATATTTCATTAAAAATAAAAATCAGATCTAATCAATAAATAATCTGATCCGAATCAAATATTTTTTACATCCCTAGTCTATCGGGGCGATTTTTTTTCTCTCTCACGTATCCTAAATCCCCAAACTACCCTCCAAACTTATCCGTTCTTCTCTCTCAAAATCCACGTAGTCCTTTCTGTCGTTTGTTGCGAGGTTTCTCTTGTTTGTGATTTCAGTTTTTTCATAAGGGAAAACAAAAAAAGTCTTCATCAAAACCCTTCTAAGCTCGTGTACTGACTTTAATGATCTGAATCTGACCGATCGGAGTCGTCGATCCAATTGAAGCATGGATAGAATCATCGGTGGTAAATTCAAGCTCGGCCGTAAGATCGGTAGTGGATCCTTCGGTGAAATTTATCTCGGTTCGTATCATCCTCTTAGTTTTACTTTTTTTTTCATTTTTTTGTTTGTGTATATGTTAAAACTGATTATTTTCTTGTTTTGGCAGCAACGCACATCGATACGTTTGAGATCGTCGCTATTAAGATCGTTAGTGTTTCTTAATTTGTGTTTTTAGATTCATGAAGCATGATCTGGTTGACGTTTGTGGTTCTTAGTCTAGAAATGTGTGATAGAGTTGAAATTGTTTGATTTTTTAAAAAATATTTTTGGCTGTTACAGGAGAACAGGAGAACAAAGCATCCGCAGCTGCTTTACGAAGCCAAGTTGTACAATATTTTACAAGGAGGAAGTACGCGTTACCGCAACTTAGAATAATTTTGTTTATTTAATTTTTGAAGCTTTTAAGAATAGTGAATAGATGAGTTTTTTTTTTTTTTTTTATTTGGATTTATTCATAGGTGGAATTCCAAGCATAAAATGGTCTGGTGTTGATGGGGAAGAAAATGTACTTGTTCTCGATTTGCTCGGGCCTAGCCTGGAAGATCTTTTTGTGTACTGTGGCAGGAAATTTTCGCTGAAAACTGTCTTAATGTTGGCTGATCAAATGGTGAGCTAAAATTTATGATATTTTCATTTTACTTTTGGACTGGTATAAATTGTAACTTAATTTTGTATTTTAATTGTTGAATCCCTTTAGATTACAAGAATTGAATATGTTCACTCGAAGGGATTTCTTCATAGAGATATAAAGCCCCATAACTTCCTCATGGGACTTGGTCGCAAAGCAAATCAGGTTTACATCATTGATTTTGGGCTTGCAAAAAGATATCGAGACTCTGTAACTAATCGACACATTCTCTATAGGTATAGTTTATTAGTTTTCTAGTGTAATTTGTTATTTCTTACCTTTGTGTTTCGTTGAATTGCTAAATATATTCAGTGTAGTTATGTAATGGGTCAGTACTGAATTGCTGTTTTGACAAAAAAAAAATATTTTCACAGAGAAAACAAGAATTTAACAGGCACTGCACGTTATGCAAGTTGCAACACGGATCTTGGAATTGGTAATCCTTTTTGGTCATTCTTCAAAGATGGATCAAACACTTATTCATTTGCTTGCATACTGATTTATAATATTTTTGTTCCAGAGCAAAGTCGGCGGGATGATTTGGAGTCACTTGGCTATGTACTTCTATATTTTCTTCGAGGAAGGTAGAGAATCTAGTTTTAGTTATTTTATGAGTTGGCATATGTTGATGTATACTAAATCGACATAAATGTTTCATGATATAGCCTTCCATGGCAAGGTTTGAAAGCTGCCACAAAGAAGCAGAAATATGATAAAATATGTGAGAAGAAGGTGTCCACTCCAATTGAGGTGTGTTTGGCTTTTTTCTTCTTGTAGTTCTATGTTGTGTTTTAATATGGTTTCATTAACATGGTTTCTGTTCCCTCTTCTGTTTATCAAGGTTCTATGTAAATCTCATCCGGTGGAGTTTGCATCATACTTTCATTATTGCCATTCCTTGACATTTGATCAACGACCTGATTATGGATTCTTGAAGCGCCTGTTCCGTGATTTATTTGCTCGTGAAGGTAGTGTTGTATGCATTCTGCCTATTATTTCTGTAAAATATCGATTTTTTCTTTCATGCATTAACATCCCCTTGCTAGAAATTGTCGTTTGACATTGTTGTATAAAATATGCAATCAAGAGGGGAGAAAAGACCTAAGCCATTTGGCTTCGTGGTGTAAGTATTAGGATGTTGAACCAGAAAATGACGATGACATGGGTATAGATGGAAATTTCTGTATATGCTTTGCTGCAAAGTAATTTTTCCTTCTTTTGTGTTGTAGGTTATGAGTTTGACTACATATTTGACTGGACAATCATAAAGTATCAGCAAGCTCAAAAAAGTAGATCTCAGCCTCGATTGTCTGTTAGTACCTTGCTTCTTCTCCTTAAAACTTAACAAAAATTTTGTCTGTGTTTAGAATGTATTTGTCTAGTATATAATCCTTTAAATTGTAGAACTAGCCTCACTAATTTGGTATATGTATCCTTTAAAAGGAACTTTCTTTCTAACAAGATTATATTTTCTCCAATTACAGCCCACTCCTGGAGGTAGAAGTAGTCGGCCATTACCAGTTGCTGTGGACAATCTTCAAGGTTAGCTCCTGCTGATATGCTTTATGCTCAAATGATTGAATGATGTTTTGAGGTCTTTATCTATTGGACAAAAGAATCCTAGAAGACCTGTAATAAGTCAAGCAGAGACCAACCTCCTATGTCCTAATTAGAGGAGTATGGTATCTTTAGTAACTAAGTTAAATCATCATGGTCAGAAGAACTTTAATACTGTGGTCGCTTTCTTTTTTTCCTGTCTGTTTGGTCTGTGAACAGTGTGCATTTTTTCCAGTAAAGAAAATTCTAAATGGTATGGGTTTATTTTCCCTTCTGTAAAAAATATTGAAAAGTTAATCTAAAGTTTACTCTCCCTTCTTGCAGTGTGGGTATTATAGCAATTTCATTACAGAAGCCCATACAATTTCAAAACCCCTCTCTTTCTTTCTCGGAATGTTTCTCCTTTAAACATGTACTTTATCATTAAAGGAGATATTTTCTAAACAAGTCAATGGGTCTAGTCTAATGCGTATTTGTTGTCTTTCTTTCGGGGGGAACTGAATTTTATATATCCATAAGATTACATTGGTTATGAGGATGATTTAAAGAACAGAGCGGCACACTTCCATTTAGTTACTATTTCTGTTTTTTTTACTGAATCTAGGTAACAATATTGAATGGTTTGGTAGATTTCTGATAACCCCTATCTATGGTTTTGCTTCTTGTGTGCGTGTGTGTGTTGGGGGGGTGGGGTGACCAGTCACTTTTAATAATGGGCATCTAGGATGATTACTCTAATGCTGTTGAAGCACATATCTATAATTTATGAAATTGATTGATGATTTGAATCGCTTAGATAGAAATCATTATCTTTAGAATGATTTCAAAAATTCTGCTATTCATGATGTTAGTTTTGCTTGGAAATAACATTGATATTTGAAACTGGGTCATTCTTCAACTGCCAGGAGGCTTCAACGGTACTTATTCAACTGACGTCAATAAATCAAGCAATGTTTTGGGTCATGGTGTTCGCATGCAATTTAAACCAGCAACAGGAAAGAACTTGATTTCTGATGCTACTCTTGATAAAAATGTAAGTGTGGTTTTCCAAATTAATATGGAAAATCTATGCTATCTTCTCTCTACTTAATCAAATTCTTGTTTGTTATTTGTTGATATAGCTGTCATTGATTTGTGTTATTCAGGAAATATTTTCCATATGTTTTAATTTGTATTGCGTTGCATTCTAACATCTTTGCTTTATTTAAATTTTAATGTTTATTTTGGCAGATTTTTTCCCCTCATACATCCTCGTCTTCATTTGCTCATGCTCACACCTCAAAAAGAAATGGTCAGAATTCAACATTGCCCCCTGAAGATGCTAATTCTGGCCGTGGACACCGAAACAGTTGGACCTTCAAGTAGTTTGATTTCATCATTACAGCGCACTTCTTCTGCCAAATGATGAAATGGTAATATATCAGCTCATAGATCGGTTTCTAATTAAATTGGATCTCTATCCAAATGTACTTAATCATGGTATTCTTGCATCATGACCAAACATGCAAAACATGCTTTGGCTATGATTGTGGTCAAGGAGTTTCTCGTGATACATCTAAAGCATCTGCGAATTGTGGTGATTTCATGTTATGCTTTCTTGTGATACATCTAATGTGCATTCGTTGAAGACCAGTAAATCTTCTACTTATATTTTGCTTTCTTATAATGTTTAGTTTCCGTAGTATAACTATAAACATTGGTTGTTGTGAAAAAACAGATGTCATAAATGACCTTAGCAACCTTTGTATCTATTTCGGGGAAAGTAGGAAAAACTTATGATCTATTTGTATATAAAGTATCAACTTCAAATATCCCTTCAAAAGCCTTTCCAATTTCTTGTGTGTGTGTGTGCGCGCATAAATTCAATACTTGTGTGTTTGAACTTGAGAACAAAATATTATCTAGTACGTTGTATAAAAACGATGATAAATTAGCTGTTCGGTGACATCAATGTGCATTACTTCAATATCTTTATGTTTCTGTTATATTCCTACGTTTTAATTTGCAGTATGCATTTCTGCCTGCCGTGCTGTCAAAAGGGAAGATTAGAGAAATCACAATTCAGGGATGCCTTTGAAGACCTCAAGACATATTCATCTGCATGTTAACCATGGCACAGATCTAGTGAAGGCTGCTAAATTCTGATAGGTGCACACCGAAGAAAATATTGATGGTAATATCTTGCCCTTAAGTCCTTGACTCTGCTACTATCTACAGTTTAGTTGTACCTTTGGTTTCAACTTAATTTTGTGGAATCGGTTAGTCTAGTACAAGAACACGTCACCTCAGATAGACCGAAATGTTGACGGGGCAGTATTCCAACAATATGTAACTACCAAGATCGTGTTATCTAAATCCCTATAGAAGCTGTTCGGGGTAGTCGGAGAAGAAGAAAGTATCAAAGTAAGCTACAATTTGCATTTTAGTTGTGACTACTCGGATTCCGGAGATCCGATGAGCTCCATGTGGCTAAGATTGTACTTTCTGAGCAATTTCGTGTGGTGTTTGAAGTTTTGAATGAGGTCGGGATAAAACATTTCCCATTCACCCATCGTTGAATTCATGAATTCTTTTTGGGTTTATTGACACAAGTATTAGTCATGTCTCGAGATCCCGTGCATCCGAAACCAGATGACGGTAGCATTTGCTTCAAGCTCCTTCAGGTATGTAGAGCTACCATCTCAGAAACTGGTTAAATTTATGCCTGTAGTTGGTCTTAAAATGTTGGGGAAACTGGGCACTGCCGAGGGAGTATTGTGCGTGTAAATAGTTTTCTTTGCAGCAATATACAATAATAAATAAGAAGCTAATGGGTCTCCCTATTTTATTCTTTTAGTCTAAAAAAATAAATAACCAACCAAACCACTATTGAGCCCAACAAAAAATTGGATAGCTTTAAAAAAATAACCCAACAATCTTTTAATTTCTTTGGATCCAACATCCGATGGTTTATTATAATAGTATTTGTTTTAAAATATAATCTTCATCGTGTGACGTTAATTGCTTAATCACTCTATCGGTATCACTGATGCTCGAACTTATCACCTCTAAAAAAACTTAATATAAAATATTAATTCAATTGAAAGAAACTTTATAATTGTTTTGGGTCATTTAAGAGAACATCTCATACTTTAACTTTAAAACCATTCAATAGATTTAAAATTTGTATTTTAAATCTTATACATATATAGACATTTATTTATTTATTTAGAACTTTATAATAATTTAAAACAATCTCTAATGTTTTTAGAACCTTTTAAAAGTTTTTTAGTATTATAGTTAAAATAAATATTAAAAGAACACTAAATTTATATTTTGACTAAAATCTATAGATTATATTTAAAATATTTTTATTAAATTATTGCAACATCAATATAACAAGACAACATAAATAAATTGATTTAACTATTAATATTTGAATCATTAAATGATTCATTTGTATTAAATTTCAAAATTTAATGTAAAGATGACCGTATCATTTCATTTTTTATTTATAATATTATAATTTAAATTTATAATCTTATTTAAAATACTTATCACCTTATCGTTATACTAATATAATCTTAGTCAACGCAACAGAGTGTTGGTCAACGCACGTGATTTGTTGAAAATATGTGTCTGTGGTGCGAAAAATTATTAGGTGAATCATGTTCACCACGTCATCCATGGTTCTAATTAATCGGAATCGTTGATCTTAATTTTTTTCAAGTGAATCATCACCTCTTTACTACATAGACTTAGTGAATAAGTAGTTATTAAGTGTTTATTTAAAGATCAATGATCTTTATTACTTAAATCATAAATGATATGGTGAATAAGGTTCACCTAATAATCTCTTGTGACGATTTGCATGGCCGGTATTTATGACTCTTTCCCAAAGTCAATTTGTTTTTGGTGACGAAAATATTTAGCAGCCAGCATGATATCACATGGTTGTCATTTATGAAATCAATCCGTCACTAGAACTAGACTGGATTCACATCACCTTCAAAATATGCAACTTGGTTTGAATGTAAATATCTGTGTATTTGACTGCTAATTTGATTTTAATTTGGATCAACTTTTGTTGTCATCCCCAAAGGATAAGCTCAAAATACATTCAATATTTAAGTTTTATTTTTAGTCGAGACGACAAATAACTTTTAGTGTCTAAATATTTGTTATCAAAAGTTAAAAATAACGATAAATAAATAGGTATTTAGAGAGAATTATATAAGTAAACGAGTATTAGGTAATCATCGATACTTTAACCGTAAAACAAGATAAAAATAACTAATTGAAGACAAATTATAAAGGGTCCTTTGGCTTATAAGTAAATAAATCTCCAAATTTTGTATTAGATTTGTCTAAAGTATTCTTTTAACTCAAATTAAATATCTAAAATACAATTTTGTAATCGATTTAAACTCTATTAGTATCTCACGAAAAAAAAAATCTTCAATAATTAGATGTTCACATATAATATCCTAATAATTAACATCAAGCTCATGGTCATAATTCAAACTACATTAAAGTTCAACCAAGACACAATTTTTATGTTTTTATTGATCGTTATAAGATAGAGTTTCGTTCGATAATCTGAATAGTTAATAAATAAAAAAATCACAAAAAATAATATTACTTGATTTTACGATCATCGAACTATCAAAATTATCAAATTTATAAATATAATAATAAAAAATTAATGGATCAAATGAGAATTTTCCGTAACAATAGTGCAACGAGGAGTTGAGAGAATAAAAAATTATTAATTTATTTTTTATTTTAAATTTTAAATAAAAACCCATAAATCAAGTTCATATTATTACTCAATATCGTTAATAATAATACAATTCTCGTTAAAAAAACTTACGTAACTAATAGCGGATTATAGTTTAAACATATGATTTGAAAAAAAAATCTTTTGGTATAGTTTGAGGGGCTACTAAACGGAAAATTATACGGTGAACCTTGTTCACCACGTCATCCATGGTCCCAAGCAATTAAGACCGTTGATCTTAATTTTTTTTCAAGTGAATCACCACCTCTTTCCTACATGGACTTAGTGGATGGATAGTTATTAGATAGTTATTTAAAGATCAACGATCCTAATTATTTGGATCATAGATAACGTGGTGAACAGGGTTCACCGTATAATCTCTCCTACTAAACAAATAAACCTAAAATTTGTTTTCCACTCAAATAATACATAAAAAGAAGAAGTCAATGCTTGGAAGGCAGTTCCTCGTTAATCTCATCTTATCCAACCTTCTCCTTGAGAAAATGATGGCGGATTTATATTTTATTTAATAGAATTACAACCCTTAACAAATTACAAGATTCTCATTGGCTATATTTCCTTAAATAAGTTATTTACCATAATCCAATGAATTAGCAACCTGTAGTTGTAAATAACTAAAATTAGCCGTAAAAAACTTTATGGATAAACACAAAAACTTTTATATTTTAGATTATATAAAAAATCCTAAGTTGTCAGATTCAATATCCAGCTGAACTTTGCCTTTCTTTCCCCGTTGTTTAGTAGTATATGCATGAGTCTGTGAAAAAAAGTCTTCCTTTTGTGTATATTTTTTTCTTCAAGGTTTGTCCTTTATGAATAGACTTAAAAGAGTGTAGTTTTTGTTTTCTGGGTTTGTTTATTTATATCACTTTCTGGACTTACTTTCCATCTTCTACAATACCCAGAGTTTAGATTTTTGATTTGTTCAACAACAGAAAAAAGTTTAGATTTTTGTTTTCTTCTTCTTTTGGTCACTGCATTTTTCCCACCATGGCGGGTGGAGGTTTTGGTAATGAAGGAGGGAGCTTGAAGAGAGCTCATCTGTATGAATATAGGATTACCAGTTATTTTATATTTGCTTGCCTTGTTGCTGCTACTGGGGGATCTCTTTTTGGTTATGATCTTGGTGTTTCGGGTGAGATTTCTTTCTTTCCTTGTTCCTTTTGATTCATTGGTTTGTTTGTATTTTAAGCCTGTTTTTGTCTCTTTTTATGTTGATTGTGTTCATTTATTGATTGTTTACAAATGTTGAAACCTTTTTAGATTTGTATCCTTTCTTCCAAATTTATTGGATTGATCCTCATGGAGCCTTTTCATATGTTGGGACAAAAGAAAATAAAATTTTCCCGAGAAAATATAAAGTATGGAAGAGAGAGAAAAGGAAATAATTTGGGAATTATTTCCCAGTAGTAGTACTCTACAAGAAAAGTCAAATATCACTTACTAGTTCTAAATCTCTAATTCATACGTTGTCTACTGTTCACTGATCTTATCTGGAGATTTAACGCTGTTAAATGAGTTCTTAATTACCTTGATTATCAAAAATAAAATCTTCATATTTATATATTTAATGGCTGAGATTATGTTTGGTTTTATATGTTAGAAGATTTTATGTTCTTAGATGGCACAGTTTTACCTTTAATTCTGTGTTGCAGGTGGAGTGACCTCCATGGATGATTTCTTGAAGGATTTTTTCCCAAAGATATATAGAAGGAAGCAAGCACATCTCCATGAAACTGACTACTGCAAATATGACAACCAGCTGCTCACACTCTTCACTTCTTCCTTGTACTTTGCCGGCCTTGTTTCGACGTTCGGAGCCTCCTATGTAACGAGGCAGAAAGGGCGTCGAGCTAGCATTCTGGTTGGCGCGGTTAGCTTCTTCCTAGGAGGAGTCGTCAATGCAGCTGCGGTGAACATCTCAATGTTGATCATAGGGCGGATTCTTCTTGGTGCCGGCATTGGATTTGGGAATCAAGTATGATCAAAGGTCCTTGAGACTGAAAATAGAATGGTGGTTTTTTGAGTCACTAACCCTGTTTCTTGTGATGCAGGCTGTACCGTTGTATCTTTCGGAGATGGCTCCGGCAAAGCATAGAGGAGCGGTGAACCAGCTTTTCCAATTCACAACCTGCATGGGAATCCTTATAGCAAACCTGATCAACTATAAAACAGATAAGATACATCCATGGGGTTGGAGATTATCACTTGGCTTAGCTACTGTCCCGGCTACACTGATGTTTCTTGGGGGCCTAGCGTTACCGGAGACGCCTAACAGTCTCGTGGAACAAGGGAAACTTGAAGAGGCAAAAAGGGTCTTGATAAAAGTACGGGGTACTCCCAATGTTGAAGCTGAATTCGCCGATCTTATCGAGGCCAGCGATGCAGCACGGGCGATAAAGCATCCGTTCAGGAACCTGCTGCAGAGGAAGAATCGTCCGCAGTTGGTGTTAGGGGCTTTAGGAATCCCAGCTTTCCAACAGCTTACCGGCATGAACTCCATTCTCTTCTATGCTCCTGTCATGTTTCAGACCTTAGGCTTCGGCTCAGGGGCATCCCTCATATCCTCTGTCTTAACAAGTGGAATGCTTGTCGTGGCTACACTCGTTTCGATGGCTTTCGTGGACAGATTTGGTAGAAGAGCTTTCTTTTTGGAAGCCGGTACCGAGATGTTCTGCTACATGGTAAGTTATACACATTTTGTGGCATGTTTTTTCTTTTTCCCAATTAACCGCTAGCCCCTGTCACCATTGTTATGTATGTGGATGTAATGGTTTGAGTTTCTGATACAGATCGCTGTGGCTGTAACTCTGGCCCTTAAGTTTGGAGAAGGAGAAGAACTTCCACAAGCCATCGGTTGGTTCCTCGTGGTGATCATCTGCTTGTTTGTCTTTGCTTACGGACGGTCTTGGGGTCCTCTGGGATGGCTAGTTCCGAGCGAGCTCTTCCCCTTGGAGACTAGATCAGCAGGCCAAAGCATGGTGGTCTGTGTAAACCTACTCTTCACAGCTTTGATAGCACAATGCTTCTTGGTCTCACTTTGTCACCTCAAGTATGGGATTTTCTTGGTATTCGCTGGCTTGATATTCATAATGAGCAGCTTCATTTTCTTCCTCTTGCCGGAAACAAAGCGAGTTCCGATCGAGGAAGTCTATCTTCTGTGGAAGGATCATTGGTTCTGGAAGAGATATGTCGAAGATGACGACGGAAAGGATAGCAAATAGCCAACTATGTACTATCATCTAAAAATCAGTGTCCATATTATTTACTTTCAAGTTAATGCTCTTTGGATTTTCATAAAAATAATTTACTGTAATTTTTTAGCAGAAACAGATGTAGCATCATTAATTACAGAAAGAAGCTTGTTTTTCACTCTAATCTGTCTTTTAGGAAACACCTTAGCAACATTTTATCAATACATGTAAAAGATGAACCTAATGCCATTATACCTCTATGCGTTTTTCCGGTCGCCTCCCCGGCGCCTCTTGCCTCCCGGCGACTTAGGCGCGCCTTTTACAACAAAGCACATATACTCCCTTTGCTCAATGCATTGCTACTATCTTGAGAACTAATGAGTGGTGAGCTCATACCAGCTCTGCTGCTTGAACATAAGCTGGTGCCAACTCTGGTCCTTAACCTCCTCTGAAGTCAAAGGCTCTCCCAAAATCTCCTCTCTCGATTGGACATACCTTGGACCGGTTCAGGCAAATAAGGGCCGATATAAACGATAATATATGAATAATTTTATTTTAAAATAATTTAAAAAAATTAAAAATTTAAAAATTTAACTTCTAAAAATCATTATTAAAATCAAACAAAATTATTTTCACCAGATTTCATTGTTTTTTTTTTCCCTTCAAAAATCAACTTTCGAAACTAAGAATTAATTTGAAAAGAAAAAACAAATCTTTAGACATGCAACTAATCTAATTAATGGAAGTCCTTCACTGATATTATTGATTGAACTTCAATATTTATTGAATAAAAAATAAAAGATATTTTTGGTTGAAAGTAAATTAATTTAATTTCAAAAGCGTGAAGCATGATTAGGCAAAAAAGAATTACGAATGAGACCAATGATAAAATGGGTCCATGACCAAAAATGATACATGTGGTTAAAATGAATACAAATTTGTTTTATTTTAATATCTTTGTATATGTTTCATCAATAATTTATATTACGTATATTATTAATAAAATAAAATTATTAATAAATGTGATGTAAAATAATTGGTGAAATAATAGATGAATTTTGTGGCCAATTTAAGTAAATAATAGAATTAGGTAAAAAAATTAGTGAAATAAGTGTGTTTGAAAAATATTTGATAAAATAGACCAAAAAAAATAATTTTTTTCAATTCCGTCTCGCATCGTTGATTTCAGTTCAATCTAACAGTCAACATAAATCTCATTATTTGTAGATGACGATGTCTAAACACCTCGCTATCTGAATGTGGCGAGATCCAAATAATATTATAGATTTTAATTTATTTTTTAAAAATTATTCTAAATTCGTCTATTTTTCTGAATATAATCATAAATATCATTATTTTCTAAATTATTTGAATTTTATTTGTTAAAATTCCCCTAAATTTGCCGACAAATCCAATCATCCAACCACCGAGTCTGACCCCAAAGTGTCCCGAACCAATGCACTAAGGCTATCTTGACAGTGGCTTTCCAAGGACATTGCTAAAGTCACTTATCATTGGCTAAAATACAAAAATCAATTATATGACCTTTCTTAGTTCAAAGAAAAGACAGACACAGAGAAAGGAAAGTTGAACACTAAAAACTCATAGCCACTTGAACTATGGGAAAAAAAATATTGTTTCGATGATTGATCTTTTAAAAAGTTATAAAATGGACATTAATTTTAGAAAAATGTCACAAAATATCATTGGATATTTTATAATATTATAAAATTTTAATTAATTTAATGATCATTTTATAATTTTTGAAAAATCACCGATCAAAACGATAATTGTTTCATGGTTTAGCAACTATTATATTGTACTTTAACTAATAAAATTTTCCCTTAATATTAGTTTTAATAAGATTTGTATTGGTTTAAAAAGTTTTTAAACCGATCAGTCGATCTAATGATATAAGATATTGAAGTTAAATTAAAATTTTAAATCTTTGTGTTATAAATATATATAAAAATACTTTATAAATTCCCGATTATTATCTATTAAATCACACTTATTAAATATATATAAATATTTTTCTAATATCAACCGCTTTAAATTAAATATTTATCTAAATTTCAATAATATAACATTAAAAGAATCAAAATATCACCCATAGTCGGTTGATTTCGACCTTAGATCTCTTAACATGGACAGAACTTTTAAGAGATTGGGACATGTCCCCCAAATTTTGAGAAATTGAAATTTTGCCCCTAATCTTTGTAAAAGATTTAATTTGATCCTTAATATTTTTAAAATTTCATATTAAGTTTTAAATTTTAGGTTATTTATAATTAATTTTTTCTCAAAATTTTTAAAACTTCTAATTAAATCTCTTAAAATTATTAAAAAAATTTAATTAAAACTTCAAAAATTTTGAAAAATTACATGTCAAGCCTATAATTTTTTTTGGAAATTTAAATTTTTTTATTCAACTACAATAACTATAATAGTATCTGTAATAGAGTATACTCTAAATCATTGGACATTGATTGCTCAATCACTATGTTGATATTAGCGGTGCTTGAATCCGTGACCTGTAAGAATAACAACCGTTCCTTTAACCACTGAGGCTAGATGGCTCGTGCATCCCTTGATGCAAGTTTAAATGTTTGAATTCTGATGTTGTAAATGAAATAAATTGAATTAGGAAGATCGTCCTCATAAATGAAATAAATTGAATTAATCAATCAATAAATTAAACATTTATGGTTATACCAAAGAAAATCAAACACCAATGAATCAATTTCTTAAAATGGCATAATCTATGGTTACAATCCAAGTATCATCTAATGATTCCTTAAAATAAGATCATATGAGGAAGCTCACTCAAAACTCTCTCTCTTTGCATAAAAATATAAGAGGACTAGACTATGAAATAATTGAAACTATGAGAACCCTAGTTTTTTCCAGAAATAAACCCTAGTTTGCAAAAGAAGAGAAAAATATTACTTGCAAGTAACAGTAGGGACAAAATTGGTAATATTCTTGTCAACCTAATCATTATAGAGGAAAGAATAGGATATAGAAACAAAGAAAGGTGAGAAATATTATCAAATAGATTGCACTGTTTTATTGGTGTCATGCTGCGTTTTATCTGAGTCGAATTTTAACTTAAATAATACAATATTTTTAAAAATAGGGAATAAATTATAATTATCCCATAATGTCGTTATATAAATATTATATAACCGTAAATATAGATTTAATATATGTGATTAAATCGCTTAGCCGTTAATTAATTAAATTAAGTAGTAGTAAGGCGTCGGTACGGAGTTGCGTCAGCTGTAGATATAGACTAGGCTAAGGGACGGAGCCTTCCACTGTGGACCGGGACTACGCAAACAAAGGTAGAACACCATAGAAACTTCGCTTACTTTCTCATAAACCTTGATTTCGCTACGAAAAATAAGAACCCGGAATAGCGGAAATCGGTTCGTGTTCCGCTTTCAAAGTAAGTTGTCTTTGCCCAAGTGTGAACTGCAGACGACTCTCCAGTGGTTCCATTCCTTCTTACTTTACTTTTGGGTCAACCCAACCCGAATGGGAATAAGAGGGTCAGCCAAACAGCGGGCAGCTCCACTTTGTACATTTTCTGAGGCAGACCAATCCGGTTTAGAAAAGGGAGGGGAACTTCTCACCGAAGCGAAGGAGGCTGTAGGAATGAAGGAGGCGGGAAGCTACCGCTTCTAGAATGCAAGCTTATCCTTGACTTTTTTTATAGCTCTAAAAAAAGGTTTTTGGATGAAGTAATTGGAGTGACAAATGGTTACGGTTGCGGAAACCGGAGAAAGTCGGGAACCGTCGGTTACCTTTTGAATCAAAGTAGCGACGAGCCGAGTACTACGACTACAGGGGGGGCAAAGCTTCTACGACAGCTTCGCTTCCTCGTCGCTTCTTTCTGGCGACTAGCTTCTCAAGTGGGTGGCTTGGTAAGCAAGCTACCTTCAGCATCGGTAAAATCCCTATCAATAATAGGCCGGAATGGTGGGGAAGGAGGCCCCCCTACTTCAATGGAAAGGGGGGAATCGCCGTTTCACAGCCGCTCCTCTACAACTACCTTTCGCCTAACATGATCACGAACGAAGACAGAGAATTGCGTAGATAGGAGGACGAAACGAACCAACCCACTTGTCCTGATCGGAACGATTGAAGAAAGAAAGAGAATGGTGGCCCCTTTCGCCCAGGGGCCATCGTCGGAGAACAATGTCGGGGACAGGGCGAGAACCTTCCGTTGGTTACGCCCTTTAAGGGTTGGTTCTTCCATATAAAGGGAAAAGCTGCGCTCAAGCATGCGAAGAAAGCTCTTCGAGCTTCCCTTATATTATGGAAAGGTTTGTAGAAAGGGGCTTCTTAAAATATCCCATAACATAAATAAAGTAGGGGCTTCAAAGCTTGTAGTTTAAGGGTGCGCAGGTTTGGAATCCTATACAAACAAGGGGCTAGCGCGCAATGGCTTTCTCTGATAGGGGCTCGCTTCTTCAAGCTCCGCTTGCTGCTCGTCAAAGCCGTAGCTGGCTGTCTACTAAACGAGCCTTCACTGCCCGCCCGGCCCCTATCTTTAATCTTAAGTAAAGTGAAGTCAAATCAATGAAGTGAACAGCCCAACCTCTTTGTTTGAAGCTTTTCCAGGAAGCTTCTACTTGTTGAAGCTTTTCTTCCCCTAATTCCAAAACACAACAATAGACTTGCGTATAGGAAAAAGCTTCTCTTTGATAGCGGTCATAGGGGGTTCAGAAAGGATCTGATCGTAGATAGAGACTTAAACCTGTGTGGGGGTAGGGGCGGATGTAGCCAAGTGGATCAAGGCAGTGGATTGTGAATCCACCACGCGCGGGTTCAATCCCCGTCGTTCGCCCATCAATAAATGGACCATTTGTTACGGAGACACAAGACAAACCTAGAAAGAATTTTTTCTGCAAGTAATCTCGAGGCTTTCAAACGCATCCAAGCAATTGGTATCCGATTGAAACATAGAAACCATAGATTCGCGTCGCCTACTTGCTGAAAGCACAAATGGAATGGCTGATCATTTATTGTATGAAGTTTTTAAGACCTCACTAATCAGCCTTAAACTTTTGAGTTCATAATGAATGCCCCGGATGAAGAGAAAATCTCCCCTCCCTTTTACTAAACCATGGGGAGTCCCGAGCCGGGCAAATTTAGTTGTCGTGACGATACCTTTCTTAGTGGAAGATTGGAAAAGACTTCTCTTCATCACGAGACTGATCGGATCCGCCGTAGACACCCGAGAAACCCCCACAAGGCAGGCTAAAAGAGTAAGAGGACAACAAGCAAAGAGTTATGCTTTCATTTCTTTGTTGAGATTGAAATAAAGTTATTTAAAAAAGGGGGTAGGTATAATGCACGCAGGCCAAGTCAAGAAAAGGACTTCCTTACTTTTATTTCATAGTAGTCTTAATGACTAGTAGTTTGAAGCCTTAAGAAACCGGTTTTTTTCGGCGCTCGGTTCCTTCGTCTTAAGTCAAGTTCAGTTTACTTTTTCGATTTGGAATGGAACTCTTAGTCGAGCTGATGGCGAGATCGATTTTTTGTTCGAGGTTCAAGAGAAAAGAGAGGAACCACCGCCCAATGATGCTTTTACGAAAGTACGGTCACCGGTGGCGAATACCTTCTCGACACTATCGAACCTAAAATCCACTCTCAATCGCTCTTTTTTTTGAGAGGAATTGTTTTCGTATCCTGGACTTAAGGAAGGCAAAAAGTGCCCTATCTGCCTTGTTGTGATAGGGGGGCAGTGCCAATTGTTTGTTTTCAAGTCAAGCTCCGTATCCCTATCTCTTTTTAGGTTGGCATAACAAAGAAAGAGAGTGCCAAGAAACAACACATACCCATAACTTTTGGTTGGAAGGTTCGGGATCGTCAGGGAGCCCCTATTAAGTAAGTCCAAAGTTCTGCCGCGAGAATTCACAGGTTCGTTCATTTACCAGCACTAGTTCGTACCTTAGCAAGCAAGC
Organism: Abelmoschus esculentus; assembly: GCA_035048815.1. Taxonomy (NCBI): domain Eukaryota; kingdom Viridiplantae; phylum Streptophyta; class Magnoliopsida; order Malvales; family Malvaceae; genus Abelmoschus; species Abelmoschus esculentus. The sequence continues at coordinate 18,547,791 of JAUCBN010000026.1, forward strand.
TACCGCGACCTCCGGTCTGCAAGCACCTCTGGTCCTAAGCACCCCCGGTCTCCAGGCTTAAGGCAACAGGGAGACAAGCTTGAAAGCCACACTTGCACACGACACTTGCTCGTTTCTTTCTGACTTGGTGCTTTCAGTCCTGTCGAAATTTTTTTTTCACTTCTTTGGGCCTTCAAGCCAAGTGAAAATGGAGAGCGTTTTTCACTGATTTGATTGGTGGATCGGGTCTGGTTCTTGCTTTAGTTTTTTTCTTGCGCACTTGACCATGGGATGGTTGAGTGCCCTATTAGAGAAGGCCGATGGATAGACCCAATATCTATCAGTACTCGCGATCTGGGGAGTACCTAGGCAACTTATAAGGCCTCTACATTGAGGGAAAACCTGCTCTACGTGAAAAAAAAAGGGAAGTTCACTTTTGCATAACCTCTGTTTTATTTTCCTTGGGCATTGGAACAATCACAAGTGCAGGAAATAACTGGTTGATATAAGAAGATCTCTGACCATATGGTCTTAAGTTGAGTATAGTACTCAGCAACAGTCATATCCCCCTGACTAAGATTTGGGACTTCTTATTCAAGCTGGAATATCTTAATAGAATAGAGGGGCGCTCTCAGCTAGCCTCAAACTTTGGAACAACTGAATCCTCATGCCTCTCCTCATTCTTTATAAATGAAAAAGAGAATTGCTTTGCTTTTTTATTCGCGCTTTGTAGTAATTAGAGGGAGAGCGCTCTGACACCGGGCCACCAAAGGTCGGATGGATCGGTCTATTGATAAACACCGACCAGGTCGTAACCATATTCTAAAGCTTTGGAACGAATGGCAAGCAGTATAAGGAGGGATCCCTGCTAGGGTAAATAGCGCGCCTAAGCGAGCAAGCATACGCATAGCAGCACATAGCGCGCCAAAAGGCTACGTACGCGAGGCTAGAGCGCGAGAGCGGTGCGTGAAGGAATGACCCGGGGAATTTTTGTAGAAAGATAGGGAGGCGAGAGATAGTATGAGGCCGGTACTCAAAGGAAGCGGCCCTTGGAAGAGAGTCCGGAGACGCCAAGAAGGGCGTAAGAATCAAACAGAAGGCAAAGCGCCAGAAGGTCTATGATGTGGATAGATCGAGCTCGGAGTCAGACATCCCGGAACCACCTAATCCCATAGGCACTGAGTCAGAAGGATAAGGAGACCTGGTATGGCATCGCTCTATTGTAATTATTTTCGGTGCGCTAGGCACACTGCTCATCCGCCATCCGGAGGTACCGAATCAGTGCTATCACCTACGGAGAAGTTGTCTTGCTTTATTAAGAGCAGGAAAACGAGACCAGCAGTTCCGAAGAAGTAAATAGCATAGAACTCAAGGCCGAAATTGCAGAGATGCTGCCTCGGGTTCGTGATCTGGTAGTTCCGGCGGAGCTTACCACGGCCGTTATGGCTCTCGCGAAGCACGAGGATTTAAATTAACACGCTATTGGCTGCCGACAAAGAGCTGAGTGATCGCCTAGTACAACTGGTGGTGGACTCTATAAAGGTGCTCCATGACAGGATGCTGGCTCCAGAGGCGGAGTCTCTGTTGGCTGATGCGGGAAGGCTCTCTGCTCCGCAGGCGTCCCGATGTCAGAATATATAAGAAGAGTTGATGTACCGAAGCCGGCGTAAGTCCCTCCCAAAAGGAACTGGAACCGCTCCACATATATCTCTTTTGGAACGAGCCTTAACTGACGCTACTGCTGCTATTGGTCTTGACACCAAAAAAGCTGTCGATAGATAGAGTTAAAGCAAGCATGCCGAGCCGGGCCTGAAGAACCGTAGTATCGTGCTACGCCTATCAAGCCAAAGTTGAGTGAAGGAATACAAGCATTTAGCCAAGGGGGACGGGGCTATTCTCGCCTCACTTGAGCGGGTAGGAGCTGGTTATTCCAGATTGGTTAACCAGAGAAAAGGCAACGAATTCTTTCTTTTTTATTTTAATCTTGCCAGGTGGGACAAGAAAATGCCCTTCCCTTCTGATCGAATCCGAACAATAAATGAAATTTGTTATCACGCAGTGCAACAGGCAAGAAATGAAATCGAATAATTGTATGCCGATCGCGCCCTCTCTTTCAATTGAGCTGATCCCCTCGCTTCTTTACCCGGTGACTTAAATTTCTATTCATTACTGGGCTATTCCCACGTACTCACTGACGAACTGTACTAATTGGTGGGTTGATCCAGGTAGCTCAGATCTGGGAATGTACTACAGGGAGCATCCTGACTAGTCTCATCGACATTTAAATAAGCATCCTGTTCCCTTCTGCTTCAGCATAGTAGACCTATTCTCCGAGAAGGAAGACCCTGTCCAGAAAAGTGGATTTCCCTGCTGTAGTATGAGTTGAGAGGATCAGACTTACGAGGGAACCTTCTCTAGTCTAGGAGCATTTCCACTATGTCTGTGTTCTTTCAATGCCCCTTCCCAAAGCAAAGCAGGAAGAAACCTATGGCGCATTCTTCTCTTTCAAAAAAGCTTTGGTATTGCGCCTTTCTGTGCTCCCTTTCGCCCTTCGTTATATCCTTAGCTTTCCTGTATCTCTTTCTTTCTTGTCTCTCTTTCTCTATCTTCCCATTCCTTGTAAGAAGTCCTAGGAGCCAAGACAGTAAGGAAGCCAGTCTTTGGTCTTTTAGTAAGTCTTTCCCTTCCTTGTACTAAGTAAGTAGGGGATCCTTTCTTTCTTTCTAAGATTCTTTCTCTCCAGGCAAGCAAGGAAATAAGCAAGTAAGGAAGGGGGTCTGTGATTAATAGGTAAGCCTGTGCTGCTAGTGTTAAGCTAGTGGTAAGGCAGCAGTAGGCCAATAATCCTTCTTTATAAGAGTCCTAAATCCTAGGGTCCTCGTAGTCCATTAGGAAGAAGGGAAAAGAGCTTACCTCTGAAGACTGAAGGAACAAGCGATTACTCTAAACCAAAGCGAACGCGAAGGGGTATCGGTAGTCCCTTTACTTTATTCCTTGGCAGGAATAGCGGAAATGGTAACTCCAAACCCTTGAGTGGCTGGTTGAATGGATTTGGGCGTATCTTAAATAAGGTAATTGATTGAGTTGTTTCTGGATAAAGTAATGCGTATAATAGTTCATCTTGATTAGTGTGAGATGGTTTGACCTGTGAGTGGTTGCTTCCTATAAAGAAAGTAGCCTTTCTGCTTTATGGAAGAGTTAATAGAAAAAGTGGTGTATAAAGGGAAGTGTATGTTGTCTGTCTTAGGCTGTCAGATATTTAAAGTGTTCAGCGTGTTTGTGAAATTCCGGTGCCGCTGTTCTTCGCTGCTCGGCCCTTCAACCAACAAATTTCTGACGTGATGAAGCAGTTGAGTAAAAAAGGCGGGTGATTCCCTATTTTAATAGATAAAGGGGAGTCGCTTGAAACAGAGTCTATAGCATAGGCAAACTCCCAATAATAAGAAAGAAATAGAAAGAATATCGAGCAGTGGCAAAAAGGTTTAAAATAAGAGGAGGGAACGCAAAGAGTGACATAGTGTTCGTGACCGAGAAAGAGAGAAACAAGGGAGTTGGCTGATAAAGATGGACAGTAACGATTGCGTAATATCAATTTTTCGGCCTCGTCATCGACCAATTGCTCGGAAATTCTTAGCTATATGGGGGGCTTGGATGGTGAGCAAAAACAATTGATCAAGAAGTTGGTCAACTTTCGCATGAAAGAAGGTAAAAGAACGAGAGTTCGTGCTATTTTTTATCAAACTTTTCATCGCCCGGCTCGAACTGAACGCGATGTAATCAAACTTATGGTTGACGCCGTAGAGAATATAAAGCCCATATGCGAAGTGGAAAAAGTAAGAATAGCGGGTACTATTTATGATGTCCCTGGGATTGTAGCCAAGGATCGTCAACAAACCTTAGCTATTCGTTGGATCCTTGAAGCAGCTTTCAAACGACGTATAAGCTACAGGATAAGCTTAGAGAAATGTTCATTTGCTGAGATACTGGATGCTTACCGAAAGAGGGGAATTGCACGTAAGAAAAGAGAGAATCTTCATGGACTGTCTTCCACCAATCGAAGTTTCGCGCATTTCAGATGGTGGTAAAGTGAGATCACATAAAGAGCTCTTCCTCATTCAGTCAGATTATTCAGTAAGATATGGTTTTACCCTTTTCCTTTTTGTTTGAATTTTCATATAGAAAGCCGGCCTTCCTCATATTCCTCCCTTCATTCATTGAGTTGAAGGAATCCATAGGGGCCCGCCCGTTATGCATTGCATGAAAGAACCTTTCTTTGTATGACTTTTCTTTTGCCTCAGGTCGCGAAAGAAAGATCAATCAAACAAAAAAATAGGCCATGAATGAATAAGTTGGGCCTTTCACCCCCTTTCGTCTGACTCGGGGAGCTGATCTGATAAATGCACTTCAAAGGGAGGGAAGCCAGGTTTCCCATGTTGGTATAGCCGAGCATAAAAGATTTTAAAGAAAAGTAAAAAAGAAGAGGTAGAGAGAGAGAACAGAACGGAACCGATAGCCCCCCAATTATTTCATTTCAGGGCAAAAGAAAGAAAAGTAAGGACTCTCGTTTTCCGCATACGCATATAGGTTGTGAAAAAGAAGTCCACTTTTTTAATAGAGAAGTGATTCATCTACTTTCTTAATAAGGTAACAGAACGAACTTCAAGTACTTCGTAGGACGCCGCCGTTTGCTAAGATGTGCTTCCACATCGTGAGCTTTAGTGCACAAGTAGTAGAATCCCTTAAAGGTTTTGGGCCGATGATAAGTCGTGCCTGAAGTTGTTCATGCACATCTTGAGGAGCTCTTTCTAAGTAAACTTCTGGGGACAGGCAAAAGTAAGGGCTCGCCACCTTGCAATGAACTCCGTGACAGGTTCATTATATTATCCCTTTGCTTGGTTTTGAGTTGTTCGGGCACTCCAACCAACCCTTCTTTGTGTGTTGCTGAACTGCTTGATGAACTCCGAGACCCTTGCTTCCCAACCAAGTCGGGATCGACTCTTCAGAGAGGTGGGCGTGCCATGTAAAGGCGGGCCCCTCCAATGATTGTACGAAAAGCCTAAGGCACAGTGCCCCATTCTGCGCTACCGGCCGGCAGGGAATGCGCATTGACTCATTCTATCAAGTAAATCTAACCGAGCCCAAGCTAACGCCCTCGGTCCCTTAAGAACTTAAGATAAGTGAAAGGTTGCTTTTAGGAGTGATCCGTCACTCTGAAACAAGCCGGTGGTGATCTCATCGTACCCCTCTTTTTCTTTGCTTGACTCTCGAGTAACAGAACTTTTTACCTTTGGTTTGGACCCTTACCTTCTCCCCGAAACAACAACCTATCCAGTTATAAAGAATATCTCTTATTGCCCGAGTGAAACTCTCTTTGAGTTGAACAAAGCACGAGTGAATACAGCGGTTGTAGTTAAGAATTTTATACCTGCTTTGAATTGCCATAGATACAATACCCTACCTTATATGATATGATAAAAAGAGGAGATTGTTTGCCCGACTATCGCACTTTCAGTGGTACTGAGACTCTACCACTACCCTTTAGCAAGCTGGTTTACATTTACAATAGTGCGGGAATAGCGGCTAAAAGATTCCCAATTATCTTATAGCATCTTAGAGTAAAGGTAATAAGATCTTTTAGGTAGCTTTTTTTATTACCCAGTGAAGTGCTTCTCAGGCGAGGAACTTTATCTTCTCGCTACGAACTCCATTCCTGCGTTGATTGGTTTCTTTCATACATATTGGCTTCAGGCTCGGTCGGCTCAGAAGTGGAGACAGAATAAAGGATCTCAGGTTATCGCTAAACCCCGATCTGAGCTTCTACGGTTTTGGGGGAATCAAATCAGGTGAAAAATCATCAATTCAAACGGATTTCCATTGAAGCTACTATACTATACGCTGCAGACGAATGCGCGACTCCTCCTTCAATTCAAAAAAAAGGCAGTTTTCTTCTTTTCTTGACTTAAAATAGTATGGAAGCTGTTAGCCTACCATCCGATAGTTCATTCGTTACGCCGACAAGCTAATAGCTCTTCCTTCTGCTTGTGTAGGCCCATCCCCGTATCGTGTGAGTAAGGTTCTATAAAGTCTTTTCTTTCAGAACCTCTCGCTTTGCCTCCTCAGCTGTGAAATTCGATCGATTCATCTTGACCCGGATCACATAGTGTTAGTTGAGCGGTAGAATATGGTAATATTGAATTTCTCTTTAGCTTCTAATTATTTATATATATAATGTGATATAATTACTAAAAGCAAATCGAATCCAGGCGGACTGCAGGATGTGGGGTTTTTTTACTTCAAACGAGGAGAAGCCAATGAATTGTGTGATTTGACTGTTCTCGGTAAAGTAGTTAAACAGCTAGTGGCGTGTATCAAAGGTTATCTTGTGCGTCTGTTCGCAGGAGATGAAAAAGGCTTTGATTGTGTAATAGCTTTGTGCTTATTAGGTCCCTATTTTCTTTTTTTTGATAAATGAAAATAGTGTCCATTGAGACCTTATAGTTATAGAGTGACCGTTTACACACCTTCTCGGGCCAGTGTAGTGGTCCCATTATGACAGTGAAACGATCAAAAGATGCCGATTAGAAAGGCAGGGCCGAAGCTTTACTAATAAGGACTAGTCTTGCTTCTCCAGCTCCACCAGAGCATTTAAAAAGAGCGCTCGGGAATAAAGCCTAATCAAAGCGGGCAAACAGAAAGATCGTGTAACTTGATAGGTGCAGCCACGACGGCTTGTTCCTCAACCGCAGTAGTTCTTGTTCTTCTTCTTTCTCAGAGGTCGATTCAGCAGCTTCAGTGACCTCCATGGTTAGTCTTTGTATTGCAGGTTATAATCCGGAAATGGATTCTTGTGGGCCAGTCTCAGGAGGGACATCTGCGATGCCTGGGTTCCAGGGATGGCTCCATCTCGGTTGTGGATCTAATCAGCTCCATCAGACCGCCCGCCTCCACAGTGAAGCTTCCGGCCACTGCTTCCACAGCAGGACAGGAGTAGAAGTGAGCGCTTCAGGTGGATAAGCTTCGACGCTCTCAACCTGGTTTGGATCGTTTGACTATGGCTCCGCGTTCTTTACAATCAAAAGCTCGATCACGAGGGTCCAAATCAAGGTCTCCATCTCGCCTTATTAAATAAGTTCGGGCAAATCTACATTTGAAGAAGTTATAGGTATAGGTCGGGAGATGGGATTGGATCCGGAATTCTAATTGGCTTTGCATCATCTGGAACTAAATAAGCTTCGGGTTTTTGATTTCAATTAGAATCTGCATATGGAATTCGAACCGGGCTACCCCATGATCGTGATATGATATCATCATTAGGTGGTGAGAAACCACGCCTTATGACGAAAGGGGAGCATTACGTCCGATCAAGACACCAGTCTGCCCCCTAATAGAGGGTGCTACGGAAGAAATTAGGCACTGAACTGAGGTTTAGCAGTGCTTATCACTCAGGACGGCCAGACTCCAGTCGTCGGTTTACTGGAAGACTTTCTGAGGAGCTTAGTGCAAGGGAGACCGAGCAAGTGGGAATAAGTTCTTCCAACTGCAGAGTTTGCCTATAAAAACGATGTGAATCGGCCTATGTTAAGTAAGGGGGGAAGTAACCATTCGAAGTGGTGTATGGTAAGAGGACTAACAATAAGGGGAAAGCACAGCGATCAAAGCTTTGGTTTAGGGCCTACTTGGTTTAAACGAAAGAAGAGATCTTTCTAGCGATTCAGTTCCTAGAGGGTTCCAAACCTAGCCTTCCAATATGAGAGCGAGACAAGCAAGCCTGAACCCATCCAATGAAGGAAGTGACGTTTGCTACGATCAATATCCGAACAACACCTTGACTTTGAATCTAGATGATGGGGGACCCCCTCTCCCGCGCGATTTGATCTCTCTCCCATTTGTCGAGTCGAGCTATCACCCCGATTGGAATAGATATACACAGCCCCTCTACCCCCTACTCTAGTCAGCTTTCTATCTCTTTCTCCAACCTTCGATGATCCTCCAGCAGGCAAATCATAAAAGTCAAGAAGAAGTTATGGGCCTGATCTTCCGATATCGATATCTGATATCCATAAGCTAGCTCTTGGTTAAGAAAATCCTGCTATAAAGAGGGAGTTGGCAGAGGTAGAATCGACATCTGTCTCGCCTGCTGGAAAGCTCTATTGAAATCAGCAGCAGATGTTCTCAAATCAACTTAATTAAGAAGAATACGTTCTTGGAAGAATTTCTACTATAAGGGAGGAGTTCTCATACCCAGTTAAATGATTAAGGAGTTTTCCCGCCTCAAGGGGAATGCTTGAAATAAGCTCTTCTGTCTCTTGGCGACTCGGAACGAATGCTTGAATCCGCTTCTGTCGTTAGAACGAGAATAGCTCAAGTGGAATCTCTTTCTTTTTGGAGGGTTCCGGAATTGATAGAGTCAAGTCATATATGGCATTCAAATCGCCAAATCGTTATCTTATCTTTGTCTAGAGTAAGTTGGTGTGAATTCAACTACGGTAGAGGATCCACAATCATTAGCTCTGGTTCACAGGCAAGTAGTGAGGGAATTGAGTTTCACTCTTGAGAGATAGCCAGATAGTTAAGAGAGCTACCCGTAGCAGTCGTAAGGTAAGGTCTCCCATCCCAATAAGAGTTCAGTCGTAAGTCTGCCCATTCAACCATTTTTCTGGGCAAAAGGAAAAGGTAGTTGATCGATTCCGCCCTTTAGCTTGGCACGTTGATGGAATAAGTGCTCTTCTCTCTTTTTCTATCCGGGGGTCTCCTCTTATACTTATATAGAATACAAAAGAATGACATTCCCTTCCCCGAAAGCCTAGAAGTAAGCCATAACTCTTTTCGATGCAAGGAATAGCTATCGTTTCGTGCCCCAATCCAAGCACGGGATGAGACTGACCAACTGATCCTAGTGGCTCTGGGTCAGGTCACGAACGGTATTAGATTGATTTGAGCTCTATCGTCCCATCCTCTAACTAAACTAGTCCACCAGCGAAGGTAGGCAACTTACTAAGTAGAGTCTCTAATGTTAGCAAGATCCGCTACGCTATTGAAAGGCTCTTAGTTGCTTATCCGGGATTAGAAAAAGGCGTAACTGCTCTTGTCTCTTCTTTCAAAGAAATTCCTCAAGTTGAAAGAGATATGATCGTAAAATAAGTGGAATTACAAATAAAACTGATTCCACTCAAGCAAGAATAGTTTCTCCTTCCCTTGCTTCTGTCTTCCTCTAGCAACCGATTCTTTTCTTCTTAACTGACTGAACCATCAGGAGGGTATTCTCAAGCAGCTGATTCGATAGCATTTGTCCGGATTCACCAAGAGCTTTTTCTTTCTAAGAGCAGCAATCCCTTCCCTTCTTGAACAAGCCATTCAAAGAGGGCATGAGATGACATCTTATTCTATGTCATTTGCTTTCCTTAGGACTTTTCTAGGCTAAACCTTGTCTTTCTCATTGGCATTGACCTACTTACTTCGACAGTTGTTAGTTGTGATTCCGCTTTCATGTCTTGGATTGAGCTTTCACTCCAGCCCTTCTCCATTCGATCTAGTGGTAGTCTTAAAGGTTGCATTCCTAAAGGCATCTAATCTTTCTGCGCCTGTTGCAGATTTCTTTTTAGCCTTTAGTTCTCCTGCTTTCGAGCGAGAAAGAGTGCTAAAGTCTTCACCTCCAATTGCGCAAGCCCTGACAGTTTCAGTCTTTCTCTTGAGAGTTCCCCTCTTCCAAAGCATCGATTCCAGCCATTGGTAGTTCGCTTAATCCAATTGAAGAATAAAGGCCAGCTCGCTTTCTTTCAAGCCAACCTGTTGGAGTTCTTTTCCTTCACCCTGCCAATCTTTCTGCTTTTGAGCGAGCCCCCAATTGCAGTTCTCTTTAAGGCAGTTTCAGAAAAAAGGCCTTCTATGGCGATAGGTGAATACGGTCCAGCCAATAGTTCCTAGGGAGGAGGGGGTCGGTCTTTCTTGTCTCTAAGGGTTTTCCCAATACCCGAGAATAACGTTAGTTAAGAGCACTAATATTAGTAGTATCAATACCGAATGGTCTAAAGCACTAAGGCCTAGCAGGCAGAGTAGGGTTATAGGGAAGCCCCTCCATTCATAAGTGCTAATTCCTCTAGAGCCAATCCCAATCTCTCCTTTATGGATAATAAAAAGTAGGTAAATAGTTAATAAATATAAGACTCAAAGACTTCAAGGGCTCTTGCTATCACTGATAGCAATCTCCTTCCAAGCGAGCTTGCAGGCCATGTGCTTGCCTTGGTTCTCCTTTCTTATCCTAATGCTTGCGAGCCTCTTGCAGTTCTCGGGTAAGATTTATAGTAAGTCCATGTACCCGCCTTGGCCTTTCCTTTCTGTATGGATGGGTTTAGGAGATTTATCGCTAGCTGGCCCCTGAAGGTTCTTACTGAATTTATTTCGCTTGCTTCTCCCTTGAGTACTTTACTTTGCCTCTGCTAAGAAAAAGGCCTAAAAGTTCGTCTTGATAGGAGTATCCATACGAAGGGTCTATAGGATCGAATCCAATTGCAATTCCATTTCCTCTCTCTTCCCTGAAAGAGTAGTCTATCTATTTAGTATATCTTTCCCTGGTAGGGATCTCTTTCTCTGGGGGGCTGTAGATATCTTTTCTTTAGGGCTTTCTCTTCCCTTAGAATAGGCGGCTGCTTTGTAAGAATACTCTAAAGAGGGGTTGTGCATATGCTCTCTCTACAGCCACTCTTAAGCCATCAGGAAAGGAAGAAGCTGATTCTAGGTCAACTATCCATTGGGAGTGCCCTATAAGTCAGTAGGAGTTCTAAGCGAATCTCATAGAGCTATTGGGAGTTCTCTGCCATCTTATATATGAATTATTCCCTGCGAGTCCAGTTGAAGTAGCAGTAGAAGTAGTTGTCCCAATTGTGGGAGTATCCGTACGAGAGAGGGCTTTCTATTCTGTGGATAAGTCAAAAGGGATATGTTCCAGCAAGCAAGGGGCAATTCTATTAGTTAAGATAGTTTTCAAGTTATCCTATTAGATGACTTAAGGAAATGAAAAAGCGCTTAGGCATAGATTCCCATACAGTACGCAAGTAGGTTTTAGGGCAAGCCCGGAGTCCCTGAAGTAAGCCAGGTAGGATAAGAGTCGTGGATACGATGTCTAAGTGTCCACTCTTACTATTCCTCCCATTTATACCAAGACCCCTACTCCCGCTCTAAGGAGCTAAGGATAACGATCTCCTGGCCATCCAGTGGCAGTTGCATTTCTTCTCTTTTCAATTACTTTCCTTTCCTAAGGCCTCTAACTCCCAAAAAGATTTTCGATGTCTATCAAAGCATTCCACTTTTTTAAAATTCCATAAGTTAATGACTCGAGTCTTTGACTTCCTCACACGAATATGAGATGTTTGAAACGAGGCCGAGAAGATCTTGTCCAGCTTCTTTCGTAGTAGATCGAGCCGTGTAAGTAGTTCTAAAGACTTCTTTCTATTCCGGTTTGGCCATTCAAAAGGGCGTGCTGAACGAAAACATCGCCACATCATGGAAACTCTTCGTGCCTTACTTCTCTCCGGTTAGGCGGGAAGCTTCATCAGGGCATGGGCTCGGGCTGTTACCATCAGCACCAAGCAAAGAAGCCATATCCTACAGGGAGACTTGACTGCGAAGAGCTCCAGGTGGAAGGGAGTTTTCTTAGCTCCCGATACGCCGAATGCCGAATCCTTAACAGGTGACGATGACCATTTCGGTAGCCACCGAAGTCCAGTCCAAGATTCATAAGGAAGAAAAAGAGCCCAGGGGACATACCTGTATGAGATCGTTAAATAGATCTTAAGGAACAGAGGACGCTCTCTTCACTATTCACCAAAACACAATCGTCTAAGCCGAGGTCTTGTGGTAGACTGCCCTCCTAGGGGGCACTCGTCAACTCACTCGTGGGGCATGATAAAAAAGAATTTTTCAAGTACTTGCCCTGAGAAATCTGTCGTCTTGGTATTGGATCCGCTCTTCTCTTAGCATGAACATGAATTAGATTCTATTCGTCTTCTTTATTCATTCTTAAGAGAACCCCCCACCCGAACCATTCTTAAGACCACCAAGCCCTCTCGAATGAGTTCTACTTTTTTAGCTTTCAACATACAGCTACAGGAAAATGCCTTTCCCACTAAGATGTGAAACTTTGTGACTAGATCGTCCTGAAGACGGATGCGATGGGAAGAAGTGGCATTTGGAAGTGTTGCTGACTTAACATTTAGGTTTCGGCATAACAAAGCT